>VZTN01021350.1:51352-72512 GCA_013400515.1 Erpornis zantholeuca | reverse complement strand
AAAAAAAAAAAAAAAAGGCAAGCAGAAAAATTAAGAAGCTGTTTAAAATAAATCTACCCTAGATTTCAACACAAAAATGAAGGCTTAACTAAAAAGAACTCCTCTGTCTCAAAAGAACTCTGAATTCAGCTTAAGGTTTATTATTGTCAGCTTCCTGTCCAGGGATTACAAAACCAGCTCTACTTGTTTATATGGTAAGCAGCATCTGAAAGTAACAAAAGTGAGCTGTATTAGTCTTTTTTTTCCTTTTTTTCTTGCCTTAGATGTGAAGTTGCATATCTTACACTTGCAGTGTTGGGTTTGATGAAGTGTGAGCTGTGAACTGCTGTGTGAAACTATTTCATGCTTGTTTCTTGGACCCCTTCATGTTCCACCAGCGCTAATTTATGAAACCACATCTCTCATGTGATCGAGCATTAAAAATCGCTCTAATTTTAATGGCAAACTAAATTCTGCATTTAAATGACAAATTTCGACCCGTCATCTTTGTGTAGGATGCGAGCCCAGCTTTTTGTGTTTGAAGGCAGTTTAGGATTTCAAAGGTGCAGGCGTTGTGGGCGAGGCGCTCTGGGCTGGCTGCTCGGCCGCCCCCCCACACGCCAGCACCACCGCCACTTCTGCTGAAGATTTGTACAGATGCCTCGAGGCATCTTTCAGCAGCAGTATCAGATTTGCTTATAGTGCTGAAGCAAATGTTTTCATGGTCTGTCACCTTGATTTTATTAAAGGTGTTGGGCCAGGCTATTATCCAGTGCTGGAAAAGTCCCCTGTAGAAGCTTTATAATAGCCTGGGAATTTAGAATGGCCAAGCATTTTGAGCCCATAATAAACTTTTTTTCTGCATGGCACAAGGTAGAGCATTTTCACAATTAGTCTAAAACAGAAAAAAGCTCTGCAGATACTTCAGGCTTTCCACTTTAAAAAATTGTGCCTCTGTGCCTTAGATTCAGCATCCCTTTTCACAGAGATTTGATTTTTCTCCCCCAGGATTTTTATTTCTCCTGCTAAAAAGTGACCATGCTGAAAACCTCTCTTTCCAGATAACTGTGTGCCTAGCTTAAATGCATGGTATCATCAAAGCAATGTTTTTACAAACAGCTTGGTTAATCATTGCTTTAAAGAGGAAAAATTTGGGTTTATTCTATAGGTTCAATATGGAGTTGTTGTTTTGGTTTTGCTTTGCTTTAGCCAGAGTAATATAAATAAGAATAACTAGAGATCAAAGATTTCCTCAGAGCTGTAGGAAACAATGTGTGTGCAGGTGCCGCGCCGTGCCCTGCTCTGGAATTTGGGCACGTTGTTGAAAGGAGGCCGGGGCGGTGTTTTCCAAAGGGCACAGATCATCTTCATGAGAAACAGGGATTTTTACTGGGGCAGATTCTGAGGTGCTGAGTTAAATGCAATATTTCATTAAAACTGAGACGTTCTTGTGTACCAACATAAAGAGTTCAGTTGTCTGCTGTTTACACAAAAAAAGGCAAAGCGAATGTGTGCAACGGGACCCACATGCAAAGCAGAGGGATTGTGTGTGGTCCGAGTGGACTTTTTTTGTCATCCTGTTTGGGAACAAGTTCAGGATCTGTTTCTGTTGGCAGTTTCCTCCTGTTGTGAATATATTAGTGCATTTCTCAAGGCCTCTGTGCAGCTGAAATGCTAGTAACTTAAGCCTGGAGTATGACAGACAATCATCTTCCATCAGTTCAGACATGGGTGATGGGATGAAAAAGAGGAGATTACATCTCTGAAAACAAAGGAACTAATGCAGGCCAAGACCAGCCACTAGGCTGTAATCTCTGTTTTACCATAAATGTACAAAAATGTCTTATCTCTGGTTTTACAAAGTCGTGCGAGAGCGGTCGCAGCTCTTGGTTGCACCAGCCAGCTCTAAGTGGTGTCTCAGAAAAACAACAAGACTGAAAGAAACAGTTTAGGGAATGAAAAAACACACCTCGTAAAATTTCAGATTAAAAAAAAAACAAACCAAACTGAGCATTGTTGCTTAATGAGTTATTTTAAACATTTCATTTCACATTAAAAGGAGATTTATGCAAGATGTGAAACTTGAAAACACCCGGGCAGTAGAAACACACAGCATTGCACTGAAATTCCTCATTTCCCACCCATGCCAGTGGATTCTGAACGCTTAAGATTTACACTAATTCTTCAAAATGACAAAAGTCAAGTGCCAGTTCCTTAATGCAAGTCGCATTGCAATGTAAATGTGCCACAAACCTCTCCCACAGTTCACATCTGCAAATATTGTTTCATACCAAGAGGGGGAAAGAAAGCAACTCATGCTGAATTTCCACCAAGGAAGAGTTTGCTCTGTGTATTTCTTCTCTGAGCAGTTCACTCAGCATCCAGGGATTTGGAGGAATCATTTTCTGGAAAATTTGTGGATGATATCTCACAGGTGCACAGTGAGTCCTGTCCCAAGCAGCACCCTCCCTGTCTCTTGCTAGATGTCACCCCTCTGATTTTCCTCATCCTTTTCTTTTTCCTTTTCTTTTCTCTCCAGATTTCCAGATCCAGGACTGAAAATGAAGCGTAAATCTTACTGCCTAATAACCACGGCAGTTACTTCAATAAAATGTTACTTAAAAGTCAATGGACTGCACATGTTAAAGACATTAGAGCTGTTAACAGACCATTGTAAAGTAAGCAGAATCTTTAATAACCTGCATGAAATGCACAGCCCTGCAATTTTTGGCGCAGAGCAGACTGTGAGCCTGGCCTCTCCATGCCAGGGCTTCCAGCAGAAACCGCTCTTGCATTCTTCACTCACATGGCAAAACAGGCAAAAGGTGCTAAACACAGAATCCCATGGGACAGCTCTGGCTACAGCCAAATCCCCTATTTCCCCAAGATGGAGTGGAGGACTGGGATGACTGGAGGGTTCCTTGTCTTCAAGGGGCAGTGGAAGGTTTCTGAGCCTCTTCTAGAGCAGCCTTGAGCACAGACATGGGAAGAGGAGCACTGCTCCAGTCTGAAGGCAACATAATCCTGACATTGCAGAGTTTTTTACATGCTCTTTGGGGGGAATCTTGCCCAGGAAGTGATCTGGGGCTTATAGCATCAAAATCCAGCCAAGAACATGGAGTGAGACAGCTTCTGCTTTCTTCCTGCTCCTGCTCCACTTCCATTCACTCCACACCAGTGGAAGGCACTGTTAAAGATTGACAGAGGAAACACTCTGCATTTGCCTTTGAAGCCTTCTGTCCAGCAGGGAAAGTGTGTGCTCACAGATCAGCTAAGCCTTGGATGTGCAACATCTTCACTGTCTTCTCTGTCTTCTCCCGTTTTTTATTTTTGGTGAAAGGCTATTCACACCCCTCACCCCTCCAAAAAAAGACTGAATCTGGAAAAATTAGCAGAAAGTTGTCATTTAAATTGTTGTTTTAAATGTACTAAGTAGAAACATTTACAAATAAGCTGCAGGAGGGTATATGCATGAGTTTGCTACAATCTGCATGTGTGAGCATGAGGCATGCAGCCAAATTTACACAAGCTTCAATATCTGCCTCCCTCTATCTCCCTGTGTGCACATACAAGCACCCTCATAACAGTATAAGATAGATGTACTTACCTCATAATTTACACCAGCACCTTTTTTTGGCCCTTTCCATCAGCATTATCAAAATGTTGAAACTAAATAAAGTACCTAGGATGTCCTTTGCATAAACCCTTGAAGGATGAGACAAGCGTTTTGTTTTTCCTTTCAAATGAGTGCCCAGTTATCATGACTGGTGCTTTTAGCACACAGAAATAAGAGATATAAATATGAGACATCTGTTGGGATACCTCAGCAGTACAGATGCTGGTTTGTCTCCAACACATTACTTTGCCCATTTTCATCTCTCATTCAAGTACTACCCAAGCAGGAGCTCCATCATTTATTTCTAAGACTACGTCTGTAGACTTCACAGAGGGGGAGCTGCCCTTATTTTCCACCTCAAGGCTTCCCACTCAGGTTTTGGCCCCTTGCTCCTCCTGCAGGCCTGTAGTGTCCACCCAGTTCCATTATCATTTTGTCACATCTTCCAAACCACCTTGTCCAGTCCTGTAACTGAGTTGCAAGCATGGGTGACCTATCAACATGTCTCGACATTACTCCAATCTCTTTTGCTGCTCTCCTCTGATGTCTCTCAATATGCAGCACATGTGTTTGATGGGAGACCTTGAAATGCACACAGCAGATCAGGGTAGAGTTCCAGGGAGAATATAAGATCTTTCTGTATATAAAACATGAGACCGATTTTCGCATGAGCCAACTTTGCTGCCCAGCTATGCTGGAAGTGCCATTTTAATTAGTTCATTCTCAAGTCTGTTTCAGCCAGCTTGTGTCTGTCTGAGGAGCTAAGGCAGCCCTCATGCCTCCTTTTTGGCTTCTCCTTTAGCTGTATCTAGCACAGCCCCCACATCAGGGGTCTTGGGACAAGCCATGTTCCTGGCAACCTCCTCACCCCCACCACAACTGCATCCAGCCCTGTGTAGTATTAACACTTTCCAGGTTTTTCCTTTTCCAGATGATGTTGTTTTAAAGCAAAGCACTGTAAATATTTTTGAATTCTTTCATGAATATTTTGAAAGCTGTCTCTCCTATCCCAGGCAATTCTGACCTAATTTTGAGGCAAGGTTTTATAAAACCCTACATCAAATGTTCGACCATTTATTATTTGTTATTTATTTTGCTAAATGTCTCAAATGCATCTATAGGCGACAGGCCAGAGCTCTGATGTATAAGCCAAATACCATAAAGCTGTCTCCATGCAATTTAGAGAACTCTTTGATTATGCATGCTTTGGCTATATTTTTTACTAAATAATGATCTGGGTAGTTAAATTGCTCTAAAAAGTTCTGCATTTGTTGGTTTTAAGTACCTCAAGAGTCAATCCAGTAATTTTTCTTGCTTACTTCTCCAGGCTCTGTGATCTGTAAGTGATGGTTACTGATTTTTTTGCTTTCTCCTGTCCTTCATCTCCCTCAAAGTCTCTTCTTTGCCTTGGTTTTCATAAAAACACACCCTTAAAAAGCCACATGGGAGAGTTGAAAGCTTTAACAATTTTTGATCTTCTCAAAAGACTAGACTTCGTGCCCTTGTGTATTTGTCTTTGTGCATATGATGTATGTGTGTTCTTAGGTATTCATATATTTATGAATGCTTAAGAACAATAGTGCTCTAGTTCTGACTGAGGCCTCTGGGTCCCAGAAGAAAAACAGTAAAACAAAAATTTATAATAACTCATCAATAGTATGCCACAGATGTCATCATGATGCCACAGATGCCATAGATGTCATCAATAATTCTGACAAATCATGCCTGATTTTGGGTTTTGCTACATTTTCACTGTCTTTTGTTAAACATTTTCTAATCCAGTTTTGTAACTTTAGATTTTACAAAGGAATATGGGAGAATTTTTTCTTATATTAACTAAAAGCCTGCAATTCATGTAGATTAATTAAAGAGCACCAATCACTACATGGAAAACAGATTCTATTGCTTCAAATTTTTTAGTTGGATTCATTTTCTGATGCACAAGGTCACCTTATTTTCCATAGTACCTTATCAGCATAGGATGTTTTCATGTCACACATATACTGTGAAGAAAATACTGGAACCATACCTCTGTTTAAAATCCCAAGGAACAACACATAGCAGTACAGCCTATACTGTAATTTCTCAGATTTTGTTGAACATACAGTAATTATCTTTGAACAAAAACAGACTTTCTAGCAAAAAATGTGTAGACAGTCCCAAAATCCCTTCAAATGCATACAAAAGTGAAACAATATGAATATTTGACACAGTAGCAATGAACAGCTGAGACTCAAAGTGATGCAGCAATAGGAAGATTATCAGGCCATTTCAAGAGCATTTTTCCCAAGAGCGCTAATGCACACTTGTATGAGGAACACACAGCTGAAGGCAGCAAAAAATCTATGATCCCACTATTAATCCACTTGTGTCAGATCCCTTCTCTTGAAGAAAGTATAAGATGGCCTCCACCATCTTGCTAGGAATTTCATCAACTATTTTCTGTAGCTTGAGCTGAGGCAGACATGCGAACTTTCCTGTGAAACTGACTTGCAACAACTCCTGCTCCACAGGCTCAAAAGCAAAGTGTTCTTTTGACTGTGTGACACCTCTCTGTGCTCCCACGATTGTACAAGCTTTTTCTATGTGACCCTACATGACTCTTCCCAGAGGAGTTCTTCCTGAGGAAGTGACATCTACCTCCCGAAATGCCAGGATGGCCCATACTCTGCATCATTTCATTTTATGCCTATGAGAAGTACTTCACAGCACACTCAGGATACTCTACAGTCCCATCCAAGGTGTTGATCTAACTATGAAGTGAACACAATTGGGTGGTCCCTGTTTATCACATTAGTCCAGCAAAAGTACTTTCAGGTTTACCTTCAAACACTACAGTGAAAGTGGGTGGCATAAAAAATGGTGCACAGAAAAAGGAGAAGGAGAGGGATGAAAGAGAGAAGCCTGGAGATGGTTTCAGCCATCTGGAGGTAAGAGCATCTGGTCAATCTCAACAAAATGTAGATGCACTCCAAAACCATCAAAGTCTCTTTTTTGAGACATTTCTGCCCATGCTAATAAATGGTAGTGAAGGGGATGAACACAGTAAAGTTCCTACTTCCCACCAGTGCAAAATTACTACAAACCACAGAACAGAGTGAGTGCCAGCTGCTTCCTTGGGTATTTAATATTACTCACCAATAAAAAGATTAAGTTTAATAGGTTAGGGGGAAAACTTAATAGGGGGATAATGACCGCCTTCCCCCAAGAACTGCCAGTCTAGCAGCCTCATGGGCTGCACTGGAAGCAGACCCTGGCTTTCAGGAAAGAATTTTAATGTCTGTGCCCAGAGTGACCTCCCATGGGATCTCCAGCCATGGTCTTGGAGAACAGCTGAAGACCACCCACACCATTGGCTCTCCTGCTCATTTGGAGAAGTATTTGTGCAACCAACTGAGAGTGCTGGGAGGAGGCTTCAGCTTCCCTAAGGCAGCACCAAGGCATTTGGTTGCCACCCACTTTTCAGGAGCACATAGCAGGGATTGCCCCAGAGTGCCAGCACGTGTCCCACAGGATGGCAGCATCCATATCACCCCTCAAAGAATGATGCCAGTGTACCCAAAGAGCTGCACTAGCCTCCCACCCAGAGGCCCTCACAATGCTGGGCCACAGACCTCCTATCAGGCAGCTAAACACCACTGCATGCTCTCTCTGAAGAAATAAAACACAAACAACCACAGCCAGGAAATATTTCAGTGCAAGAATGCTATTACCTGCACAAATATCTTCTGCTTATCTGATGCCATGTTATTTCGTGTAATATATTCCCTGTTTTGTCTATTGACTTCTGTAAAAAATATACAGAGATTTATCAACTTCTAGCATTTACTATAAACTCGTTCAAAAGATTAATGAAACCTTTTCTTGTCCAGTTCCATGCTCACTTGTTGGCCATCTGCATAATTTTCTTGATATCCACCAAGTTTGCAGTCTATGTGAAAGAACAAATACATTTAATTTTGATGATTTTAATTTTCTGTTCTGAGCCCTATTTCTCTCTGAACTGGGCCTTTTGCTTGGTTGGGACTTTTTTTTTAGGGGGGTTCATCTTACCTGCAACTGCAACTTAAATGTGGATCCCGGGGAAGTGTCTTGCACTCTTCACGATCGTTGTTTGTTTCTCCTGGCAAAGACAAGAAACTGTTTGGTTTTGGGGTTTTTTTCCCTTGGGCTATTGATTCATGAGAGTATGCCCCTTATTCAGCAGTTTTTATCCAGAATTCATTCATTTTCTTTTGAATGTCAAATAAGTCCCTCCATAATATTATTTTAATTTTTGCTCATCTGTTATATAGACTATTGCCTCCTCATTGCTTGCTCATTGAGGTTTTTGAATCAACATTAAATAGTCTTAAATACAAATAAAGCACAGAAGTGTTGTACTTTATTCACTTCTTTTTCCCCCTATGACATTGCTCTATCATTCCACTATTTTGGTTTGGAGGTTTTTTCCTGTCCTCCTTGTTTCTTAATCTCCTGCCATTTGCATTCTTTGGTATTCCTGGTGAATTTGGTGACCTTTCAAACCCTCCTAATGCTTTTTCAAAGTGGAAAACACTTTCCATTTTTTTTGTGTGTGGGACCCTGGTAAGGTTCTTCCTGGGACTGGAGTGTCACCTGTGGTTTATACCCCACTGACATGATAAGTTTTTTCCAGCAGGATAGCTCCAGACTTGATGGAAGTGCTTGGCCACGGAGATAACTTAATAAGGTCTCAGACTGTTACTATTTCCTATTCCCCTCTCCCTGGGACCTGGCCCATTGTCTTTGCTGACACCACTGTAGGGCTAACAGAGAGGGATGGACAGGACCCAGGTTTCTACAACACAATCATTTATATGAATTTATTACTGCCATTTGGAGAAGTCCAACAGCTGTCCCAAGGTAATCCTTGATTGTCTGAGACCTGACCGATCAGCGCTGTGCAATTTCTGCAGCCTGCTGGTTCTCCCAAGTCCCCTTATGGCCTCTGATTTGGTCTCTAATTTTTAAATTTCTCTGTTGCATGTAGTAAAGTTAAAAGACTTAATAAATCTTCTGACAGCTCCTAAAAACACCAGCCTAGGCTCTGAACATTGAGGTATTTCATTTACTTATAAGTTTTCTGGCTCCTTTTCCATGCTTTCTTCTACACCCTTGTTAAACTAAGTTCCTTTAAAATGCCTCAGCTAGAGAAATTCTTGCCTCTCCAGGCTCATACACAGCTTTGCATTGGTTGGAATAATTGGCAAGAGTTTTAACACATTCTTTATTTATAACTGCTAACAGTTTGTTAGGACAAATACCTAAAGCCTTTTTAAAAATCATTGTTTTTTTAAATGATTTTTGTAATGAATAATACCCTGCAAACCTGAGAGTATATTTCAGGCTTATGAAATACTTCATAAGTATATAAGCCTCTATCTTCTTCTCTCAGTGATTTTTTTATTAGAGTGTGGTGGTGTAGAAAATATCTACCAGGACCAATAAATGGCTGCAAATATTCCTGCTGATGAGGCTTCTCCATCTGCCTGTTCAGCACTCTCCTGGTGACTTTTGTATGTGTGGGACAGTTTGCACTGGCAAATGGGTAAAGAAGATACATGACTGCTTGGCTTCTCTCACATTTCTGGGCATGGCAGGGACACTGCCTGCGGAGGGAAGAACCACAAGCACTGCCAGGGCTAGGGTCATGGGCATGTAGGAAGGATTTAGCAGAGTTATGGAGGGGCACCTCTGCTTAAAACATAGGGATGAACACCAGCAAGAGGAATAGGAAGGTGAGAGCATGTGTTAAAACTGCAGAAGAAGTATGTGGGTGCATTAGACAGAATATATAGGAAACCAGGCTTTGTTATTGCTGCTATCACAGAACTTTTAAATCTGAACCAGAAAGGAACACAATAATGGGGTTAGCAAACACAAAATCAATAAAAACATGGGTGACTATGGCCTTGGAATCACCAGCTACAACAGAGCTCCATGACTTTCTCCATAGCTTTTCCTTTATTTTTTTTAAAGCTTTCCAAACCAGTCAAGTCTTTTGAAAGCTTAATCAGTTCAGTCTTGGAGCTGTCTGGGGGGCAAAGCTCACATCTGAATACAAGGCTCATACTTTTCTCAAATTAGTGAGTATTTGAATTCAGTCAAGACTTAGATTGAGCTCATCTCTAGAAAATACATCAAACAGCCTGTGGAAAACACAGTTCCCACACCTCATATTTTTTAACTGCTCTGTCAACTGAGAGTATTGGGTTTTTTCCTGTTATACACTTACACCATATTGCTGAGTAGCAGATGGACAGTTGGTGTCAGTCTCCTCTCCCGAGTAACAAGCAATAGAGCAAAATGGCCTCAAGTTGTGCTGGGGATGTTTAGGTTGGATACTAGAAAAAATTTCTACTTTAAAAGCATTGCCAAGCATTAGAAAAAGATGCCCAGGAAGATGGTGGAGTCGCTGTAGGTAAAAGACATGTGGGTGTGTCAATTAGGGATGTGGTTTAGTGGTAGATTTGGCAGTGCTGGGTTAATGGTTGGACTTGAAGATCTGAGAGGTCTTTTGCCACATAAAGTTCTACAGTTCTATGACAAAAATCACCTACATATTAATGTTAACTAAAGCATGAACATAGCAGGTCAGCTACATTTTACATATTTATTGGAGTTTGAAAATCCTGGTAATTATGATTACATCAAAACAGGAAGCAATTTAGGCTCAGCAATTTAGTCGAATAACTGGGGTTGCTTTGGTAAACAATACAGGAAGAAACAGATAGGTCTAAAGAAAAAACAGTCTTAGAGCCTTGAGACCAAACACTCCCTGGAGCTACCTCTTCTCCTGGCAGATAACAAAGGGAGCCTAAATGAATATATCAGACTTAAACAACAAACCTTTAGGTAACTGAAGTTTGAAGAGATGAAGTCCTTTCATTGGAATAAAATTTAAGGAATTCTAAAAGATGATAGTTCACAACAAATGTGTGCATGATGGAAATGGTTGACAAGGGTTAATATATATCTTAAACAAATGCAACAGTTCATGTATCTCAAAGCATACAGACCTCTGGTTAATACAAGAAGCCATTTTGCCATGCCTCTAGAGTCAGTTATACGAAAAAATTCACCATGAATTGAAAGATACGAGCCGTTATAGGAATTACTGTTTTTCTTTTCCCTTGCCTCCTTCCCTTTTTCCTTTTTGTTTTCCTTTTTTCACTTTTAAAACTTTTTTCTTTTCCATTTCTTTTTGATTTTCTTTTTTCCTATTTTTATTGTTTTTTTCTTTTTTCCCCATTTTTTCTTTTCATTTTTTGCTCTTTCCCCTTGCATTTTTTCTTTTACCCACACTGAAAGGAGCACCAAATGCACATTCCTCTTAGCATTTCAATGAATTCTGTGGGGGATGAATAGCAAGCGTGTACATAACCACACACATATGTATGTATAAATTTACAAGCTACAATATCCAGACATCATGAGGCTCTGCTAATAATTTTCTCAACCTTGCCCAGACTGTAGCTACATTTATGATCTGGAGATTTATTGATTTTAGTTATTTTATACCTCCCATAATAGGAAACTACCCTCTGGACCATTGACCTATTCTTGTTATAAATATACTTGAGCTTGCTCTCATCATAACACTATCCCAGGCATCTAAGGTGTTGTTATGAGGTAGTGGTGTTACAAGGAAGGTAACCATAACAGAGTTCTAAAGAAAACAATTTAACTCTTCCAAATGAGTTTCCTTTTGCACCCATTAGCTATTGGCACAGACTTTGCTCTGCCATGTATGTCAGGGCCCTGATTCATCACAAGAGCTTCTAGGTGCTTTGGTAGAACAAATAATACATAGCAAAAGTTGCAATTATGACAACAACACAAACAGGACAAATGTGCGATGCCACTCAGCAGCTGGCATCTGAGAGGCTTTGCTAAGGCTGCGTGGCCCTAGCACCTCCAGTTTCCAATAGCTTCCACAAAAAAGCAGTCTGGAGCTCATCCTTTGCTTTGGCCAAACTGCTGCAGAGGTGGCCAGTGCTCTCCTGCTTGGTTTGGCTAACAGTGTAACCATGAAGAGCATTGCTCAATGCAACACCTCAAATACTGGCTGGTGTTTAGTACAGACAGTATATGAAGACCACAGGTTTTGCTGTATCCTGTGCTGTACTGGGTCGAATGATGAAGCCTAAATAGCATCCTGTCCACAGTCCTGACAGGGATACCTCTGTGTCTGTGGGTGTTCAAGAAAATCAAGGGCCCAGCAGTCTCTTGGTTTTTCATGTACAATGCTGAAGTTCAAGTTTTGGAGCAGTAGACAACTATAAATATCAAGTAATTTTGCTGACTAGCCTATGTAAGAGGTGAGGTTGGAAGGCTGTTGTTTTCTGGCTGTGCTGAGGAGCTGACTGAAGCCCCATGTGTTTGAAGTGTGAAATTTATCCTTCAGCCCAATTGTATTTTTTTAAGTGAAGCTAAAGACCATGGCTAGAAGGGCCAGTGTGACCAGGTCAATACCAGACATGCCTCAGAACCGAGCATCTGACAGCTGCATCTGCTCAAGCATCAGCACCAGTGAGCTACAGGCTACCCAGGAGAAAATAATGAGTTAGGTACTGACATTCTTATTCTGCATTGATCTTATGGGCACTGTTTGAAGCATTTTCCTCTTCTCATAACCTACATCCCAGTTTTACACAACTCTGAGAAACAGCTTTTCAGCCCTATTAAAAGAGCTCTCACTGCTGGTACACAGCTGTCAATAAGCTGTCAATAAGCTATCAATAAGCTGTCAATACATATTCATCATGCTAATGTCTTGTTGCTTCACCTTTCTAGATCTCTTCTGCAATAACACATAGAAATTAAACTTCCATGCCATCAGAGTCAAAATTAGAACAACACCCAGAAGAAATGTAAATTAGCCCTGCGAAATGGGAGTATAGAGCATTCTCTATTTTTCTTCATAAATTTTTCCCCTTACATTAAACAAAATAAGAAGAAAAGGAATTCTTAGCAGTACAGTTTCAACATGTAAATAGAGAAGATTATACGGACAGGGAAGAAAATATGTAGATTGTCTCGGGTAATGTTTTAGAATTATATTGACCCAGATTCCAGTCCTGGCCCAGAATGCAATACAGCTGAGGGGTCACCATTTTTATCAGTGTGGAAGTTTGGAACTGCAAAAAGTCAAATCCTTTGAGGTTACTGTGTTTTCTGCTATCTCTTTTTCCACGGAGTGGCATTTATATATTTTCAGAAACAAATTTAAATCTACCCAGCACCCTGCTGACCACAAAGCATGGAAAGTCCATTCATCCACCACCAGACTCAAGCCCTCCCAAGACACTGTGATGCTGCTTCCAAGATAGTTATGAAAAAGCTGTGTCGCCATTTAATTTATTTTAGGATGTGTTGGAACAGCAGAGGTAAAACAAATATTATCCTTGGCAGCTACACATAATAGGGCATTATCATCACCCATGGATGGTATTATTCTTGTATTGATTCAATATATTTGTGGTTTAAAAATCTAATATATGGGTCTAGGCTGAATTACCCAGTGTAGTGATATTTGTAGGAAAGGAAATAAAACCTTATGTTTTAGCAGATGAGAACATCAAGGAAATCAGAAGAGTACTAGAGCAGATTCTGTCATGTTCTTAAGTGTAAAAAGTCAGAATATAAATACAATTATGTGGAACTAGTGACTCCACTTTTTCCTTAAGTAATTTTAGATATAAGAATATATTTGAATTATTTTAGTGTGAAATTTGACATTGTTGGTCCAAAATGGAAGTTAAAAGAAAGAATAATTATATTAGCTCTTCCCTGAAAAATTTGCCTATACTTGGTATTATTGTTATTTCCAAATTGAGACCTTTGGAATTTCTGTAATGTTATTAAAACATATCCAAATCTTGAAAGATTGACATTTTAGATTTATTTCATCATCCTTTGGGTTTTGTTTGAAATAACTTTTGATTGAGCCAACTACAGTATGCTGAATAGTTAAATATATTAAGAGCAGTAACTGAAATCTGACATTTCATTGTTTGAACTCTTCCAAAAATACATGAGCCATTTTTACTCGAAAAGAGCAAAGAGGGTTTGAGAACATGCTTTAAAAGAATACCAGCCATTTATGTCTGGCCGAAAACAAGCTTACACCAGACACAATCTGAAAATAAATGTTACTGTGGGGCTTAAAGATTCTTGTGCTTATTTGTAAGACAAAAAAAAAAAAAAAAAATCTGAAGAGTTTAAAATTACATAGGGGACCCTTGCATAACACCTCCCAGTGAGTTTGTGAAAAAATTTCCATAAAGCACTAAGCGAGAGAGAACAAGTCTATACTGATAATTTAAACATGAATAGAGAATGGCTGGCATTTCCCAGTGGGTACACTGAGGGATAAAGATGCTGAGGTGTGAACATCAGGGTTACCTTGAGTGCAACATTAGAGCATTAAGAACGGTGCCTTGGTTTGATGAAACCAGGGTGGGATGAAACCAAGTTCTTGGTGGTCTCAGTGTGTGGACCCAGACATGCTGCATGGTGCCCCCCAAGACCTGCCTGCTCACCTTCCCCACCAAAACCCCCCAGCTTTGCACAGTTCTCCACCAAATGGAGGATGAACCTTCCTGTCCTTCCTCCCACAACAATTTTAACGATATTTTGAAAATCCATGCCCATATTTAACCTTTTTGATGCTTTCCTATTTGTAAGACAAACCTTGCCAAAGGCAAAATCAACAGCGCCCATGGAGGAGGAACACAGGAAAAAATCAGAACACTTTTTTCCCAGCTCTTATTTGGTTTACATTCACCTTGCTACTGTGAGCCTCCTACAGGTGTCTGTGGAGACCCTCATTATTCAAGTCTCAGCCAGCTTTCTAGTTTCTAGCTCTGGTGGCTGCAAGGAAAAGACATTTTGAACCTTCAAGAACATTTGAATCCCTATTTTGGATGCATATGAAAAAGCTTCTTAGTTATTACCCCTTTCCAGACTCAGAATTTGTCTTAATCAAATGGTTTTGGGTATTTGATAGGAGGTCGGTGATTGTTTTAAACATTATACTTGAAACGATTATTTTATACTTAAGAATACACTAGATTTAAGCATACAGGATGAGGCAAAGCATATTGTTCCCCTTGAACATGCTGAATCTCCTAGGTTTACCAATTTATTTGGAGTTCAATGCCAAAACAGGGAAGAACTGAAAGACCATACAATTATCTTGCAGGAAGTACCAACTCATCAGCTTTTCTTGCAAGACTTCCTGAGCCCATCCAATTACATCTGAAACCAGTTACTGTTTAGCTAAAGAGTCCCAGGAAAATCAAGGGGAGCTGTACAGCTGGGGTTCGGTTTGGCACACATCTCTGCTCTCACAGAACATCCAGTAACCCAGTAAGAGAGAGTAGACTCTCTAAGTAATGCTGGACCACGAGTGGCTTTGTATCCAGATCTGTACTGCAGCTCAACAATACATGGCCCCAGCGTTATTTTGTAAAAGCCACTGGAGGCTTAAAGGCAGAAAACAAATCATTAACATGTTTCTAGTCCATTTTCTGCACTTCTCAAGCCAGGCTGTGAGTTTACTTCTGTTCCCTCAAGGAGCTTTTCTTGCACTGGACCATCCTTTGCTAGTATCCTGTGTAGATGAAACTAGAATAGGAGAATAAACAAGTTGTAATGCAGAACTAGGACACTAGATGGTCTACAACTGGAGGTAAAAGGCCTAAGATAACCAAATGGTGATTAGCACAATGTAATCATCTATGCAAGGGCCAAGTTTCATTAAAGATGTGTTAGAGCACACATCCATGTCCATCTGTTTCTATTTTGCCAACTCAGTTGATTGGCCATCACAAGCATTCCCATGTGTGCTGAAGCATTGTTGAGCAGGACATCTGGCAATAACCAACACCGCTGTTAGAAAAACATGATAACAACAGAGGCATTAAAGCAAATATATGTACAATAATTTCACTGTTGGAGCCTCTACCAAGACAGGCCTGTTGTCCAACAAAGTGAGCATTGAAAATGGTCCTTTCCTAAATTTTTGCTTTACTGTGCATGCCAGCACTTCAACAGGAAGACACTTCAGTGGAATGTCGGGGTTTTTTCCCTTGGTCCTGGCTTTTGACATTGCTCAGAAGGCAATCAAAAAAAAATTAAAGCATTTACAAGGGAATGAAAAGCATTAAAGCAGGTCTGAACTTTAGAATAATTTTCCTGTATTAAATAGAAAAGAACATATTCATGCCATATGTTGCCGGCACACAGAAAAACTGCATTCTAGAAATAGAACTGAAAAATCAAAACATCTGAATCTTTATCTTGGCAAAATAAAGAATAAGTGTTGAAGGAACCTAATGATCTTTGGGAGTGAGAAAAGTTGCTCTCACTGAAAATGAATGGAATCCTTCCAACTTTACATTGAAGTAACTCCAATTTGAATTTGACCAAAGTTTAGTCAGCAAGTAAACAAATGAATCTATTTACAGCTGCTTTTTGCCAAAGATATAAACTTAGTGAGTAAGCCACTGTTTTCCCTATTTATGTTTTTGAGGATAACTTTTAATGAATGATGAGGTATCTCTTGTTGAAAAAAGCACACAGTTTAGAAATAGCAGGATCTTCTCAGTCCTCCTATGTTTCTTGATTCCTGTGTCATTTTATTTTCTTTTTATTTTCATAGTTTAAGCCATTCCAAAATAGCCAAGCATCTACAAGAAGACAGAAGAAAAGATGGACAAGAGATATGTCCATCAGTTTCTGTCCTTAGAAACTGAGCTATGTTTAACATCCTTAAGCAAACACAGCTGACATGCTCACAGTTTGTTTATGTATTTCAGCATTCACCACAGAAACCAAGCTAATGTGCATTGATCTCATTTCTTACATTGTAATATGTAACAAAAACGTAAAATTCAAGATATGTGTGCACAGTCCTGACACCTCCAAAGCATGGCACAGGGGCAAAGTAAATGTTGCCCCCAAAAAGTCTTTTTTTGTGAGGCCACCATAGCATCTTTCAACAAGTTACTTAGAAGTGCAAATTCTGAGGCTGCAGGGCTAAGGGCCTGCCTCTATATGCTGACCAGCTTCACTGGACTATGATATTTTACCAAAAAATTCTGTTATATTTCTGGGACTCAAGGAGAAAGGAATTTTCTGCTTTTACATATTGTTAAAATAAGGAAATGCAAGGTTTTCACCCTCTTTCTTCTGAAGAGTACAAGAAGAGCTTGAGCCCTGTCTTTTCCTGCCCTCAGTGCCTGAGGATGGTCTGTTTAATTTGCTAATAGTGACATAGTTTGGGATGCTGCTACCTGCTGGCTGCCAGTCATGAGGAGGGCTTAGGGGAAGGAGACTGGACAAGAACCAAGATGCTTTTGGTCATCAACTCACAGTGTTGGAAGAAACAGAACGAAGTTCCCTTGTATTACTATCAGAGACTGTTATCTTAACCATGCACATACACTGTTGCTGTCCTCTCCACCACGAGCAAAATCCTTTCATTTCACATCAGCTCAGTGGAGAGACCAGGCTTTGCACAGGTGCCAGGTTAAGTTACTTTCTGTTTTCAGATATTCTGGTTCACCTGGCTGGCTGTTTTTAAGAAGATATGTCCAAGCTGTTCTGGGAATCACTGCCAGATCTCTGGTGGTAGAGGTTGGCTCACACCGCAACTGCCACTCTAGGGTAAGTGACATGAGCCATTTTCTTCTCTGTGTTGTGGCTGATTTTTGCAGAAGATGGTTTGGTTTGTTGTACAGTCGAGCCCCAGAGCAAGCTACAGGTTATGCAAAAACACTGGAACTAAAAGAGTAGCAACAAAGCTGATGGAGCCGTCACACCCACTTTGGATTACCCCAGCTGCTTGGACCTGGCCCTTGTGACTACTTTACAATCCCTGGCAGAAGGATTAGGCAGAGCTGTTTTACTGGCAAGAGTGAGATAAGGTTGTAAGGGAGCATTACCGATGCATGATGAAAAATGAAGATGGATGGTCACATTAAAAATACAGTGGTCACAACATAACTGTTAATAACCTCAGTGAATGTGATCACATTTCCCCTATAACCACCTCTACTGCCTGAGCATCTGTACTACTCATTTCTTTCCCTGGAGCTTGAAGCCCCAAGTAGCTGGGATCAATATCCATCCTTTGCTGAGAACTGCAGTACATGCAACTACTCTGCTGATCACAGGTTGGATCAACCACTTGAGCAGCCAGGAATATTTGCTTCACAAACATTAGTTTGCTACTGAAGGAAATGGTTTGCCAAGGTATTCATTCCCAGATCAAATTCACATCAGTTGGAAATTCCACGCTCTCTGACCTATTGTAATGGAGTGTCCCTACAACTCTTCTGGAAAGGCACAAACACAGGTAAACAGACGCCCTTCTTCTCCCTCTTTGGATCTCCAACATGGCTGAGGTTCCTGCATAACTTCTAGTACTGAGTTCTCACATCTTTTTTAGTACAGAGTTTTGGATCAAGGCCCCCAGTCTTCCTGCAGCTGTAACAACAGCAGCAACTTAGTGGTAAATTCTGTCAGAAGGATTATGAAATTCATTGATAAATGTTCCTGTATAGTGAGTCAGATTTGAAGAGAATGAGAAAAAAATATTCTTACTCCAAAAAGAGTTTTTTCAAAATGTGCAGTATGTTGCACGACTATTTTCTCATTTTTGTTGTCCAAGGAACCAGTTTGGTTATATCCATATTTCTTTTGTCACTGGTTTGTTGGACCAGGTGTGGTGGTGGCTGATGGATCTGTTTTTATGACATTGCCAAGTCCAGAGTCAAGAGGTGTGAGGTGGGAGTTCTGGCACTGTGGTATAATAAAGAGGGGGGAAATACATTCAAAAAGTGAAAGTAGAAGTTTGAGAGAGTAATAAGAGTTTGAGAGATGCAATAGAGGAACTTTTTTTCCTTCTCCCCAAGTAACTTTCATTTATCATGCCCCTTGGGATGGCAAACGGCCCTAGTCAAGTGATTGTATCCTTTCTCTTTGTGACTAAGATTTTAGTGCTTTGCTGTATTTGTGACCACCAATGGTTGATTTTTTGAAAAAATTAAAAATTGAAAGAAAAAAAATACAAAATGACCCATTCTTTAATACATGGAATCTGGCTGTGCCTGCCACTGAAGTGGGAAGAAGGAATAGAGCGTATTTCTCTGTGTGAAGGAAGAACAGTAGCTTTCTCAGTATGTTGCCAGAGTAGAACCTACAGAAACTCTCAAGTTCAATGGCACATTCAAGAAATCATATTCTTTTTGCTTATCCATTTTTAGGATTTTTTTTTTAATAGTCAGATTTGGCTTAAATCAGATGCCACTCACTTCAAAAAGAAGAGAAATTATCTGCTGGTGAGTTCTGCAAACATCGCTCTTAATTGTCATCAAGAAGGGAAAATGCAGCCCTAGAAGGGCAATGGATCATTTTCAGAAGTCAAAATCAAGGATATCTGGAGTCCTAGTTTTTTGTTCAGAAAGCCCTTGGATGCAGTGGTGAGTCAGAGTAAGGTCAGTCAGCAGCAGGGCATGGTATCATGCACACATTAGAGACGTCAACCAATTCTCAGGGTAAACTGGGAATAGCTAAGAATTCTTAGTTGGGAAAGAGAGATCAAGGACTTGGGAGAAGCTTGTATTTCACAGAATGGAAATATGCACTTCTGGAAGTAGGCTGCTGTGTTTTTACTGCAGGCAGCTAAATAAAACAGTGGAAAAAGAAATAGAAGCAGCCACTCTTTGACTCTTGAATATTTTCCTCAGCTGACTCTGCTCTGCATGAATGGCAGCAGCAATGTTTTGGTGGGTAACTGGGATGTCCAGGGACAGGAAGAAGGGGCCTATCAGAAGTTATGGCAGCTGGGGGTCACCAGGTGTCCCAGGATCCTGGTTGCTTTCTTCCCAGTGGAATAGCTGGATGCCTGCAGAGCTCTGCCCTCTTGCAGTGTTCTTTCTCCTCTTAACTTTTAGAGTTATGTGATACATACGCTGGGCTTTTCAACTAGGTGAGGAGCTTTGTACACTCCGTGAGAAATCAGGGATGATTGGAGATTTCAGTTTGTCATAAATCCACTCTCCTTGTGAGAGCAGCAGGCAGTAACACCTAGCTGGTCCCTCCACTCGCTGGATGAAAGACAATAGCTCCTGCTCACTGTCCACTGATTCAGATGTCTCCTTGGGGAAAATGGTTATGGCAATACTGGATTTCCATACAGGGAGGGAAGGCTAGTGGACAGGCTGGCAGACTTAACCCCTGGAGGTACATATTGTCCAATTCTTGGGAGAGAGGTCTCCTACAGTAGGATACTTCAGCTTTGTCTTCAGCTGCAAGACAGATGGAGAATCCTGAAGAAGGGCTTCGAAGAAGCCAAGTACAGGTCTTTCCCTATTCTATCCTAAACATTAGATAAACTGACCACAGTATACTGCCTCCCACTTCTGGTTTCTTCTTAAATGAGTATGATCCAGATGAATAGTTTGGAACAGGTATTTGGATCAATAAGGATTGCAGAGTCAAGCCCACTGTCTCTCTTCCTTGATACATTGTCATGTGTTTTACACCTACAATAATCCTCAGAAGATTTACTGAAACATGCAGTTGGTGTCAGTAAACTTACTAAGTGAAAACCCTGAGAATTTAGGAAGAAAATAACCAAAATCTTCTTCAGAAAAGTATTCTTCTAGGGCTGTGTTAAGTTATTTTTGTGAATTGTCATTGAATTCAATGAATTGCCATTGATATCAATGGGGCTTTGGATGGGATGAAGAGACAAACTAAACATTGTGCAGGCTGATCCAATACATCAGAAAATACAATTCAATCTGCTCCTCAGTCATACCAGCTGTGACTAGGGACATTACAGTATGTCCCCTGTCTCAGCTGCTTCTAAGTGTTCCCTGGTGGTCTGGGGAGTCATGTTGTTTACTACTGTCAGTGTTTCTATGTAGGAGAGGCATCAGAAATTGAGATTCCACTGCAAGTCATTTATCCATGAGTCCTTTGAACTGAATTGTTATTACCATACCCTTTCTGCATCACTTATGAAGCCCCTAAAAGAGAAACTTTGTCACCTCCTCCAGGAGGCATATCCTCATCCCATCCAGCAAGCTGCTGCCAATCTCCACACCTACCCCCGTGTAAAATGGGTGTTTTTTATAAATGTTGTCCACGTTATCTTTTGATAGTTACAGCCCTGCTTTGTGTACTGCAAATGCTTAAGTAAATATATTAACCTCGGATCTGTAACTTCACAAAGCCTCATTATAGTCTGTAGGCTTCTCTGAAACCTTACCCCGTACTACTTAACATCTGTGATTCAGGGTGTCAAAGTTTTAATCGGCTGGCATGATCAAGATTAAACAAGTAGATTATTTTGATATTCTCCAGTAATATATTAAAAGTGAAATCCGATCTGCTGGCCCTTGAGGTTCAAATCTCAGCACATGCAATTATACAAGGAGTTCCCTGTAAAAGTGATCTGGAGAACTGAAAAAAATGAGTCCTTCCCAGATGTGGTCTTAGCAGTGGACCATAATACATGACATCAAT
>VZTN01021350.1:12504-48166 GCA_013400515.1 Erpornis zantholeuca | reverse complement strand
GAAGAAATGCATCTGTCAGATACAGTTTCAGCACAGAAGATCCTGTCTTGAGTCAAGAAGATGGATAATGTTCTCCCCCAGCTTCTCACACCTTTTCTATCTCTAAGTCTATGCTTGGCCTTTGTCTCTCTTCCTAACTCCATATCAACACCTATTCTTCCTCCTAAGCCATCCTGCTCAACCCTGCCGACCCTCCTAAGTTGAAGTTAGTTGTCAGCAGGCAGTAGCACTCATTGAAAAAAGCTACCTCTATTCCCCCAGCTCCTTCTGGTGTTTCCTGACAGGAGCTTACAACTGCAGGGAACGGATTGACCAACAGCAGTAGAAGAGAAGGAAACTCACCCAAGGTCAATCTACTGGTCAGCAGCTCAGCAGTTATCTTGGGCCTCCTGTGCCCATGGACTTGTGAATCCAGTGGATCATGTATGTCTGTCAGTCAACTGGCCTTCAGTACCAGGGCTTGGCTATCTCTACAGAAGGAAAAAATATATGGGTATAGTTAACATGTGTAACTCTAATGCATAACACATGTAGCCATGTATGTAGCCAGAAGGTGTTCATTGTGCTTGCTGGAGTGATGATTGCCTCAGCTTGCACCACATTTTTTTGTGCCACTGCTGCATTTCCTCCATCAATTGCCTGTTTGGCCACAGAGCATGAGTGCTTCTTTCTTCCCACATATGAAACAACTGGTCTCATGCCAGCATCAAACCCACTGTGGACCTCCCTGTACCACAGGAGACTTCAGGATGTCACGCAGCCAGTCTGACATTCAGACTTGCTGAGCTCTTGCTGAGCTTTAGCACAGCACGCTGAAATGAGCAAGAACAACAGATGTTCAGCAACTTTGGAAATCAAGCCAAGAGCATTTGCTGGGGTTGGTCTGATGGCAGAAGGATCCTATTCTGTGTATGTGATTTAAAGCCTAAGCTGTAGACTCCTTGCTCCTCAAATGGACATGCTATGTACACTGAAATTGCAATCTAAGTTTCTTGACTTCTTTATTTCATAAGCAAGGAGGTTGATATGAAGCCTTCAGAGAAAATATGAAGCCAACATAATGAAAGACTTGACTGAGGAGACACAGACTGCTTAGGCCTGCAGCAGGCAAATTTTTATGGGCAATGAGGTTATTCTTTCATAGAAATTACGTGTTCCCAGAGAAATACATGAGCTGCTGCTCATTAGAGAATCATAAGGCCACTGAGCAGCCTCTGATTTCAGACTTGTCATGGGCTGACATTAATAAAGGCGGGGTGCAGGGCCTGGTACCTCTCACAGACACCCCTTTCACAATTCTGCATTTCCCATCTTCAGACCTTGCACCAATCCTGCTGTATGTCAGCCACAGCAGGCTTGGCTCTGGGATGGATGTTGTTGACTCCCTGGTGTAAGCTACCCACAGGATACCAAATCCTTAAGGACCCAGTGGAAGAGCTCTTCTGCTAATCTGAAATAAAATATGTATATATGCAAGAAACAGCATCTTCCCTTCTCAGTTTTTAATCTTTTGAGTCGACAAAATAGCTGAGCAAGAGCTCATGTTAATACCTTGTGTATTTCAGTCTGTAGTGGGAATCAACCATCTCAGCTTTGCACATAGAATGATGCTGAGGAATGAAGTCCCTGCTACCCTCTTGGCTAAGAGTGACCTGGGCGTGTAAGGGCTTGTCTCCAACAGGGGTGGCACACCAGCCACGTCTCTGCAGCCTTGACCCTTAGCTCTCAAAAGCCTTCCGTACTGCCTTCTCTTCTTACTAACAAAGCTTTGTCACAAAATTTCAGAGAAAGTATATGTTTCTTCTCTACTTTCTTTACCTTCTTGTTTATTTAATCAGAACATTTCCTCATCTCATCTACCAAGATTTTATTTTGTCTATGACAGAGGCACTTTATTTTAACATATCAATCATTTGTACTGAGAAAACAGTGGTCTGAACCACCACTATTCTTTAAATATTAAAAGTAGGGGTTGATTATAATAATAATAAGCCCTTAAGGCTTTATATCTCAGAAAGTCACGAATTGGGAGCTCCATGCTTGCAGGAAATATTGGGAAAAGGAAGCTAGAGGTGACTTCCTTAGGAAAGAGATCTCTACATTTTCTTCCACAAGCGTTGCATCATGCATTAGACTTTCTGATTCCTTGGAGAATGAGGTGTAGTGTGTACAGTATGGAAAGCAGACATTGCACATGAGAAGTTTATGATAATTGCAAGGGCAGAAAGCAGAGTGCCATGTGAGTTTCTTTCAGATAGACTTGTACCAGACAGTCTAGTAAGGAAGACACACAGGGTTAATTAAGTGAATAAAAGACACAAGTAACTGAAACAGTTGGAGGAACAAGGCAGATTCACATTCAGCATGCCCAGCTTGTCTCTATCAGATGTGCAAGCAATAAAATGACCAGGATAACAGAATAGCCTAAGATATGGCAAACTGTTACACAAGTCAACTCTGTTTGTCACATTATTTATGAAAATTAATGTGAAACAATGGAAAAATCCAGTTGTTAAAAAATGACTCGTCAATTGCTTCTACCATTGTTTTTACTGCATCACATGAAACAAAGAATATTTGGAGTCCAGGCCTCTGCTTCATTTTCAGGTTGTCCCAAGCTTGTGGTATGTTTTTGCATATTTGTCAAGATGAAAGAGAATGGTTCTACAACCAGCGCCTTCCAGCATGCTCTACAAGGACACTGGAGTGAACTGTCTCCTCTCAGAAAAGTGTTGCTTTCTCTGTTGTGGGGATAAGGATGTCCTCCTGTCCTCAGTTATGTAACACAAGTCCTGGGGTTTTTCCCACTAGGATCTAGGCCCACAGACATGCTATAAAACAGCAGAGCAAATAGTTGCAAGCCAGAATTGGGGTTAAGCTCCATTTCTGTACTGAAGCCAAACAGACCTAAAGACCTCAGTTGGTATCATCAGCATTTATCATGGACCTAGAATTCACACACAAGGATATCTGAGATTAGTATGTTTTTTCTCTACACTTTGGGTAGAAGATATCATGGTTACAATGAGGTAATGACTGGCCAACGCTGATTTTCCAGTGACCTGTAAGGACGCTTGCTCTTGATCTCAATTCAGCACTCCTGCTGCTATGTTTTCTTACCCTTTTTTAACTTACAGTCTTGGACTGGCTCCCACACATCCACACTTAATTCTCTTAGGCTACATGTAGAAAATGCTGTACCCTTTCTGCAAGAGCCCTTTTTTCTAAATTACATTCTAGTCTTCGACACTTTTTACTCCCTTTTTTGTTCACTTCCTTTCTCCCATCCATAAATTAGCTTTCCCTACAGAACACACACATCTCAACAGACACATTTAGCCTTCATTTGCACTTTGGGCTTTCTGCACCTTTTATGCTCTGCCACCCCTTGCCTTTGTCTAGGGGGCTCCTCTCTCCTTCACGATGCCTGTTCAGGGCCCAAAAGGCAACCTCTGACCAGTGTCAATTCCTCCACACCAGCTCTTTCACTGTCTCACATCCCATTCCTCCTACCTTCCCGAGCAAAGAACAAAAAAAATAGTTACAAGCCATATTCTTGACTTACGGTTTTTCCCTCTTTGGTCCTGGCACTTTCCAATCTCCTTTAATCTTATCCATACCTCCTCAATATGCCATTTCAGAAGTCAAACAAAATATGCAGTGTATAATAATAGAATCATAGAATGGTTGGTTAGAAGGTACCTTAAATCATCTAGTTCCAATCACCACATAATTGGCAGGAACACCTTCTACTAGACCATGTTGCTCAAATGCACCTTTTTCTTGCTTCCTGCTTTTGACAGCTCCCTTGCTCTCAGAATTTAATTGCCAGGACTCTTTTTTAATGTCTGAATATCATTTTTCTTGGTTCCCCTCTTGGCTTCAATAGTTTTGGGTATGCTTCTGCCCTTTGCCTATGCAATTTATCTTACAACTTAAGATATAACTGAGATGAATGAAAACCTGGGCAACTGTGATCAAGTGAGAAAACTGATCATTTGAGGAAAATAATGCCACAGACTTTTAGGAACATCTGAGGAAAAAAGTTCCTTTGTTATTTCTATAGCCCTTCCTTCCAAAGACAGCTGCAAAAGACAGCTGTAAAGACAGTGGGGTTTTTTTGTTTGCTTCCCTGGCTCAAATGGTAGATTTATACAGCAACCTGAAAAAAGTTCATCTTGGCTCTAGATACATTCAGTTGTCACCTACTGTTATCTCTAGAGATAAACCAGTAACACAAGCACAGCTCGGAACAGGTGGAGTCTGAACATAAATCAGACTATGCCCAACAGTCCCAAAACCAGTTCTCCCCCATCCTGGGATCCCACTGGCATCCCCAGCACAGGCAATGCGTGGGTTTAAACAAAACCAGGAGGGTTGGAGCCGGCCTGGATATTTCAAGTACCTGTTCATATTGCCTTGTCCAAGCTCATTGTCCGTCATAATTGCCATCATATGTTTCTATGTGCAATGTGACTGAAAGATAGCTTTATATCCATTCTGCTCTTTGCTTATGCTGCATCACAGTATATACAGCACAAGTACCTCACAGCTGCACAAAAGTGGGAACCAAAGTGTTCAAAAACAAGCACAATCAGTAGCTTGGACTAATTTTCACAAGCAGTTATAATCTAGTTGTGTGCTATGTGAGGGAAAGCAGTTAAAATCACCTCTCTGCTACTACTTATATTAACTATAATGTTTTCCCTGCCGCAACCGTGTCTCTTCATTTAACTATTGTTTGGTGAAAGCAAAAATGGATTATATCACATTTTAAAGTAACATTTCTTTTCTCTTCCCTTCAAATGTAGCAATAATAGTACCTTAATATGGCAGAAAAAAAATACATTATTTAATTCTTTAAAAACTTATAATGGAATTCAAGCTATGCACATAATTTGTCTCAGAGTGTTTCTCACTTTAATGACAACAGTACTTTTTTTTCCCGTGTTTTTGTTAGTTTTGTTTTTAACACTCTCTAATCTCAAAATTTCCACAAGGAAACTTTCACAATTCTTGTACTCGAGAGAAGTTGATGTCACTTCACCGGACACATTTCTATTTGGAAGTTAAAATGAAACAATTCTGAATGGATAGCAGGACAAAGCTATAAAATGGAAGACACTCTTGCAAACTTCACAGCACTACTATAAATCAGGGTTTTTCAATCTCTGAGTCACATGATCACCATGGTTCCCTACTTCCTCAACAAATCAAGAATATCCATCAAACAACAAATCTTTCCACTGATAGGGAATATTGTATCCAGGCTCAGTAAATATATATCCAGATACAGAAATGCAATAATATCAAGAAGATCCTGAACATAAATAGAGTTTAAAAGTATCCTATATTTTTTTTTCATAATTTTACCCAACATCACCCAAACAAAACAAAATTACTGCCTGAAATCAAAGGACTTGAACTTTATGTGACCAAGAATAGAGTAATTCATTCAGCAGTGGCACTGGGGACTTTGGTAGCCATTGTAATAGCTGTAGTGCCTACTACCTTGTGCATGGCTAATTATTGCAACAGCTCTCCAGACAGAGATTTTAATGGGTTAAACAATTCTGGAGGACTGGACAAACATGTCTGTGCAGATCTCCATCTGCCTCTCTTGGTCACCTCCTTCTAGATTTCAATATAACTGTGTTTTCTTCTGCATCAAACCATCAAAGGAGGCTAAACACAGTCAGGGAATCCATTAGAAACCTCAAACTCTGGTCCAACCTGCTAAATATTTATTGAATTTGGAAAAACGTGAGACAAATTTAGGCTGAACTTGGGCTGATTTATTGTGTTTGGCAAAACATTGTTGTTTTGGATGATTATGACTCTCAAACCAAAGCTAAGTGGTTTAATTTGAATGAAACTAAAGCTTAAATCAAAGCTGGAGAGACATTACTGAAACAAAAGTTGTTGGATTTTTCTTTTCTTATTTTTGTCCTTTTTTCTTTTTTTCACAGGAACAAAAGGTGTTTTGGTTTGGTTCTTTTTTCATCTTGAGCCAAACTCTATAAAATATTTTATCTGTGCCTTTTGTCTGCCTGCACATATGAAAATGGAAAACCGTGTTGATTTTTAGTACAAGGTTTTTCCTGATCGTTATTTACCTATTTTCACCAGAATATAAGTCCTACAATTTTGTCAAGGTTAAGGTCTTCACAGCAAACAGATTCTTCCAGAACAGAGACTGGTTTTGCAGTCTTTCAACAAAAAAGACAGAGGGAAACTCTTATGCTTTTATTGAAGAGGTTAAAACAAATTACCATTCCAAATTCCAGATTACAGGGAATAGGGATGTGAAAGCAACAACAAAATAGCAACAAAAAGATTTTAAAAATAGGCTAATTCTGCTGTTCCAGAATTCACATGCATTGCAAAGCACAATTAACATGCATTTATAGCACTTCTTTTTTTTCATCATCATGATCATTGTTGTTGTTATTATTTGGAATGATCAAGTGGAATAGTGTTTTCCAGACAGAGTCGAAAAATGTGAATTGCAAAGAGTTTTATTTTCATTTTATTAATATTTTTGCATAGACTTAATTTTCTCCTAGTGAAATAACTGACTTGAAATTTAAATATATTCATATCTTGAAGCTAATGGAGATACATAGCCAACTACTCACAAAAACGGACTTGAAATAGAAACATATGAGGAACCTGGGCAGGTAGCACTACATTTTTTCCTCATACGTTTGCACAAAATAATTTCTTTTTAGGTTTGGATTGTAAAACTCACCAAAACAAACAAAATTTTGCTTTGAATTACAGGTATTTTCCTTGACAGAAGACTGCATTCAATTTTGTTTTATTTTATTTTATTTTATTTTATTTTATTTTAATTTATTTTATTTTATTTTATTTTATTTTATTTTATTTTATTTTATTTTATTTTATTTTATTTATAATGCAGTTGATGCTGGAGTAAATGTAGTTGTACTTCAATTTGTCTTAAGAGACAATTAAAATATATTTAATATTTTCATCACTGAAGGCTAAAGAAGACTATTTTGGTATTACCATGGCCATGTAAAGCAGAATACAATGTAGTTACAAGTTCATTTTCATGACTGGATGTAGAATCAGGGCCTTTTCGGTGTCATTCGAAAAAATCCAGTGAGTTTAAAATCAACAGGGTTTTTATATGGATAATAAATACTATGCATAATGTTTAGGAAAGAGATGATGAGAAAAATGTACCTCAGAGCTTCATCCTGGCCTTGTTTCTCCCTCTAATCCCATTACCAGAGCACGCCCTTGGTGGAGTTGGATGCCTGTGTACAAGCTGGCTGTGCTGCCCAAACCCTCCTGTGCTCCCCTGCAGGGCCGACAGGCACACTGGCAAGGCACTCTGCTGGGCAGGGGCCATAGCAGCTGCTCGGTGCCAACAAATCCAAGACATGGCATGGCAGCATGGCCACATGAAGGCCAGTGTAAAGAAAAACCCTGCCAAGTTTCAGTACAAGTGATGCCACAACCACATCTGCTCTGCAGGCAGCTGCTGGCCGGCACTCAGCCCAGCCAGGGTCTCCCCCTTGCCTCCTCGGTGTCCCGAGTGATGCTCTGCTGCTCAGGGGAGTGATGCTTCACAGCCTCGCCTTTTTCAAGGTCCCCCCAAATTAAGTGTTTGCAGAACAACAGCAGAAAGGTAAAGCAAGGCGATTTTATACTCCACCAGAAGTATATCTAAAATAATATCCACTCCCACTGTGGCGGGAGAGGAAGGCTAGCTGTAATTAAGCTGCTGAAGTATAGCGCTTTCATTCATTAAAAACAATTCTTTGATTTAGCACTCAACACAAAACACCCACAGACCACAGGAAATCTCTGGGCTAATTCTCCTGCCCTTTCACCTCTCACACATTCGAGCTTTCTGCTTTCTTCCTCCTGTCCATCTGCTTTAATCATTAGCAACAGCCTTGTGCAACACCTCTAACAAGTAAAGTCAGCTGTCATCAGAGCATATTTAAACTCTGACTGTTAGTTTCCACTAAATCAGCTCTGTGCCCACAGGCCTCATTAAACACAGAGAAGGGCAGTAGTTGCAGGTCCCAAAAAACTCTAGGGGCAACCAGCCTTCTCCAGGAAAAATTGTGGTCCATGCAGTCCACGGACCACGTTTATCCTTTCCTGAGTGTTCCAGTAGCTTTGAAGTGGGAACACAACTGCTGCAGAAAACGGTGACAGGCGTGCTGGGGCTAGGCCTGAGGATGGCGGATTTGCACCGCAGGCATTTGACTGCCAGAATATACTATCGTTGGGAGGGAAAAACAAGTGCAGCCCTTGACAGTGGTCTAATAGGGTAAGTGCAGAGAAGACTGTAGCACGAGAGATGGAGAGGGTGGGATTTTACTTGGGAAATGAGCTGCCCTTTCATAACATGCTTGCTCTTCACAGCACAATGACTGTAGGAAAAGAATGAAGGCAATGACAGGGGAAGCAATGTTCAACCAGAAAAGACTCATGGGCAAAGAGGTTTGGAAAAGTCACAATGCTTGTCCTTAAAAACAGCACTGTCATTCATAACAGAGCACATAATGTGAAGATGCAGTCCTGCATTATGAAAACATTTACACACTTGAATTAGCTCTGCTGGAGAACAACAGATGAAATTCAGAGATGTCATGGAAACTACTGAGTTAACCCAAAAAAACAACTGGCATCAAGTAACCAGGCAAGGTGAAGGGATACCAGGGCACTTTAGTTTCCATTGTCTTAGAAGAACCTTCAGATTTTTTGCCTGTACTCCTAAGTGTACACATAATATCTGCTTTGCACACATCCCAGAGTGTTAATTCAACCATTGGGTAAGCCTAGAGAAAATATAACAATGGAAAAACGTCAAGTGAAAACTGGAGTCATTGGTCCTGTATATTAAGTGTATGTGTAAGTACACATCTTTGGATCAGGTCCTCAAATGTTGGGAATCTATGTATTAAAATTAGAGAAAATGCCAAGACAGACAACCTAGACAACCACACATAGAATCATCAGAATAGTTTGGGTTGTAAGAGGCCTTTAAAAGTGATCTAGCCCAACTCCCCTGCAGTAGCAAGGACATCTTCAACTAGATCATGTTGCTCCAAGCCCTGTCCAATCTGATCTTGAATGTATCTAAGGATGGAGCTTCCAGTGTTTTGCCATCTTCACAGCAAAAAATTTCTTCCTTATATCTAGTCTAAATCTACCCCCTTTTAGCTTGAAACCTTATTTCTTGTCCTATCACTAAAGACACTACTAAAAGTCTATTTTCTCAGCTATTTTAGAAACGGTCTTTAAGTATTGAAAGGCCACAATAATGTCTCCCCAGAGCCTTCTCTTCTCCAGGTTGAACAACCCCAGCTCGCCCAGCCTTCCTTCATTTGAAGGGTGCTCCAGCGCTCTGATCGTCATCCTGGCCCTCCTCTGGACCTTCCCCAGCAGGTCTGTGGCTTTACTGGTTTGAGGAACCCAGAACCAAATGCAGTACTCCAGAATCTCTTCCCTTGCTTTGTTGGACACTCTCCTTGTCATGTAGCCCAGGATACAGCTGGCTTTCTGGGCTGCACGTGCCAGTTTATGTCCATTTTTCTCATCCACCAGCACTCCCAAGTCCTTCTTGGCAGGGCTGGTCTCAATTCNCAATCCCTTCATCCTCCTGCCTGTGTTGATACCAGGAGTTGCTCTGACAGGTGCACCACCTTGAGCTCAGCCTTGTGAACCTGAACAGGTTCACATAGGCCCACTTCTGAAGCTTATGCAGGTGGCATCCCATCCCTCAGGCATGTCAGATGCATCACTGACACAGCACCTGCCATTCAACAGAATACATGGGTTGGATGTCCTCAGTTTGGAAAAACAGCAGCAGAAAGGTGATATTACAGAGCAACAGACAGCATTGGTAAGTGGCATGGCAAATATAAATAAGACATTATTAAGTACTAGGATGTAGCCACACACTGTCTCTGAACCTTCTCTTTGCCCTGTGCCACCTGTGAAATTTTCAGATGGTTAATATTCCTGAGCAGAAGTAGTTTTTAACACTGCATGTGGTTAAGCTATGGACCCCAAAAAGAATCAAACAGATTTATGGGAAGTAGGTCTATCTCAGGTGATTGATCACAGTGGATGACAGTGTAGGGCATCACCAAGGCACTGACAGCTAAATGCTGGGAAGATGGGTGAAGCTCTTCATGACTTGCGTTAGTATTCAGCCCCTTCATGCCTGCTGCCAACGACTGCTAGAAACAAGATACTGTGTCTGAGTGATCTTCAGCTTTTTGCAGTGCCAAGACCATGTTTATGTTCTCCTGAGAGTTTAACAACTCGTAGGACATCTTGCCAGGTATTGAATTCAAACATTAAAGTTATAGACTGAAACAGTGCAAAGCAAACAAATTAATAAGCAGTGAAAAGTTATGCTCCCATCACAGGATTGCCAAATTATCACCTGATATCTTGAATAGTGCTTTTAATCTCCAGCATACTTTACTTATTAGCTGGTGGAAGGGTGGCAAGTCTAAGGAGGAAATTACCCTGAGCTTCAGAAAATAAGGTATGCTTCCCTTAGGGCAGCAACAGATTCAGGTTACCCTGACTATGCACTCTATAAATAGGTACATTGAATGAAATAAATTTGAATGTTTCAATAAAGATGAATGACTAGCATTAATATAAGCATAATTAAAGTTATATCAGCACCTCTGTTCTGAAATTGCCTCTTAGCGGGTCAGATTCAAAAGTGTGTTTTGGACAGAAGTTCCATCAAGTAAAAAAAAAAAATCTGTGCTGAGGATGGTCCTAGAGGTGCTCCAGAAAGTGCAGCTACACTCCAAGCTCCTGACTTCAGGTGCCAGGCTCCTTCCCTCTGGAAAAGCCTGGAGCTCTGGACCAGCCTCCCAACGAAGGCATTCTTCCATATATCTGCTGAAATGAATCTTCTTACACCTCTCTAAATGGCCACATTTAAAAATACACACATACACAGTGCACATGAGAACATTTCACATTTGGTTTTTGCAAAGTAATGGTTTTTCTTGCTCTGTTATGGTTTCTTGCACCAGATGTAAGAATGTTGAGACATATGGAAAACAAAATCAGCTACAGCAGGAATGAGCTACCAGTCACCATTGTAGGTTCCTCAGGGATAGGTGCATATGATTAAAGACAATATCAACCAACTGGCAAAAGGATTCTATGGAGCACCAGCATTTCTTCTTTCATTATCAGCTCCCACAGCCAGTAACACTGTAATGCTGCACCATGCTTGCTCAGTTCTTCAGAGGAAGCAATTCCAGAAGAAATCCTATTATGACAGTCAGTAACTATATAATCTGCTGTGAAAGTTGCAAGATAACAGCAGTTAAAAGAAGTGTAAGGCTCTTCACAGCCCAGTTTGGGTCTCTTCACCAAACACTTAGGGAGGTTAAACTGACCTCCTATGAGCAGTCCAGCCTTAGAGTAGCTACATCAAACATCAGCAGACAAAGTTTGAAACTCTATACTGAGGGAAAACTTGGACATAGGGTGAAAAAAACTGGTGATGATCTGCTTAGTCCTGGTTTACAGCTTGGCACAGTACGCTACACTGGAGCCCCCAGCCTCACCAAATATCATCAGTTCCTCACCTCTCTCTGCCTGGGAGCCTCAGTGGAAACATGGACACCCTTGAACTAGCTTTAATCCCACCAGCCTGCCAGCCTGTGGCTATGGACCAGCACAGTAAAGTCTGCAGAGAGCCCCTTGGGGGGCAGGAAACACTCACTGCTCTGAGATCTGCCCTGCTCGGCTGCTGCCATCCTGAGATGGGCACATGTGGAGGAATGTCTCTTGCTGACACAGCTGGCCAGAGCCTTTCTGAGCACGCCCCTGTTCCTCCACCCCGAGCTCTGTGCAGCAGCCTTACCAAGCAGTGCTGCCAAGAAGCTTGGAGGTGGCAGGATGTGTACAAGTGGCTGTGGCGGTGCAGAGAGCAAGGTGGCTGCCTGCCCGTGGGCTGAGCCAGCCTCTCAGTTGGGTGTTGCAGCCCCAGCCTCTGGCCTCCTCTCAGTACCTCAGCCACCTTGTTCAAAATTGGCTTTAGTATGTCTGTACTGCATCATGCTGCCAGCTGCACTCACCATCCCAAACACACCGCAGGCACTCTTGGCTCCAGAGATAACCCACTGCCTGTGGTCATGCACAGAAAACTCTGGTTTTCAAAAGCATTGACTCAGCCCTTCAGGCAGGCGTTAGGCTCACTTACAGAAGCATACAGAATACTTTGTTTCAGCACTCAATGGCCTGTTTGTGTGTTTACCAACTGGAGGGGGTTGCAGCACGCAATTTTGCCAAGGCAAAAAGGTGTTCCAAGAAGAGCAGCAGCTGTAAGCAGGCTCTGGGAATTAAATAATGGCATCTTATAAAACTTCACAAATTGAGCCAATAAGTGTGCAATAAGTCAGTTTTGAAATTACTGTCTTATATCAAGTTTCTCTAATAAAAGTCAAATTTGTGCTTAGAAAAGCTTAAAGCCCATATGTAGGAAAACTTTACAACTCTAATGGGAGCCATGATAGAGCAGCATGTTAGTAAATACATGTGTAAGCAGCACAGTACAAAGAGAAAAGTAGCAATATGTTAATTATCTCCCTCCAGTATTATTTTAGTTGTCACTGTGGATGCAACTGCAGAAAAACACATGCACGTTCTGACAGCTGCTCTGTTTCACAAGGAATAAAATGTGAAAGAGAGAAAACAGAGACTTTTCTTCTATAAGAATTCATTACGTGTCCATTCAGAGATAGAAAAAACCTTTTAAGGTTCTCAGTGATTGATCCAGAAGCAACTTTTTTTAAAGGAGATATATGGGTTGGAAAAGAAATCTGTCTCATGCTGGAGAACTAGTCCCTAGAGATAGGTTCCTTACTAACAGCCATAGGTTCTCACTTAGCTTGGATGTGTTGCAAGCAGTTGTGCTAGCAGTGACAGAGGGATAGTCTCTCACATCCCAAAGGCCTCTGGCAGGGTCACCCAGCAAGACTGGAGCCAGCCTGGAACTGAGGTAGCCCCCAGATGAAAGGTGAGCAATGCTGCTGTTGCTTTGCAGGTGTGAGACTTGGACAGTGTGCAGATCTGTCCTGCTGCTGGAGAGGTTCCAGACATTCCATATGGAGCACCACCAAGTAATGACAACTCATCCACAACTGCATTTCCCAAATGGGCAAACTTTCCATGGCCTGAAACAGAAGAGAGCAAACTCGTTTTGCCTGCATTTTTTCTTAGCCACTGTACAGTACAAGGCAGCACCACTCTGTGCTGTCTGAATGAGGTAACCACTACTCTATTGGTTAAGGTATAATAATAAAATTCAGTTCATCTGAAAGGATCTAGGTAGCTCTTTGAGGCCCTCTCATCTGAGCTTTTAGAGAAAAAAAAACATTTTATAGAGCACCAAGATAAGGGACACTGTAGGCCTTTTTCCACTGAAAGACCACACCCTTAAATAGGAAAAGTGGAAAGACAAAGAACTGAGCAGTTATGAAGTGGTTTCAGATGCTGAGTTAATCCAGCAAATTATGGGATAAGTGGAGCCCATTACCACGCAGTCATCCCTACATCGATCAAACCTCATCACTCTACTGCAGGATAGAATTACCTCCTCACCTAGAAAGCATTAAACACAATGGGGCAAATAAACAGAAATGTTTCCCCAAATTGTGCATAACTAAACTGGGGATGTTGCATAAAAAGGGTGACAGAGTACCTAACTCCAAAAGGACGTTCAAGGGTACAAGTCTTAACAAGACCAGAGTTAATAATCTAAGTTCCACACTAGGATGAGCCTTTAAGATATAGCTTCATCATTCCTTAGTTTATATGACTCCAACTCAGCCTACTGGATCTTAGGCACTTGACCCATGCATCACACTGTGTAAGTACCAATCCTAATATTTTTATATAGATAATGTCTAGAACCTGGGTATTACAATGCTTAATTCTTTTTGAGGAACTACACTTGGATTTAATGTAGTGGACCTGGTCAACAGTATATATATATATATATATGTATATATATGTATATATATGTATGTATATGTGTGTGTGTGTGTGTGCGTGTGTGTGTATATATGTATATGCATATGTATATATATCTATATATATATAATCATTTTTATTTACTAGACAAAGCCATTTCAAAGACTTCCTTTGCCTTTGAGGTTAAAAAAAAAGGTAGCTTATGTAACCATTCCTTATCACCAAGTCTTCTTAAGACCTACTGTTCTGCTAGTAGAAATTGACAAATTATATCCTCTTCCTGTGATATGGTGACTAAAACTGTATAAACAAGTGTTTCAGATAGTAATGTGTAAACAACAGACGAGGTCCTCCCACTCTGCAGATATAACAGGACCCAAACATTTCCTGGGCCACAGCGAGGATGTTAGCAAAGTAACTCCTCAAACAGGCCAGAAAAAATCACCTTACCTGATATATTCCACGTAAGTTTGATCATCACAGACTATGCAAGTATGGAAGCCTCTTTCCTGAGCACAGTATCTTGCCATATATGGCCCATTGTCTGAATGAAAGTTGTGAATGTGACAGTGCTTTATTTTCGTTGTTGTGCTCTTCCTTTGCTTTGCTTTTCAGTACAACAGAGAGCCTGGATGTGTTGGAAAGACACATAGCCTCATCTTCAGTCAGGTGTAGATGATCCTCTGTTCTTGTAGTGGGTTATTCCACAGGCATGGAAGGTCCTTGTCTCAGCAAGTCTTCAAGGTGAAGAAGAGAAGCCATACATGATCTTTCCTCCCTGACATTTTGTCAAGTTCTCTGGAAACCCTGAGCTCGGGTCCTGCCTGTTTTTTGAAGACAAGAATCAGCACCTTGAACCTGATTCATAATGCAGGGGGAAAACTGTTTTCTTGCACATCCTTAAGATGGAAGACCTCCCTACAGCTCCTTGGACCAGGTATTGGGCAGCCTAATTTCATATAAATCCCTCTGCTTAGGGTTTCCTGTGGTGGGCTGTAAGCTTTTGGGAATCCAAGGCAATACAAAAACACTTAAAAATTGGTTTTGGAGGCAAATGGGGCTTACCCACCCTAGGCCTGTAGGTTTCCACTCCTTAAAGTGCAGGGTTTTTTCAATGTTTTATTCTACAGCATGACCAATGATTGGCAGGAAGTGTCTTGGCTGACAGCAAATTACACAACAACCTGCTGCAACGAGCTTGAGCTAAAGCACTTGACTTTCAGTGGGATTTTTCAGCTCTAGCACTCTGGATCCAGCTGCTGCTCTTCCATTTTGGCTGCAATACAGTGTTGGAAAGCTGGTGCAATAAGAGGAGCATCTGGGGATATTTTTGTCGGATCAAGTGAGAAGAGCTAAGATAAATAAGAATCCCAAAATCCAGTTCCTGAAATAGCAGCCCCTGACTACACCTTTGCAGAATTTTATCTATGACATTGCAGATTTTTCACTCATTCTCCTGATTTTTTTGTGTGTGCGCATACAACATGAAATGGAAGAAGGTTCCGGAGCAAATAGTACAGAGTGGTTTTGTATAATAACTTGTATAATTTTGTATAATAATTTCTATAATAATTCACACAGTTCTGTGAATTCAATTTGCATTCTGTTAGTACAATAAATGCATAGGGTTTTAAAAAATATTTTTATTTTTCCATGAAAATATTATACTGTCCACCCCCACCTTTAGAAGCTGTTTTGCCTTTGAGATGCTAAAGCTCCACAAATGTGTAACCCAGAGGTTTTTTCCTAGAATGTCACAGCATGCTCTGCTCCTAAAACGGAAAATATCACTGTCTGCATATTTCATGATATTCTGGGGAATATGAAGTGAGTTCTTTTATGGACTAGGACAGAGGGGCATTGGAACAGCATGTGCAGGAAGTCACAGTGCAACCACTGGGGATATGATGAAATGCAAAAAACTCACATTTCTACTTACAGTGCTATCTGAGAAGCAATTTCCCAATAATATAAGAAGATATATGGATAGTCTGACCTATTTTTTTGTAGAGTCACTGCAGCTGAGTATTTCCTGTACTGACCTGGATCCAATATCATAGAACCTAATAAATCAGTTAATATTTCAGGTAACTAAAATATTAAAAGATGCCTTAAAGATTTAAAATTTTTCCACACATCACACTCCAGTTTAACAAACAAAGGTAATGCGAAAAATGTAAAAAGTCCTATTCGTTAATAAGTTTTCATTCTTTTTTTTTTCTTTTTCCTTGAAAGCTATCCAACTAAGCAAGGAAGCTATGGCCTTAGAAAGTGCTCTTCTCTTTACCATAGTGTTCAGAGACAATGTGTGTGGCATATTTAAGTGATATATAATCCCCAGTTCTTTCCCTCAGTCTCTATGGAATAAAGACATAATCTCTTGTTGTGGTAAGAACTATTCCCCAGAATACAGATTTCATCTGTATAGTGTATCTAATGTTGCTGCAGTTATTAAACATCCTGTTAAGTTCTTATCTGTTCCCAAATATGAGATTTCCTTATTATGTGATTTGACCCAAGAATCAAAATTTTCATTTGTGTCACATAGGCTCCATGTTTTCCTGTGTGGTGAGGCAACCATGAAAGCACCCAGGAATAAATACACTTGGAACAGAACCAACTAATTTCACTTTGCTAGGCTTTGCTCACCATGATGTAGCTGCACAGACATCACACTGCTTAGCCCAGGAGAATCTGTCTCTTAAAAAAAAAAAAAAGCCTTCCTATTGTTTTCCTAAAACAAAAGAATCCCAGCTTCATAGAGCCAAGGCTTTTGTAAAAATCTAGCCACTACATTTCTTGGAAGTTCAAGAAACAGTTAATTCAACATGATCTCTTAGAAAAAAACTAGTAGCCTTTTGCTTTATTCTGGGTTTTAGTTAATTTTATACATGACAACGGACGACATGCTATTATGGAAAAGATCATAATTCATTCCAGCCCATTTGCAAGCCAAGAATTCTAGGATTTGTATAATTCTTTTGTAAAATGGCCAATTTTATGCAGAGCATGCAAACTTTCAGAATTGCAACTGTCAGGAGACAGAATTTGCCAACAGCCAAATGGAATTAAATTCAGGAACATTTCAGTTGCTGTATTTTATATTAGTTAAGCACAAAACAAAATTTTATGAAAAAAAACAGTTGTGACATCAAAAAAAAAAAATCGTCATTTATTCACAGATAATAATTCAACCCCGAACCCTTAAAATTCAAGGCATTTCTCATGAAACTGATGGAAGCTTCTATGCTTTCCAGGTTTTCCTGACTCTCCCAGCCCTTCAGAGAAACAGGCAAATGAAAAGCCCCTGGTATAGCCATAGGTAACAGCCTAGTCAGAGATTTTATGTTTTGGTGGGTTTTTTCCATCTATAAATATCCTAAGAACAAGCTGTAATATGACCACTTATTTCTTTAGTGTAAAGAAATTTTCAGGTTGCAGATTAGACAGAGAATATTCACTGCAAGTATTGAGCAAAATCCATCTAAGATTTCAGATCATCACTGACAAAGCAGTAGACTAAGACCTAACTGTGTTTCCCTGAAATTTAACTATATAATATCATTATGCTTAGGGATGTACACACTAGAAGATAAGTAGTTAAGCTTTCAGCTGGATCAAGGAACTTGCCACCTGAGGAACATCAAAATGTTTCTTGGCATTGCTTTTACTTTAGAGTAACAAATAAAAGGAGTATTTATTGCATTCATTTGTGCTGTTGCATTTTTTTAATAAATTCAGACTTGACAGCGTAAGGCTTATGAACACATCAGGTTTATGAACACACAGTTTATGAACACATTCTGCTTTAAACAAACCACTTATATATTAGAAAATCTTTAAAAAATGCCAATTGTTCACAGTGACATTTTATAAAAATATTTTTATGTTCCCTAATTGAAATAGGACATTTCATTTCAAAATATCCTTCTATTTGTTTTTTATAAAATCAGGTTAAAAAGTCCACAGATCAATAGGCATTTCTACTGTTTTAGGATTTTAGCTGTGCTATCCACCAAAACTGTCTGAATGGTTCAGGTTTGGGGTAACTTCATGCCCACCCTGTCACTCCATCCCTGCCACTGAAGTCCAAATAAATCATCTGTTCTGGAAGACCTCAACTGAAAGACAAGACAGTCAGAATCTTCAGTCTGAAATCATCTGGAATTTCAGCCCACCCCAGCACCACTAGCAGGGCAGGTGATGCCCATGGGATGGTGGTGGCACATTCCCATGAGAAGGCAGCCCCCTCAGCCAGCCAGAGCACACAGCTGCAGGCAGGAATACCTTCAGCCACCCAGTACCATTCTGTTGCCACAGGTGAGTCAGAGCCTGAAGACTTCCCAGGGCAGAATTGCCACTTTATACCAACCTTGCTCTGAATCTGGACAAGTCAAGCAGCTGCAGCCCTACATCACGCATTTGGCTGGCAGGCCGATCCTGCAAGCTGTTGAGCACATATAGCAGTCCATTAAAAAAACCTTGATGCATGTGAAGAGTCCTCAAATTCAATGGGAATAATGCAGTGGCTGAGAGATTTTGGCATCAAGGATCCTATCCTTTCCAGTACTGGTCCATTCTCAATACATGGGAATTTTGCCATTGAATTCCACAGGTGTGGGGGGATACTCCAGGGTCAGGTCAACCCTGTAACCACACAGAGGAAAACATGTTTTTAACCACACCATCTGTGGTTTAACCCAGCACTGATGTTCTGCTACAGAGAAGTTTTCTCCATGCAAAATCTGTTTTTTCACTTTGTAATGTTGCAATTACAGTCTTTGTAAGTGTCTGCTTGGATCCACTATGAAAGGGGGGTAAAACTGAAACTACTAGAATTAAAGGTGTTGCATGTTTACAATGGTTTACAATGCCTTTTTTCTCCTAACTACTCACAAGATACATCCTTCTGGCTAATCCTGTGAATCCAGGGAACAAAAAAGCCAGTATCATCTGGATAATGAAATATCCAGAGGAATTAGGTCAGGCAAATGCTTCAATCTGGAGTTATTTGAAGGCAGGACAAGTTAGTAGTGTCACTGGTGAAGATAATCCAAAGAATCTGAGATAAACAGGAGTTGAAATGTCTCTGGTTTAATGGATAGCTGATATTACACATTGGTTTTCTTTCTAAAAGTCTGCACTTACAGACTGTCAACAACAACGGATACAACAGACTTGAGCTTCCTTCATATCCAGCAGACAATCCTGCTCTTTCCCAGCTATCACATATTCTTTGACTTGCAGCTACTTTTCAGTGTCTGCTGCTACACATGAGTGCTGACCTTCCTAAAGTTCAGTGCATGTGGCTAGTGCTGTTCTCTGAGCAGTGAGAGCTGGCTGGAGGCTCTACTGTGGAGCAGAAGAAAAGGTCACTACTGAAATAGCTTTCCAATACAGGCCCCATCTGCAGGGGCAGATGCATCTTCTCATACACACTCTGCATCCCTCTGTGATCAGAGGGCTCCAGGAGCAGCAGCTGGGTCTACCTATATGTAGAAATGGAAAAAAAGTGCAGATATACCCCTATAGACAGAAGATAGATGGATGAAGAGAAGGGGAAATGAAAATTGATTGGGAGAAGCCATGCTCATTACAAGGGTCTGGAAGCCCCTTTGGATGATTTTTTCCTCTGGTTTAAAAATGCCTTTTTGAAAAGAACACATATAAGCCATTTAGGAAAAGTGTATTTTAAGGAAGTGATTAAAAGAAAAAATATGAAGCCAAAGCCAGACAGTGACTCCAGGCAAAGGAGCACATATGTATCAATGTTGTTTTATTTGCAGAAAAAGCCAATGCAATATTAGTCGAGTAATTTCTTCCTGCTGAAGACCACAAAAATATTAATTGAACAACTTACTTGACAAAAAACTCCATCTATTATTTAGTCAGCTGCAGCTACAGCCTAATTTATGTCTGTTTCCATTCTCATTGTTATGAGAGTTTCCCTCGGGAGCTAAGAGTGTGAGATATACAAAAATGCTTTTATTTGTTTTATAGTATTGCCTACATCCAAATGCTTGATAATAATACTAGGTTTTTTCAACATGGCAAGAGGAACATGCTGAGTGAGAATTTTAATGGCAAAAATTATTTAAGAAAAAAAAAAAACCTTCTTTTTCCCAATTCCCAACTTCTTGGACACCAGCAAATAACTGAGCAGAAAAACTTCATCCAGAAAGAAGCGTTGTGACCTTGACAGTGCATTAATTGGCTTTAATAAGATGACAAAGTACTCAGAATCCAGCTGTCTACAGCAAATCTTCCAGATCATCAAGTTGAGGGTAATTCAAAGTCATAAAACTGGGTCTCCACATGGCCCTGAGATGCCCATTTCAAAGCATCCCTACGACCTCCTCTTTTCACATACACACAAGGCACACACAACATTTTTAAAAGGCCCAGAAAAGTAACCAGAGTGTGAAACAAAAAATGCAATAAAGTCCATGGATATTCGGGGCTACTGGAATACTTCCTCCCTTTATTATTTTGCTTTTCCCTCCTCCTGGCAGCAGTCTTTTCTTGCTCTTGACTCTAAGCTATGCTAGTTCTCTGCCACAACCCTCTTCCCACCCCCCAAACATCCCTGCGCATCCCTGTACTTCCCTGTACTTTCCCACACGTCCTGTGGCAGCCAGCAAAAACTCAGCAGCTGGCCATGGCCTGCCTACCCAAAAGGGAGCGGCTGAAATATTCCCTCCAGGGTTTCCCTTCAGCATTGCCATCAGGAAACTTCCTGCTGTAAAAGGCTCCGTGTTGGCCCCAGGAATCAAACAGTGGCCAAAGAGCAGGAGCTCTCCCTGTAGCCCAAATACAACTTATTGTAATCCCTTGCTGCCTCCTGTGCTTATACAGTACAGACCTTCTTGGGTTACAAGACACTTTGAAGATCTCACCTTCTCCCATTACTTGTCTTTTATATTAAATGTCCACAGATGTGAGCCTGCTAGTGTGTCAGAGGGCTGCGGTTGATAATTTATAAGCCAATGTTTCCTATCGGGCGCATGGTTTAATGCAGGGCTGCACAGCAGCACTGCCTCGCTGCAGGAGCACCCTCTGCTGACTGCCACGAGGGGCCACAGCTCTGCAGTGGGTGGTGGCCACCTCGGGCACCTGCTGGGGGACAGCCCCCAGCTGCAGGGAAGCTGCATCTCCGCTTCTGCAGGGTCACAGGTGTTAAAACCCTTGCTCTGCAGCAAACAGCAAAGCTTAGTGTCCCAGCAAAGATCAAGTGAAAAGGAGTTGTTGTGGCTGGGGGGTGGTGAGATGCTCCAGCCTTCCGGAAGCATCTCCGAACCGAAGCCGCTCGGTCAGTGCCACACACCAAACACACACTCACACACACACACCAGACAGCTTCTTAGAGGGACTGATGGCAACGAGACAGGAAGGGCCTCGTGTGGGATTCCATGTGGAGGTTTATTACAGCCACCCACATGAAGGGAACCAGGGACCAAAGGTGAGCATCAGGGGAGGGTCCAGGTTTGACTACAGGTGAGGTAGGGGCGTAGAGAACATCAGGAACCAATGGTCCGAGGGCATAGGGGCAGTGCACAAGCAGGGTTAGGGTACAGGAACCAACAGGGAGGTAGTGGCTAAGGAACAGAGGCCAGTGGGGAAGCAGGGAAGGGAGAACATTCTGGAGCAAGGATATAAAGGGTAGGCAAGGGGTGGGGAGGCCAATGGGCCAACAAGGAAAACAGAACTGGGGCACATTAACGTAACGCAGTGGACGTCCCTGAGAGAAGTCTCTTTCTGTCACCCTAACCTGGGGGATGCCTCTTAGGGTCCTTCCCTCCTTCCCATGAGAGGGCTCTCATGGCACCTTGGTTAATAGGCCCACTGGCCTCCTACAAGGACTCAAGTGGGAATGCACTGGCCTGTTACCCACAGAAACGCCATGCAACGCAACTCTGACTCGTGAAGCATCACCTGCAGAAAACACAGCATATTTTCTGTGTTCACGCTCCAGCAATCATGCTTAGAAGGCTCCCCTTAAGCCAAAGGCACAAGGAAATGGTCTAGACGGGCACAACTGAAAATAGGCCATTTTGTGTGATACTGTACTCCCAATCCACCCTGGGTCTGAGTGGAGCACAGGAGAGGATGTAGGCCATGTCGGATAATTCTCTGTAAGTGGGACTGATACTCTGGGCCAGTAGTCACAGGCTGAGAAGAGTCTCCCCAGGAGTGTGCACTGGGTGGATCTTCAACGCCTTTCATGACTGTGACAGCTCTGGAGCTAGGAATGGCAGCAATAACAGGGAGAACAGTCAAAGAGCATCTTCCTGCAGGGATGTGTGGACTAAATCCTCATTAATAAACAATGTGGTGTAGCAATGGCTGCTCAGTAAAGAACCATTGTGTAGCTCAAGGGTGCTGGTGTCAAGTGCTTGTCTTTCCTGCTCTTACCACATCTATCTCTATGAACAGTAAGTCTATTTACTATTTCACTTTAAAAAAAACTTTTTAAATATTCTAAACACTTTTTAAGTTCTTGCTAATTGGTGAGCTAATGGTTATTCACTTCACCAGGTATCCTGAAGAGATTTTACAGGTTTATCAGATTTTTTAAGTTAATCTGATGATTAACTTCAGATTCCCAAAATCCATTTAAGTGGTATAAATATTACAGAAAAGTTTCCTGGGGCACTGTGCAATTTCAGTTTTCTTTCAATTTTGCTTACATCTTAGTTCATTTTTAAAACAAAAGTGATTACAAACACAAAACATTAATGGCTCTCTAGGCATACCCTTACTGATCTGAGGAAGAGTTTGTTGAAATCTTGTCTGCTTTTTCAGACTAGTGCAGTAAAAGATATTTCCCTCCATCACAAACCTTGATCAAAATGTTGGAAGTTTTATTACCACCCGTCCTTTATTATTCAGATTAGAAGAGCAGGTTTAAAAACCTGCGCTAGAGGCATGTCCTCATTTAGTCAGAAACCAAACTGACCTCATCTTGCCTGAAACCTTTGGCTGCTTGTCCCCAGTCTGTGGTACAGGAGCCCCTTTTTGCACCAGCAGAAACCATGAACAGTAGCTGCACACCCTTCATGATAGGATGGAGGACAAGGCTTCAAGACCCTGGCTAGGCTATCCTTTCCTCCACACTGCTGCTTGTGAGCCCCAGGTTCCCCTTTCCTGCTGTCCTCATGCTGGGAACACAGCTGGTTGATGCAGAGGGGGAGGTGTTGCTGGGCAGCCTCGGCAAGTGGTGTGACAGGTGAAAGCTGCTGTGCTGAGGCTCACACACTGTCACAGACTCCTTCACACGCACAGCACCTGAGCTAAGGGTGGCTGCACAACCAGGAATACCTGCAGGGACTGCTGTTGCCAAATTTCATTACACTCGGCTTTCTCAGATTATCATAAGACGGGGGAATGGTTTCAAAGTGAAAGGGGATGGGTTTAGATTAGGTATTAGGAGGAAATTCTTTACAGTGAGGATGGTGAGGCACTGGAACAGGTTGCCCAGAGAAGCTGTTGATGCTCCAGCCCTGGAAGTGTTACAGACCAGACTCAGTGGTGCTTTGAATAACCTGGTCTAGTGGAAGGTGTCCCTGCCCATTGTAGGCAGGGTGGAACTAGATCATCTTTAAGGTCTCTTCCAACCCCAAACATTCTAGGATTCTGTGATAGAATTTCTCTAGGTGGTCTGCTGTTAACAGGGCAGGGATACAGAAAGATTTGTGACAAATGCTGAATTCTTTCCAATTCATTCTTCCAGGGAGAACCAAGACTTTCACAGAGGACAGACTTGAACCACTGCAAGGACAGACAGTTTTGGTGTTGTTTATTCAGTGAATTTTTGAGAGATTAAGCAAAAGGCTTAAGAAAGGCAAGTTCTTTTTTAACTTGTCTTTAATTGTAATATTTAACTCTATTTTTAAAAGGTAAGTTCCCAAGAAAAGAATGTAAATAATGAGAGATGTTTTGGCAAGGTGTTTTCTTTGACTAATGAAATAGCTTTGTGGGGTTTTTTTTGTTTTCATTCTTGGTAAGACTGTGCTGCAGACACAGACACAGTCAGAGGCAAACAACTTCTCTAGCTAGCATGGCTAGAGAGAGAAAAAGTTTGCTCTGTTCTTGATATTATTAAAGCCTTCTGATTTCAAATCATGAAGTCAAATTACTAACCAAGCCCTAAAAATAGTGCAACATCATATCAACAGACAGTAAGTCAAGACCAACCACTATAATAAATACTGTGCATGTCACACTGCATGGAGAAGCAATTTATTGATCCCTGCTTCAGTGTATCAAGACATTTTGTATTTTTAAAGGAGGTGGAAAGCATATAGACAGCTTACTTCTGCCAAAAAGTATCTGTTAAGAGACCTTGGGTTAAACTTAATTGGAAAAATATTCCGGTTGATCCAGCTTTCGGATTTTAATTACAATTCTGTTAGTGAGTGCATCAAAACCACATATACCAGCTCTCATCCACACCTATGGTGAACAGCCAGCCATCAGGTAGGGACAAAGGCCCCTTTTAAATACACATTGTTTCACTAGAGCTTGTTACAAAGCAGCATCTAACAAACTCCCTGACTCACTCCGGCCAGCATCCACAGAGAATGAGGCTCTCTGACAACAACTCCCTTGCAACAGCAGTAAAAGGATGTGTTCTGAAGGTCTTTTATTTAGGAAGAGCAGAAAAATCTTAAGAAGTGCCAAGATTTTTCTTTTGCATATAAATCCCCTCACTTTTTTTATTTCAGGGGTCATGCACCGCTGAGGTATGTGGTAAGGAAATAGCATCTTGAATTTGCCTTATACTGAAAAATGAAACAGATCTTCAATATTCCATGGAGAAGAGCGTGTGCATCGTTTCTTGAGAATAAGCCCTTTGTGTCTCTATTATTTTTACAATGCACTTTAATGATCTGAAAGCATGTGTGTGCCTTCTTAAATCATCACATACAAAACTACATTTTGACTGTAAAATATATTAATAATCTTATAGAGGAAGTTGCGCCATGTGTGGGGGTTTTTTCTTCCTTTTCAAAGATAGGATGAGTTTTGTCTATATTACAAGGACAAGCTCCAAAAATGAAAAAAACTGAAGTGGGAAGGAGAAGATGGTTGGTTTAGGTTTTTTTTAAAGAATAAATCCTAGCTCTAGACACCAGTGTTAGAAAAGTCACCCTTACCAGATGGCTAATACAGACAAGGGAAAATAGCCAACTTGATTTCAAATGTGAGAGTGATTTTTAAAATGAATGATAGAAACTACTTCAGATTCATTATTTTAAGCAGGGAAACTCATGTGTTTAACTTATGGGTCTGGTTTGAATAAAAGTTTGTCTTTCTTGAATAGAAATCATATGTGATTCAGGCAGTGGCCTGGACCATTTGCTAATACTAATTGTTGAGGGTTGAAAGTAGGGTAGAAGATTGTTAAAGTCTTCCCTGGCAGTAACTTGATCTGTGGAAATGTGCTTTACAGGAACTGTGATGAGGTTTACAGCTGGCAAAAGCTTGTGATAGGATGGCCACATGACTTCACATCTCCTTTTTAATAATGGAATAAAAGCTCACATGACACAAGTATGGTAGGTAAAGGATGGCAGGGATTGTATAAACTGAAACAGGAATATATATTTTTATAAATATTTCACATCTTGAAAGATACTTGATGATGTGGCTATTTTGAAATAATATTATCACAATATGCTGAAGTAAAGCTGGCAACTTAGAAAACCACCAACTGAGGCCAGATGGGCTGCTGAAGTTCTCACATGAAACACTGGTGGTAAAAAAAAAAAAGGTGTGAGATTTTAATCACATCAGTTTGCCCTTGCCCAGTCTCAACAGAAACCTGGTCAGTTGGTAAACACTTCATTTGCCGATAAGGAAGAGCTCTAACCTTAGTTAAAAAGACAAAATGTGATTATTCCACCTAATTTACATGTTAGCACCGGTACTCTGGTAAATTCCAGAGTGAAACCTTATCTTCTGTTTCTGAAATGCCGGTGTTGCACTATATTCAACCTTCAGCCACAGCCCATAGTGTAGTGTTGCTATTCACATTCACATCCAAGCTTGCTGGAGCTTACTGCTGTGTGAAATCCCTAGGGCATGATTCAGCTGCCCAAAAATAGGTTTCAGTGCCCTTCAAAATGCCCTTCTGTGTCTGAGGCATCTCCAGTGGGATGGCAGACATGGTGCACAACCCACTGCAATTCATGTCCCTGCCTCCCCTTCCAGAGTGGCACCCAGCTGTCTTGGGGAGGCACACACAAAGAGAGGAGCATCACAAACTGAGACAGACGCTAAAGGCTGAAGCACTGAATCAAATCCTCTACATCCATGGTGTAAACCTGCTAAGTCCCCTTGGGATCAGGCATTACAGCAACCTGTAACAGAGTTGTGGCTGGAAGGCAGAAAGGAGCTGTGGGTTTGATGCCCAGGTGGAATGCCACAGCTCCTCGTCCATGGGGAGCAAGAAAAGTTTAGCCCCAGTCAAAGGGATGAGTGGCTTTTTTTTGAGTCAAAGGGATTAGCGTTCATACCAACAACACATCATCCGTGAGCTTGTCCAGAACAATTTCAGCCTGCAGTTCCAGTCAGAGGATCACACACTTATTTTCATTGCACATCCAATCCGGATCACTGTGTTTCCTGAAGCTGTGTCATGCTTGGGTAGACAGAAAGTATTCTTTTCACTAATATTTGTATTGTTTCACATCTGGTTCATAATAATTCTCATGCTATTGTCAGTGGAATTGCTCTGCCATTTCCTTTCATGATGTGCTTGATGGCTGCTCTGGAAAACAGTTTATTTACAGGTTCAAGAAGATGCCGTTGGGTGTATTTTCCATTTGGCAAACTACAAAAGTAATATTTACAGTTATAAACACCTGCATAGACTAACACATATGTTGTATAACTTTCTTCACAGAGAGGTATACAGCATAAATGTCACGTAAACAGCCTTCCGCAAGCCAGAATGAACACATAAAAAACCCAAGACTCTTAGGGAAATAAAAAACACAGAACTGCAAGTTTTTCAAAACTTTTCACTTCCATTCCTTCCCGATCCTAGTCATGGTTACTTCAGATTTTTTCCACTGACTCTCTTTTGAAAGTAGTGAATATCGAGTCTCATTTTAAATTCTATTGAAAAACTAAAATTTCAAAAACACTGGGTTTTTTTAAATTAATTATTTTATTTCTTTATCCATTTGCAGAGTAGCAGCTGGCTGTGAAAATACTTTATGTTGTGTCCTGCTCTGTGTGGTCCTACAAGAAGTTTCAGTGTACTCTTCTTTGGAGGAAGCTGAGCTCCTTGGTTGTCCTGTCCACAGCTTAGGCCAACACTAAGTTCTTTCACCTTTTGCTGGTTCTCACCTGAACATCCTCTGGCATTTTTAGGCAGAAGAGTGTCCTTGCCCTAAACAAAGCTAATCAGTTTTCAGATCTATTGTTCAGCTGGAGAGCAGATATGAATGGAGTTGGATATGTAATGGTCACTTGTGAGTAAAGACTGCAGCACCCCTGACTGTGGGGTTTCCAGAAGACTGTAATAAATTCACAGTTGCCCTCAGCAAAAGTGCCTGAAAGGAAATTCAGCTCTTTCACTTGCAAACCTGAGATTAGTGACTGAAATCCACCTCTTTTCAGCATATCTCTCAAAAGGGATGGAGGTGGCTGTGGGATAGACCTTTCCTGCTCTGCTTCAAAGACCAACATCTCAGTTATTTTCCTGGCCCTCACATTCTCATAGAGACACATCTTTTTATTCCCGCTCATTGTATGTCCTTCAACCCTCTTCCATTGACATCCCCAAGGGAAACTGGCACAAAAGGTCCAAGAAAACCTCATACCCCTGCCTCTGGAGGGTGGGATCCTACCCTGTTTAACTGTCCTGCCTCTGCTCCTGCACACTTCAGGAGGTGCTAAGCAACTCCAGTGGTATGGAGAAACAGATCAAAGCAATTTATAGCTGTTTATTATGGACGAGGCTGCAGCATGGACCTCTGGGCAGGGCTTTGGAAAGAACTGACTTAACTGGGTCTCCAGAAATGCCAAGATTACAGAGAAGACCACTTAGACCATCAAAGAAGAACGAGGTAGAACAAGCCACCTGAGTCCCACACGTCCTAAGCCATGCCTCTGGGAGTTTCTGCACATGTCAACCTTTTACAGACGCTTGGGTATAAACACTGAGCAAGGAATGTTGGTCTTTGCCAGGAATATGCTTTAGAGAGCAGCATGGACAAAGGCTAAGAAAAGCTTTCACAAACAGCACAGAAAACAGGAATTAGTGAAATTCCTTTCTCAGCTGTAATTCACATGTGTTTTAAGCACTATTAACATAGACAAAAACAAATTTTCAGATAGTTTCTGTAATAGCAAAAGAGGTTGCTCTTGTAACAGGTTATGATTCAGTATTTCATTTTCTTTTATGCACTATAACTTACAACCAGCCATCTTTTAGCCGGCTCTGTCAGCAAGTACTAACTCCCTTTTAAGCCTCAACCCCTGGCACTCATAACTAAAGCAGTGAGACCAAGTCCTTAAACTTATCCACTAAATGTGTTGGCTTTGAGAGCTTCCTCCAGAATTATGTCAACCCTCCACTTATCACCTATCTTCCTACCTCCTGCAAGTGCCCCTATTCACCACTCTTTGTATATAGCCTGGGACTTTCAGAGATCATCATGCAACATATTAATACCATTCTAATCTGCTGCTTCACACATAACCCCTCAATCACAGCTCGTGATTCCAACCATCAGGCTTCATAATCTTTGCAGCACATTAGCCAAAAAAAAAAAAAATCCACTTTCATTCTATCTTATCCACAACATGTGCAAATATTACCTCATCCATTCTTGAGCTGGCTCCAGAGATTAACTCAAAGTTGATATGATAGATGTCTAATTTAAAAAATAGTCAGTTTCCTGGCAGTTGATTTTGTTGTCAGTTTTGTTTTAAACTTCAACTTCGGGTGTGACATTGCTACCAGAATTTCATATTTTTAAATACCATTTCACTTTCAAAGGCTGAAGCCAAGCATGATGTCATGTGTGCTGGTAGCTTAGCAAATATCTGCAGTGTGAGCTTAAAGGTTAAAAAGAAAATTTTCCTTCCAAAAACAAGAGCAGGACACATAGGAAAAAGACTTTTGTAGGAAAGCAACGTGACACTATTTAACCTCCTGATTAGGTAAAGCATTACACGAGTCTTTTAATTGAGGGAACATCACTTAAGCAGTTTACTAGGCAGGAAGTGGCTGCTGATGCCTGTGGAAAGCAGGCTGCATGAGGTTTGAAGCAGCATCCTTTGAAGTGAATGGAAACAGTTTTACTGAGCTCAGTGGAGGTACTCAGCATTTGTACTAATGCAATTCCGAGTACAATTTGACCCATGGGGATGAAGGGCACTGGCTAAATGAAAAAATAGCATGAATCCTTTGTTTATGTTACAGAAAAGCTCTTATTGTATGCAATGTTACTAAGAAATAAAATATCCTTTGCAGTGAAACAGTTTGTTCTTCCTAATCCAGTATTATTGTTACGCATGTGTTAAATCATAGGATACACATGGTTGTAAAAATTGATTTATTAACTAACTAAAAATCAGAGGCATCCACCCAAGCACCACCCAGCATCTGCTGGGACTAATGTCCCTCAAAAACGTCCCATATGTCAAGGAGGGTATAGGTTCAGAAAACACTAATCCCGGCTTGTCAAAAGGAGCAAAAGAAAAACAGGTTTAGCTTTATAGACTACAGTATTTTGTTTGTTTTCATTAAACACTCTTACTGATTTTAAACATCTGTATTTGTTAACTTGTCTAGTTCTTTCAAACTTTCAAACAGTGCCATATGTGCTCACTGCTGGCATTTCTGTTCCCGATCCTAACATTTGCCTCTAGAGACAGGCTTATCTCTGACAACTCAGTAAACATGGCTCATGATGAAACCTGAACTATGCAAGGTAGTTTGCTGCCTGGAGACGGCAGAAGGGACACGTGGAAATCTCTCCCTTAAAACCTGCGGGACCCCCTGTGGCAGGGTCGGCTCAGCTGAAGGCGAGCTGACAGACGGGGGGACTGCGTGTGGCCGGCTCTGTTGTCGCTAGTCGTTAACTTTCTCATCGTTTGCATTTGCTGCTCGGAGCCCACACAAGCAGGTGGAAAGGTAAACTCCAGTGACTTGCACGTCCTGCTGCTCTGTTATCATATAAACTGGCTGAAAATTAAATCAGTAGCTCCCCGCAGCAAGTTTGCCGACACCTCAAAGCTGGTCAAGAAGTGGTTTGGCTTCAATGTATAGGTACTGCCCCAGAAAAGAAATAGAGTGCATTTCTGAGCTCTTTAATCTAACAGAGGGGGTCTCACAAGTTGGAAGGCTCAAGTCAAATGCATTTAAGTGCTGAATTAGATGGGTTTTTATCAAAAGAAGTAATCATTAATCCTGACCAGAACCAGTTACTAGGAAAAGCAATGTCTTTATGGCTGCTTTCCTAGAGGGCAATTCATGGTCACATGAAGTTACCAGTCCCAGTACCACAGTACTTCCAATGGACAGGACATCAGACCTATCTGTTCTGGGAAGCCACCAAGCTGTAGATACATAACTCACACTACCCAGGAGTGTAGGGAAATGACAGTCATACTCCTTCTTTCACTATGGGACCAACTGTGAAAACAAATCCCTTAAATTCTGCTCATTTTTTGACAATTTGAACAGCCTACTCAGTAAAAAAAAAAAAATACTCATTTAAGGCATTTCCCATAGACTGCCCTCATTTTGAAAATTCAGGCCACTTTTTGCAACCATTAATCTAATTTCAGCGTGATCTCTTTTCCAAAATATTTTGACTGCAACATTTTTTCTCCTGTGATCAGCTTGTCATATGTAATTCCAATTTCTAATGTATGCCCCCCCCCAATAGGCATGTAATCTTGGAACCTGGCCTGGAATTAACCAACCTAATTCTTGGCAGAAAATTTCCAGCAGCATGAAAGTGGGCACCTCTCTAGAAATAATCCTTACCTTCTTTTCTTAGGTAGTTTGCACCTTCCCACAGAGACCATAGATACTGACATTAAACATTTGTCTATATTTAGAATTAGGGGAACGTGTATGCCTTTTGTCCACAAAGCCTATCCCCTTTGCATTGAAGATCTTTATTTCATACTATGTTTCTTCTAAACCCTGTCCATGTTATAGAGACACAAGTCGATGTTCACTTATTCGACTTCATTCTCCGTGATTCAGGGAACCACTCGCTCCACCTGTACCTCAGAGCATGTGTGTGCACAGTGTGTTCACGCTCACACACTCACTCTTTAAAGACATGCAGCAGCTCTGCCTGCCTCCCTCCAGCAGATGACACAGGAAATACTGATCCTGTATAAAGGCTGGGGAAACAGAGGCAGAGAGTGGGGCTTGTAGGTTCATGAAGGCATACATTTCTTCAAAGGAAAAGAGGAATAGTTAATGGAATATATGTAGGTTTTTAAATGAAAAATGAGAAAGGAAAAATAAAGGAATGGTCAAATTTACTTGTCAAAGGCAGAGGACACACACAAATTAGGTTTGTAAATACAATTCACATGCAAGTGTTTATATACGCTGCAGTAAGAGAATGATGCTGCAAATAGAGAAAAACCCCTCCTGGTCATCTGGATGGGACACACCCCATGTGAATCTAACAGCAGCTGGATGAGGCAACTAACAGAAGATGAGGTCAGGCAAGAGATATGATACAGCCTTGGTTGAGTGAACACTTCCCAAAGACAGGAATCCAGTGTTAGGTGAGGTGCTTTACAGTCCCTCAAAAGTCAAGTAAACAACCCATCAGAGACAGTGAACATCACCATTACTCCTAGAGACTTTCTGAAGCCTTGTTCAACATTTCATTAACAAAAGTTGATGAAATTATCCCTTCTGCCCTGGTGTACTTCACTACAGGAGGCACCAGCAATGGAGTTGATCAGAGAATGCACAGATTCATGTATATGTAGTCAATATATTTTTCTTGTTCCTCTTTTTCCTGCAACATCCTTTTCACTCCATTCTTCATTAGCTTCAGTGACAGTTAACTTTTGGCACATCAGTAAGAATGCGTATGTTAATCTGTTTAGACTCCAAGTCCCCTAAAGAGGAAAAACAGCACCTGATGAGATTATCAAAAGTTTCTAGGCAATGAAATATCTCAAGAAATCTGGCTTTACTCTCCTGGGTGTGGACTGTGGCTTGTATAAGTTTCTGAAATGAGGGGCAGGCATCTGGGAATGCTACTGCAAAGAAAATATGCAGGGGATTCTAATTCATATCACTTTTCTGAATTTGCACCTCTTTCCAAGTCCAGCTATTGGGTGGGTTTTATCATTTATTACATTTTGAACTCGACACTGAGAAGATCACATAAGAAGCCAGCCATCAATTAACTTTCCAGAGCAAATACTTCAATATTCTCAACACATATGCATTGCAGGCATAAAGGGGGGTTGTGAGAGGTGTTGGGGGGGGGGGGGCTGGGGGGGGTGCGCACATGAAGGAGGAACCAGGGAATGANCATTAGAGCCAGAAGCAGGAATAGCTTCTCATTGTAAATTGTGCCTGTTATTGTAATTTATCAGGATCAAACAGTTGCTGGCAGCCCTTTCCATAATATCCAGTTTCAGTGTCTATATCAGCATCGAGCAAAATCAAACATGGCTTGCGAACAGAGGTTTAGCGATAAATAAATCACTCAGGGAGCTTTAAAGAAACAACTCTTCACACACACCAATGTTATGGTACTTGTCTTTATTTCTCTTCCAGCTTTCCTTTCTTTTCTTTTCTTTTTCTTTTTTTTTTTTTTTTTAATTTGATTCACAGTGTTCAGATGACATGTGTTTTGCCTTATTCAGCCATTTGGAGTACAGGTGCATGACTGTGTTTTTGATGGAGTGTTGCTATTCTGGAGTGCTCCATCCAAAACACAATCCCACACATGTAATCCAAACTGCAGAAGATGAGTCAACCATCTTCCCTTTTCCATGATAATTAGACTTTTTTTTTTTCATTCGAAGTTACATAGTTATTAGTTGCAGATGCTATGATTGAACAATATTGTTGAATCTTAAAAGGGTTTAGCACCATGCTATTTTATTCCCTCAGAGTGGAAGAAATAAACAAAAAATCCAATCTTATCCAACTTTAAATTTAATCAATTCAAATATTATTACACTGTGAGACAATTGTGACACCTAACTACCTTTAGTATACATGTAACAATCATAGCCTAATATTCAATTAAATATATATAGCAGCTTGCCAGGGAAGGTTTGTCGTAATTAAGGGATTCGTGGAACAGCAGCTTCCAGTCTTACTAATCCAGGCAGGCCACACATCTTAAGTGTCTTTTCTTTGAAAACATTTCAGTTTCTTATCACATTAAGAAAATGACCATTCCTAGAAGCCTGAAATAACAAAGAAACCTCAATAGGTTTTAAATCCTTAAGCTAGGTATTATTTTCCAGACAAATGCTTGCAAAAGGCTGTTTTCATAGGTCTTAATATACACTGTCTGAGACTTGGGACTGCTGGTGTTTATTTCTGGTACCTTAGGAGCTAATAGGTGATTAGTGAGGTAGATATGGAGAGAAAGAGAAGACATAGCAGAGCAGGTGTCATAGTCCTTTGAGGCTAAGCTTTAAGAACTATTTCAGTCCCGTAACAAGGCGATCTCTTGGTGGCATTTTTAGTACTAGGTGGGTGGTAGACAGACACCAAAGGTTCCACTGCTGGAAATCTCTAACTAATGACAGGTCATATCCCTAAAGCACTGCTTATAGGGAAAAAAAATAAATAAATCTGCCTGTCCACATTTGAATTCCAGAGTAGTGAGGTTTTCTATTCCATTGTACCTATCTGGCTGGCTCTTGTTTCATGCACACCGAACATTGGTTTAGATTATCTTTTTTTCAAGGTAAGGAAACATTAAACCAAAAAGCAGGATGCTGGCTCCAGAAAGCTTGCTTCACCTGGTGCAGAATGAAACCTCCCTATGCCAGCACAAGGCAACAAAGGTGTCATGCTAGAAATGTGCTCAGGGTGAGGAACCTGCACCTACCTGAAAGGTCCCTGAGCAGAGGTGGGGATGTGGCCACAGAGGAGACCTCAGATTTCCCCGACTTCCTCATCCCCCATCTCTGTACTAACAGCATCTGTACAAACAGCATGGGACTGGGCCCTCTGTCTCCACGAGTGAGAGGATGACGAGTGAGACAGCTACATTAAATCGACAAAACATGTAAACTTGCTTCTCACAGAGAACAGACTTGTAATAGTCACCCTGTCCCCTCCATCAATACTGGTTAACACATCCCAGGATTTTTGTTATTACATGTGAACTTGGTTTTGAGGGGATTATTCCTTCACTGGACAAAGACAAAAAGGGCTATTCATGTCCACTTATCTATCTTTTTTCCATTCATCATGGGGAAAAGTCTTCCTATACATTCACCTGGGCAGTCTGGATCAGCCAGTGGAGCATAACTTTGTACATGCAATATAATTGTACATGCAACAATTCCTGGCAAGAATCTGATTTTTCCCCCTCAAGCTTTTAAGATCTGATGCTCAATTCCCTCTGATGGAATGTAAGACTGAACCTCAAAAAGAGATCCCAAAGAAAATAAAAAAATGTGGAGCACATTATTTTCTGATGAAATTGAGAAAAAAACTTGAGGAGAAAGGTAATAGGGATAAATTTCACACTCCAGCTCTCCTGCCCAAATGTACACTCTGTTTAGCCTGATGAAAAATACCACTTACCAGCCACTTAGTTCGCAGGCATACACACACGAACACCCTCAGCCTGGCATGGGGGCTGAACTTCTGGAACAGTGTAAACTGGTATTAGACTAGCATTAGTTATCACACCTTATGTATCTCCTGCTCCCTGCCACATCTGTCCCATGGGAGACAGACCTGGAGTTACAGGAGAAATGCCACAGCTACACGCAGGGAAAGAGCAGTTTGGAGGGACTTTTCTCATATGCCTCCAATATGAGGAACAAGCACCACATTCCTCAGCTGCAGGGCTAGTTTGGGGCACACTTAGCAGCGGGCTTCAAACAGATAACACTCCCAGCCTCTGATGCAGACGAAGTTCAACATTGTGGATGCACAGGAACTTTGAAAACATTTTGACTGATTTTCATGAGAGAATGCACAGATCACTCTTTCAATCTCTTCCAACCCAAAATAAGCATTCTACCCTGAACAAAGGGAAGCACAATCCTTGGCCAAGCGGGTGTTTCAGGCTTCCACCCCTCCAATAACTGATCATTTTTAAATTAACCCCCCCAAAAAACTAAAGACCTCCCAGTTGCACTAAACACAATAGTTTGATTCTTTTTCTGGACAGCAGGATAAAATGTGGTGTTATGACTAGCTGTATTTTAGGGGAGAAATCTCCTATGTCCATCTCTAAGCTACTTAACTTTCTGAGGAAAATGTTGAAAACTGCAAATCTGTCCCTTAAGATCTTATACTGTTTCTGTACCAAAAAATCTAATTGCACTTGCCACTCTGTACTTTTTCAGATGCTTATCTGTAGAGAAACGATGTTCCCCTAAATCAGCTTTTTAATATAAACACACATGCATGTGCTGTTTATTGTACTTTAAAAATACAAAAAAA
>VZTN01021346.1:95278-380283 GCA_013400515.1 Erpornis zantholeuca | reverse complement strand
GGCGCCGGCTGCCCGGGCTTGGGACCGGGACTGCTTCCCGGTGGGTGCTGCGGAACGGGAACGCAGAACTTCGGGCGTGCTCCGCTGTGAAATGCGGATTGCAGCTCTGTCAGAGCTGACTCAGATTTCTGCGCGGCCTTTAAGTTATAAAATGCTATAGGGTCTCAGTTTTACACTTCTCTCGGGCTTCCTGGACAATCTCGGTTTAAGTTTCATAAACGTTTTATCTGTGAAGAACTCACAGCATCCTCCACAGGAGAATGAATCGCGTATAAAAGGGGAGCGTTTTTTGGTGGTGGCTGAAGGGTTTGTATCACAAACCTTTAATTAGGTCCGACGTGCTGATGTTTCACTGGTGATTCACACAGCAGTGTGGGCAGGAGGAATCTGAAGTTACTGCTTGTCTTCCTGCAGTGGATGTATTTTATAGCTGATACTGGGTAGCTGCTTCCCTGCTAACCCGTTTCATTTCTGGCTTTTTCTTGCCCTGAAGCATCTTATCTTATACCTTCATTTGCAGCTAGCATTCTATAGGACAGCTGCTGATCTTTAAAATTAATGTTTAGCTTGATGGGAAAGCAAGTCGATTGAGCCTTCAGCACTATTTATTTTTAAATAATCTGAGCCAGTCGTTTATTTTGAGCTTGTTTTCCTAGCTGTGATATCTTCTATTCTGAGGGGCACTTGTTTGCTTTCCTTTGTAACTGTCTTGTGAGCAATTTCTGTAAATGAAGTATTACTTACCAAGCTGCTACAACAACTTAAAATGTACTTGGCGAGAAATGTGGGGGAAATAATTTCATACAGTCTTTTTTTCCCCTCAATATCTCTTTAATGTATAAGTAATTAATAATGGATTAAGCCCCGTGGCACAATACTATTGTAATATGCAGTATGCATTTCTAACTTTAGAATTATAGAACCATTGGAGAGAACCTCCAAAATCATCAAATTCATCTTTGACCAATCACCACCAGGTCAACTAAACCATAGCACCAATTGCCACGTCAAGTGTGTGGCTATCCAGGTACAGCCAACCATGTTTCCTTACCTTTTCTTTTTAAAATTATTTTGCAGTTCTGATACCACATTTTCAATAACATTGAACAGAAAAGATGCCCTCACAGAGGATCAGAAGACCTTAGCTTCATACGGGATTGTTTCTGGTGATTTGATTTGCTTATTACTAGAAGAGCCAGATGGACAACCCAGCCTACCTCCTCCTCCTCTTCCTTCTGCTCCTCCCCCACTTCAGAATGGTCATGAGCCGTCCACCTTGACCCCCGACGAAAGTCAGGCCAACAGTCCAAAAGGAGAAGGGCAGAATGAGCAATCTGACAATGAGAAAGCTCAGGTGGAAGTTCAAGGGAGTGATGAGAGGGTAAGTACATGAAAATTTTCCTGTATAGCACAAGGCAAAAAAAGAATGTCCTGTTGTGTCAGCTGCTGTACTACATAGGAGAGAATCTCTTCAGAATATTTGGTTCCTTATACTTGATTGATACGTATTCAGTTATTTGAATGGAAATTTGGCTGTGTTTATTCTATGTTACTGTGGCACAGAAGCTAATTCAGAGAGCCCAAAGTGTTTCAGGTTTACAGGACTAAATGTTTTTGCTGGAACATACACTTAAGGAACTAAGGGTTATGCTTCTTACCTGCCACAGTGCTATCTTCTTGAGGAGACTGGTTCTAGATATGAGTAGATGCAACAGGCACTGTCAAACACAGGCTCTTTTTTTTAAATTCCCTTTCCTGACCCTTCCCTTAGGTAAATCTGCTCACAGTTTTCATTCTACTTTTTAAAAATGATGTGTCTGTGTCTAGTTTTGTCAATTACTACTAACAGGCTATGATTTTGGTAGAATAAAAGAAGCTACAATGAAGCCACAGTCCTCCTCAAGTGGCAGCATGTGCACTCCATTGATTGTTTGGTTTTTTTTAAAACCCCCCCGCTGTTTAGGCCTGTGTTTGTTGGCAGTCCAAGTTACCATTTTGGTTACTTGCTGTGCATATTGGCTAAGTTAAAATAAATGGTGCTACTACAGCAATTAAATTATTCCCTGTGTGTGTTGCAAAAATTCCGGTGAAGGTTTAATATATTATGATCACTTTGTCTTTAGTTAGTATATGCAATAAAATAACAGACCCTTTCATGAAGGGTTTGTATTATAAAGATTAAAAAATACAAAGGCTACGTCTATAATCCTAGTCTCCATTTGGAATGCTAGAAAATGGAGGTATAATGAATCTGTACAACTTGTATGGGAAATCAGGCTGGAATAAGCAGATGTATAATGTTGATGTATATAGAGGTGTAATTTTCTGGCCAAATGTGTGTTTTGCTTTCCCCTGAAGGCAGGATCCAGCCTAGAATTTCCTTCTGGATTAGTCACAGAAGATGCTGACCTGGAAGAAGGTACAGGTTCCTATCCCTGCGAACCCATGCTGTGCAGCGAAGCCGCTGATGGTGAAATACCCCATTCCTTAGAGGTGCTTTACCTTTCTGCTGAGTGTACCAGTGCCACGGATGCCTTGATTGTTCTGGTTCATCTTCTCATGATGGAGACAGGCTATGTACCTCAGGTAGGTAGTGTACCACCAAACAGCAATTTCTGGGTTGGTGTGGGGAAGCTGTGGAATATACAAGATGCATCTGAGGATCTGCTTCTGCCTTTGTATATGTCAGTTGGCTGCAGGCGCTGCTGAAGGATCAGCTTCTCTAATTTCCCTGACCAGAAATTCTTCAGGCTAAAGAGCAGCTTTTAGGTATGGAAGAAGAGGCCTGTACCTGTGTTTCTTTTGGTCCTCAGCCTCACTGGGACCCAGCTGAACCTCCTGCTCCTGCCTTACACTATGGAGCCTGTTCGGATATGCTTAGATTGTAGCACTTCCCCAAAGTACTACCCTAAGAGTCAGTGTCATCTCAATGATAACCTGTCAAGTGATGCTTAATGAGGCCTAGGTCTGCCAAAACACAGTCTCTAATTCCATGTTCAACCAAGTGTCAAGTTTGCCTTTGGCTCTGCTAATTTATAGAGGTATCATACTTGAGCACATATGGCAGTACATCTGTACAATGTATGGATTTGCTTTTTCCCTTTACATTTGCATTTTATGTTTACTAATATGTGGCTGAACATGCAGAAAAAGACTTGGTCTCAGGCAGGTGTTTAAATTCTCATCTTTTTTCTTGCAGTCAGGCTGACTAAGCACATGTAGTTGTCTGTTTGACCAATAACAATTTAATAAATCTGCTAAGTTTATTACATCCCCATAATTTGAAATACTATGTAAACAATATATTTGCTCCTGGGAATGAAGTTAATGTCAGTGAGTAGGCTTGGAGCTAGGAAAGATGATTGCCCTGCAGATTTAAGAGGAAAGAAAGAATCTACTTTTACTTGTGGTTACATTGTATCTGTATCAACATCTCTGATACTCCATCTGAGCGATTTCGTGCTAAAATTGAAAGCAAACCTGTTGGACTCAGGTTTTCTAATTAACTTTGAACTATGATTCGTAAAGCCTTGTCATATACTGTAAATTCACAGAAAAGGTGCAATAACTTTTTTTGTGCAGCAAATTAATTATGTGGGATTGTCAGAATGCTGGAGTGGATGACAGGATGACAGAATGAAGAATGTGTCTCAAAGAAATAGGTGTGAGTCCTCACTGAATGTCCTTTCCTATCAGGACAAAAAAGTTACTGAACTTCACTTAGATTTGTTGTTAGTTTTGGGGAAAATACTGTATAATCACAGACGTTCATAATCACTTTGTCATAATGTGCATTAGGACTGACCTAAGAGTTGAATTGCAAGCATCATTCTGCCGTTTCCTAACTTCTGATCCTGTTCTCAGCCCTCAGCATTGCTACATTGCAAAAGTGTGAAAGTGTGTTTGTTACCTCTTTGCATTTGTAGGGGATAGAAGCCAAGGCAGTCTCTATGCCAGAGAAATGGAGAGGGAATGGTGTTTATAAGCTACAGTACACCCATCCCCTTTGTGGAGAAGGTTCTGCTGGTTTGACTTGTGTGCCTCTGGGAGATCTTATTGCTATTAATGGTAAGTCAGTCACATCTTTATCCTTGATGCACATTCCTAAGTATCACCATTGTTTAGGAAGAGAAAACTTAAGTGTGCTTTTGTGTGCTCTCTTTGGAACTGCACTTTTGTTATTTGGGTTGCTGAGGTGCAGGAGATGCCACTTCCTGATGCTGAATACTCTTGGCATTTTTAGTTTCTGTGTTAACGGTTTCTTTCCATGTTGTTGTAACAGATTAATCCTTAGGAGATTCCGCTGCCCTTTTCATTGCAATATTGTAGAAAAATGTTTGTTGTCTTATTTCATAGGTACTTTCATACACGTTGCCAGACATGAAGGAAGTAGATTTGCATCAGCTACAATGTTTTTGGCTTCTTATATGTTCTTTCCAAGACTTTCAACTTCCAGACTATGTATTATTTCAGTAATGAAGTGGTCTTTGTTGTCTCTCAGTGTTTTAAATTTTGACATGTCTTTCTTCTTCATATTTGTAGCAACATTAAAAATCAATGGAGAGATTAAAAGTGTTAAGAGAATCCAGCTATTGCCATCATCCTTTGTTTGCTTTCAGGACCCAGGTATGTCTGAGTTATGATACTCATAGTAGTAAACTGAAAAGTAAAGAAATTACACAGTGGGTAAGAATATGTTTTAGTAGAGCACCAAATAAGTACAGAATAGCAAAAGAGAATAAAAATGTGGTTACTATTTGGTTTAGTCATAACTTTATGGTAGAAGGAGTTCAGAGTGTAGCCATTTGCTCACACTTTGTTGTTAGCACAAACTGTATTTCTTGGATTGACAATGTAAGGAAAGAACCTTGCAAAGCTCAGTTTATCCTTTGGCGCATATTCCCATATGTTATTTATGAGGTCCTAAGCATATGTGTGAATCTCTGGGACAGCAGTGCTGGGTGATACTCCTTCCTGCCTGGCAGCTCAGGACTTCAGAAGTTGATGGTACCTACACTCTTGTTGTGGCACTGTATCTTAAATTCTTTTTTGTCAGAAAACATGTGCTGACTGCATACGTTTCTCCAGGGTGCAGAATTAGAAGGAAAACTAAAGTGAGGGAGGAGAGAAGGGCAGATTGATGTAGATCCTTGTGAGCACAGACCTGACCATCCTTACATTCTCTGAAGGATATGAGGTGCTTTATTGGCAGTCCAGGCTGATTGACATAAGTTTCCTATGTTCTGTGTAGTCACTGATGTACAAGTCTAACTGAAAGGCTGTAGAAGAACTAGCTGAGTACTGAAATGTGTCCAATGTACCAGTAAAGTCTTCTGTCTCCTATTTCTTCAGAGAACAGGAAGTAAAAATACTTCTGTCAGAGAAATGAAGCTTGCAGGCTTTTAGAACATGGGTTTATGTTAGGCAGGAGCTCTGAAATCTGACAAAGGAAGCTCTGGCAACTTTAGTGTCAGTTTATTTCCAGTGAACTCAAGTCTTTCCCTTAATTGTGCTTTTTAAGGCCAAAGGGAATGCTTAGTCTGACCATGGAACTGGTCTCTAGTTTGTCAGTGACTGCCTTGTTGCAGGATAGTTACACTCTAGCAGCAGAGCTGCTCCTGTCAAGATGACAAGCAGATTAAAATTGTGCTTATAAGAAAACTGTAATTCTTATATAATTTTTGCATTATAAGCTCTTGAAGTTAAGCTTTTTCCCTCTCTTCTTTGATAGAGAAGGTTGCAGGTGTTTACAAAGACCTTCAGAAATTATCCCGTATCTTTAAAGACCAGCTGGTTTACTCTCTCCTGGCTGCAGCCCGACAAGGTGAGAGAAGATATTTACAATTACAGATGGTACTTAATTTTTGAGGATGGAAGGAAGGGGGTTTATCTAAAACCTTGAAGGAAGAGTGTTAGAAACAGCTGTTCAGTGATAGGTGTATAAAGAGTAAGCATGAAGTAATACATACCTGCTAAAGAAATTATATTAATCGTTGTAACTCAGAAGATGTTAATATAATTCTGGTTTTAATTTTGATTGCTCTAGTCTCACTTCAGAGATGGAAATGGAGTGGCTGTTTTCCACGCATAATGATGAGGAAATCCTACTACAATAATTTTGTAGCAGCAGTTCTGGAGTTTTGATCTATTTCTTTGTTAAAACAAAAAAAAATATTTAGCATCATATTTGGAAATCTGACCTCAGGAATGATCTTGTTAGGAACTGGTCATTGAGGGCTTCGAAAAGATGGTGGGAAGTAACCCAGGCGGGTGTTTGTGAAGCCATAGGAAACTAGACTTTCTCTGCATACTTAATGCCATAAAAGATCTCAGCTTTGTATTCTGAACACTATTCAGTGGAATTCCCTCTAGACTTCAGTGCATGAAGGTTTTATGTGAGTCATATGCCCTGTATTTCTGGTTTTTACAGGCTCATGAAATTGGGCAAGTCTTTTTTTTTTCTTTACATACTCCTTAGCTCTGTAGCCTATAAGCATACTTTGGTGTGTGGAGTGTTTCTTAGGCATAGTGCTCAGTATAAAGTGTCATTTGCCCGATTTTGTGCACCTCATAAGTGTTGTTAGAGTTGGGAGAGATCTGTTTTGCAAGGAGCCACATCACAGTAGTTTCTCAGAAAAGTGATGTAACTCAGGCATCAAAGGGAGAGGATGTAAGGGAAAGATTATAATGTTCTTTCTTTCCTCTAGGGTTTTAAGAGGTAGAAGCACTGCCTAAGTGGTGTCAAGTTTACTCTATTTTTTCTGAACTTTCTTTCTTCTTTCTGTAGCTTTGAACTTGCCAGATGTGTTTGGGTTAGTGGTCCTTCCTCTTGAGCTCAAGCTTCGGATTTTCAGACTTCTGGATGTCCGTTCCCTCATCTCTCTCTCTGCTGTTTGCCGTGATCTCTACACAGCTTCCAATGACCAGCTTCTCTGGAGGTTTATGTATCTGCGGGATTTCCGAGGTAATGTCAAGGCACATCTTCTGGTTATGTTCTCATATTAACAGAGGGATTAGGTCTGGCAGGTTTTGATAAGAGGCTCCTCAGGCAACCAATAACGATGTTTTAACACTGAATAAACGCAGTTTGTGATACTAATCAGTACAGTTGGTCAGGTGTGATTCAGGTGGATGCACAGTTTTCTGCCAAGGAAAATAGTTGGCAGTCTTCTGAGCTACTACTGATGCTGCACATGGTTCTTCCCATTGTGTGGTGCAGGCTTTCCTTGTTTTCATCTGTTTCCTTTGCTACTTTGGTTTTTTGGCTACTGCAGATATTAGGAAGTGGAGGGAAAATACATTCCTGCTTCAATTTCTCACAAGAGAGTGAAGAAACAAAGGTAATCGAGAGAACTGCTCTCAGAAGACAGGCAGGGATGATGTTTCTGGGATTTTTCTATTTAATAACATTTGGAGAGGATGCTTTACATTGAATGAGTGTGCAAGTAGATTACCTATTGAATTGACCTGGAGCTTTATATTTTTTAAGATGCATTATCTTTATGAAAAGATGTATTGACCAAAAGGGGCGTTTTGTATCTTGATTATTCTTCGAGTTCTGACAAACTGCAGGTATCTGTGGCACACGATCTGTTTGTTTTCTTAATTTTTTACTTCTCTTTGTAGATCCTATTGCAAGGCCTCGTGACACAGACTGGAAAGAAGTAGGTGGCTTTTTTATATAATCTCTCTGAGATCAATCTTAGTTTGAGAATTAAGTATAGACTTTGGGAGGCAGTAACTTTGAGTTAAAGTTTAGCTTAAAAGCTTAAAACCACACAGTGGTTTTCTGTGTATGCATGTTAGTCAGACTAGGGGAAGGGAGCATCAACAAGTTACATGGTGCATGCTCAGATTGTGGGTTAGAGATTTTCCAAAGATTCTGTGCCTGGTCTTTGGTGGGCAGGGGAATTGCTGCTCTGGGTTTTCAGACTGGTGAGGAGCACTTTTTTGAGAGGTGCTGTAAAACTGAATGCAGTTGCTCAGAACACTTAGCTTTAAAATGCCTTTTTTTCTGTCTGCAGCTATACAAGAAAAAGTTGAAACAGAAGAAGGAGGCCCTGAGATGGAGACACATGATGCTTCTGCCCCCTATACCTCATCCAATCCCCTTTCATCCCAACCCGTTCTATCCTAATCCCTTTCCACCCAACCCATTCCCATCAAATCCAATCTATCCCCCAATGATCATTGGGGGAGAATATGATGAGAGACCAACACTTCCCTATGTCGGAGACCCAATTAACTCACTCATTCCTGGCCAGGGAGAAGCACCGGGTCAGTTTCCTCCATTCAGACCACACTTTGATCCAATTGGCTCCCTGCCTGGGGCAAACCCTACGCTTCCAGGACGAGTTGGTCCCAGTGACAGGTTTCCACCTCGACCCAGCCGGGGCCGCCCCATGGACATTCGCCGTGCATTCATTTGATCGCCGCTTTTTCCTGCAGGGAGTTTTGTAGTCGCTGAGCTTGCTTTCTAACTGCAGGAGATTGCAAATCCCAGGCACTAATAGCTGCCTTCAGATTGTGTCAAGAACATGCGTGCATGGTAATGTCCCAACCACAGAGGCTGGGTTAGTGTTGTGCTCTGGTAGTGCTGTGCCACCTGGCACTTAAGGTCTGTTCCTCAAAGAGCTATGACTTAGAGCAGTTTGTTCTGCTTGCCCCCCTCCTTGCCCTTAATCATCTGTGAAGTGCTACTTAGAGACCAGAATACAGGCCAAATCCTTACTGCATCAGATAAAGAGCACTTTAAATACGAACCCTCTCCTTGTCTGTCTTATTTGAAGAGTTTTACTAAATTGCCAGGATGAAAGGTTTTGTTTAAAATCTACCTGGCTAATTAATAACCATTATGAACAAAAAAAGTTACAGTGTACCATATAGAACAGGATACTGCCACTGTTAAGGTAGATGTGTGTTCATGGAAATTTTTAAAGGTGTTGTTTCCTTTTTCCTTTAATATTTTATTAGGTAAAAAGCATTTTTGTATTATTACTTAATGCACAAAGAATACAGCGGAAGGATTTTCTTTACAATGGAAATATTACAACACAAATTAATTCATTTTACAAACAACTGAGTAAAGTCATGCTATGGTGCAACTCAGAAGTCTAAGCAGAAGCAGAGCAATTTTACAAAGAATCAGCAGCAAAACTTTTGACTTTATCCTTGACTTTACAAATAAGGATCTGTAGTAGATAACTGCATTTACTCTGAGCTAAAAGTGGTGTGAAAATGCATCTTTTCTCCCTCTCTGACTTACTTAAAGAGTTAAATAGGCTGACCTGGTTGTAGTGGAAATGGGATCAGAACAACATGAGAAGCAGAATGAATTCTGACTTCAGTAAATTCCATTTAATTCCATTACTTAAGTATCAGGTTATATCTTACCAAAAGGAAATGTGTTTTAGCATGTTATGAGCACCTTTCAAGTGTTGTTTTATTAACTAATGAGCAGTTAACAAACCACTGTTAAAGTCTCCTGATGAGACCTGCAGGCTGATGCTGGAACTCAATTAAAGGAAGACTGGAATGACTAAACTTTGCTAGAATTTTTAATTTCTTATGTATTTTTTAAGATGATTGATCTCGGTGTTTCTATAAATGTAAATGGTACTGATGACTGTTGCGACAACTGATATTATTTTCTAAAACTTTTTTGAAATTCCAACTGGAAATGGAATGACATTTCCTGCTAAATACAAGCTATTTAATCAGTGATACTTACGTGCTTTTTCAGGTGATACTTCAGTGGTTCATCTTGTTTTGTATAAAATCTGCTGACTTCAGTAAGGTCAGGAAGTTTTGCCAGTGGAAGTAAAATATAATACTTTATTTTGCTGTCAAAAGTTGTATTGCTTCTTTCTTCCCTTTCCTACTTCACAGTAATAGTTTTCCTTCACTACCAAGATTAGCCTTAACTTTTAACATTTGCCTTCAGTGGTTGGGTTGCCTTTTTCCAAAAGAATTCTCAAAAGTGAAATGTATAGTGAGATCTTAGTGTTTAAGCAATTCTCATTCCACTGACTATAAAAAGGAAAAGGGAAATCGACACTGCACTTGTCTTGCATAATTTTGTCCTTGTGATGAGTGCTTCAGCAATGCATAAATAATATTCAGGTAAGGTTATAGAGCTTTAACTGATAATTCATAACTTAGAATTTTCCTTTTTTCCCAAGCTATTTCTGGGAACAGTGATCACATAATGCATGTGAGAAGTTAATTTTGTGGTGCCAGTGGTACTCACATTGCTAATGCCTTGATGGTAGTCACATGGTTTGCCTTGCTGGCAAGCCTTGTGCTGTCTGGAATTGGACTCTTTTTGCTGTGAAGACAACCACAAAGTCATACTGCTGCCAGGCTGGTGCCAGAGGTTGAGTTTATCCTGGATTTTGTCATTTGAATGTTCGTTTTTGAAGTAATGAACTCAGCCCTTTTACACATACACCACTAAGTGACCTGAAGATATTCCTTCCCTTTATTGTTGTCCTTTGCATTGTAGTAAAGGTATTGTGAGCCAAAGATTAGGGAACCTGGCTTAGCTGGACCTGTAAAGTTCCTTAAAGAGGAGTTCCTGTTATTCATAAAACAAGGTATAAAGTGAGTATCTCAGGACCAACAGTGTAAAATTAGAAGACAAACCAGAGGAAATAACTTGAAAACTAGCTGCCTGCTTTGTTTATTTGCCAGCTCCTAAGTCGTGTGTGTGTGCGCAAAAGAGAAATCACAAAAGATGAAGTGCCTGAAGATGAGCATTCCTTACCTGTACTGTTCATCACTATCTAGCACTGTAAAGATTGCTACTTAGAGTCACTTGGGAATAAGGAACTATTATCCTTGGCTTTTCTGTGTATTGTTTTATCTTATTAATGAAACTTTAACCAGATGAAGCAGCTGAGCCATACACAAGGTGTAAGGTCTTACGTACCTGCTTGTGACTAGTACAAGATGGTAAAATACCACTGCATTTACAAGTAGGACTGCTGTTCTTCTGTACCTTTGCTTGCCTGGGAATGTGTGTTCCATACCTAGCTGTGACAAGAAAGTCAAGGTGTTCCTCAGTTTGTAGCTAAACAGCAAAATATAAACTAATTTTCCAGGTTCTGGATATGGTTGGGTGTCATAGCTGTGTCCCAGCTGCTTCTTGGGCTGGACCCGAACACACCTACTTGTGTTTCCTGGCTTCCATGTGAAGAAGACTAAAGCAAATAGACAAAAGAAGTTCTGACCAGGTGCTCAGTTTTCACATCTGTGTGAGAAAGATCCCAAGGTGTGCTGTGGGGCTTTGTGTGCCCTGTGATTTAAAAGCTTCTCTCTACCAGTTTTTCTGTTGTTTTCTTACTGGCCCTGCTGTTATATTTAGGTAGATAAATGCTTCTTGGGTATACCTTTGTTTCCCATTCCTATAAAAGGAGAATACTCTTTGTATTCCCTCTTTTTCAGAGTGTAGGGATTTTGGAGCAGAAAACCAGCACAAAGGTGATAACTTGAAGAAGCAATGATGCATTTGTGAATCTCCTGCTAGCCACATCTAGTATGTGACCATCATAGCTGTAGACTCGAAGTGTAATGTTGGGACAGTTACAGGGCACAACACAGATTTTCATCATTCTAACTTAGGAAGTCAACTCAGTGTTTTAAAGCACTTTTGTGAATAGAACTGAAGGTGCTTTTTCAGGAACTGTGGACTAACTAAATTAAGCTGAGAGTGCCTGTTGTTTGTACTTGATGTTGCAGCTTAAAGCTAGGAGGAGGGGAGATACAATTCTGTTTGCTTGTCCCTTGAAGAGTGACAGCTGGGAACTTGTAGCAAATGAAGAGATTGAGTCACTGCTGGGTATCAAAGCTGAGGGTGCTATCCTGTTCTTGTGGTCTGTCAGAGGACAGCCCTGCTGTTTTCAAATGCAGCCTCAGCAAACGACCCAGCTGTCGCACTTTCAGTGATGAACTGCTGTGGATTTATGGGGCCATGTCATAGTAGTCACCATTCCTTTTTTGTATATGTTGTGTTGGCAAGGGAATTGTAAAGAGTTTCAGGGGATAAAGCAATTGAGGATTCTTGCAGTAAACTTTCATTTCTGTCTCTGCATCTCTGGTGACCATTTAGTAGGGAAAGGCATAAACCATGCTGAGGGAAGTGTTACAGAAGGAAATCCTCTCCTGCTAGGGTTGTATTACCTCTTCTCCATATAGTGAAGCCTGTTAATCTGCTATTCTTGCCAGTGGGACAGTGCTTGCTCAAGGCCATTTCTCACTCTTTTATTGCTCCTGGAGAGTGCAAAACAGCAGGGATTGGAGGTTTTTCTCCTCAGATGATGACATACATTTATGATGCTACATTGTAAATTGCTTATCAAACCCTGAAGGACAACACTGGACTGAGGAAAAAAAGAAACAAAACAGAAGACAAGCCATCAGAGAGTAAGGTGGTTCTGTAATATTGAACTTGAGGTTTAAATCATTGATCGAGATGAGTCTCTTGAGGGAATTCCAATCTGGAAAAGCTATGCTGTTACTTGACATTATAAGTGCAAAGGCCTGCTCAGGGGTAGGTCATACAAGGTCCACATGACTTCATTGGATTTAGATGTTCATTACAGGTGCTATGCAGGAAGGATTTCCTTGCTTGGCTTTATTCCCACCAGTGAATCATAAGATACAAGATGGCAAATGCAGCTGTTGCTTTTGCTGCTTTGGGGAGCTCCTTGTTTAAGTGGCAGCAAAGATCTGGGCCATTGGCTCAAATATTTTTTTAGCTTCCTGACCTCCTTGGGCATTCCTAAGTATTATCATGGTGAAATTGCCAAGGGAAGCACAAAGCCAAGTCTGGCCTCAAAGCTGTGTGTTGAGGTGGGATAAAGACTGGCACCTGCATTAGGTGTGTTACAAAGAGACCTCCCAGAGTGAAAGGGGTAGGCTCTCAGCTGATATAAATAGCCATAAATACGTGGATTTACCCAGGGTGAGTTTTTTCAAACATGGACATAATTTGTGTGGGTTTTGTCATGTCCTAGTTCCAGTAAATGTGCACAGGCACAGCTTCATTCTGTGCTGCAGGCTTAGAGGAAAAGCTCACCAGCAAAGATCCATCTCTGTCTTCTCTGGAAGGATAATTCTTGGGAGTGGTCAGGGAGAACTGATTGTTACCTGCTTGGGACAATCCTGTACATGCCCTCCCGTGGCTTGGTGTCTCTGGGTGCGCCCAGGTCATCTTATTTGTGAAGTATAATTTTCCAGTTCTGTTGCAGGTTTGTCGCCTTGCATTTGTTTTGCATTCACCCCAGCAAAGTCAGTGGGAATTGAAGGTGAGAGACAGGATCTCACTCCATCTCTGTGTCCATTCGGTATTATGGAACACTCAGCACACAACTATGTGCACTTCATCAGCTCTGCTATTAATTAAGCATGTTCCTGAGGGACATGCACAGCCAGATGTGACCAAGTCACCAAAGCGTTTGGAGTTTAGCTGGGTTTTGTGTGGAATTTATGTGAACTCTGGTGTTTTCAGGGGCAGGGAAAGAAGTTGTTATTTGTGTGGAAGACCCATTTCTTAGGTTATTTTTGAACTAAGGCTACAGGGTTAGAACATGACATTTTTCTCTCAGAACTTGGGAACCGCGTGCAGGGGACATGAGTGCAAGGCATGAAACAGATGTTTTATCTGCTATGGGCAGAGTGATCTGGAACAAACCAGAAGTCCATCTGGCTGACCTGCTTGTGTGATCTTTGGTGCTTATTGATGCCTGGTACTGTGTCTTGAATGTAGTTTTGCTCTGAAATCTGACTTTTTATGAAGTTAGTATCGTGAAATTCCACAGTTCACTGTATTTCCATGCTCAAGCATGCTCATTTTGTTGGTCAATGGATACTTATTCTTGACTCTGCCTTTGCACATGTGTTTCTAAAAGAAGCCTAATTGTTTTTAGCTTGATCTTAACAAGAATTCAGTAATTGGAAGTTAACAATTGTATTGACTATATACAAATCAAAATAAAACCCAGTTTGCACTGTCATAACTGTGTTGACTCCACAGGGGTTAGCAAGAGTAAAATTTGTTTTACAACTCAGTCATTTGAACAGATGTGATTCTGATTATGCACAAAACCCAATAAAATTGTGACACTTTTATACAGTCACTTCTCAGACCGTTATTTGAATATTTTCTTTGTATTAAAACACCTATAGTTTTCTAAATTCCCTTTACCCAGGTGTTAGTTGTAAATCACTGTCATATTCCAGGATGACATCAGATATGACAATGTAGAGTGAGGGCTGATAAAAGCACAGATCCATCTGCAGGACTGTTAATCAGAAAACAGGCTAGCAAATGATTTCCTCAGGTTGCGGATGGTCTCAGCTTTTGCTTCATCTTCAGTTGCATTTCCTCGCTGAGATGACTCAGATATGCTGAAGCTGTTTGTCAGGGACTGTGATTTGCTGGAATGGAAAACAGAGTTCAGACTCAGCAGGAGAAGGTGGGAATTCAAAGCTGGTTACTCATGCTTTGTGTTTCATCACACAGACAAATTCAAGGATAAAAGGAGAGGTTGGCACGGAAAATCTCCATGTGCTAAGACATCCAGGAATGGGGGAGGTGGGACAGAACTGGGCATGGACAAGTGGCTCAGTCCATACTGCTAAGTGTTACTGACAACATACTGACTAGAAGTATGCAGTTGCCATTTGATGAGGCTGTTGTGAGAAAGTAATTTCACTACTAATATAAAAGAATGGATTAATATCAGGGGTAACCTGTCTCTCATCGGTCTTACCAGGAATGATGGTCTTGCCTTTCAGCTGTGAGAGCACCAGAGGCTGGGTAAGTTGGTAGCTAGACCCTCCACAATGTGTGCTGTTTCCTGCTCTCCCTGGCCTGTCTGCTCTGATTGTCAACTCTGTAATGTAGGTCTTTGTGTTGACCACACTGGTCTTGGTGGCTGTGTATCTGCTAGTGTTCAAGTTATCAGGACTGTGCCTTTGAAGTAAATGTCCTCATTTTCCCTAAGCTACCATGCTTAGTTTCTTCTGGTCAGTATTAGGTATCCAGCACAAAACCAGACTGGAAAAAGCAGCTGAAATATGTATAGTGTGGTGACTGCATCCTTAGCACCAATATTTGGATCCTTAAGTACACTTCTTTTAGTTTGCCTTGCTAAGGTAAACATCATCACTGAAAGCCTGTTCTAGAACATGACTCCTCTGCTTCTCAGAAATTGTCTTCTTATTCCTAGCCTATATTTTGTTCTGGCCCGTTCATACCAATTTGCTTGTGTTAACTTCTTGTCAGCATCAAACTTTTTTTTTTGGTCACTTTTCCTGCCATGGTGCCAGCTAGATATGCTCCATAAATGGTGACAGCAAAAGCTGCTACCAAAGATCCACAGTAATTCAGCAGTGTGCTCTGCTCCATAAGGGTGCTTTCCCATACAGTCACCATCTGGAATTTTATATACATGAATAGGGCCACTTCCACTTCCCCTGTCTCTCCTGCCTTTTTGCTACCAAATGCAAAAAGAATGGCTTTGTGGCTTCTATCTGTTCCGCACTTAGGAAATAGTGAAGGAATAACTTCTGTTGAGCTTTCTGGCCAATATTGTGCTGTTTGCAGCCTGTAAGGAGTATACACCCTGCTGGGAAGGCAGTGGCTATGTTGATATGGCCAGAGTGAGCACATGAACGAGACGAAGAGTGTGAAATCTTAGTGATGTCAAATACAAACTGTTCCTCCTAACAACAGATCAGTGGCCTCTTATGCCAGGGGATACACATTTACCTCTGAAATCACTCACAGTTGTGATTTGTCCCTTTGTCCCTGGGTACTAACAACAGGTGATATGTTCTTCATGTCAGCTCAGGGTACTTTTCAGACAGCCTTATTCTAATATCTACAGATACTAGCAGTTTGTCAGAGCACTTACTTCAGGTGTGGGTGTGGGGTGGTTTGCTGCTTGGACATTTCTGTGGGGCTTGGCTGGCTGGGAGCCCGGCCTTGGGCGGGAGGCCTAGGCTGCTGTGGAGGGAATGCGCCTGCCTTGGAGGCCTGGACTGGAGAGGACCCAGTTGCAGATCGGACTTGCTGTGGAGATCCAGGTGACCTTTGCTGCTGAGGGGAAGTGGACTGGGGACTCTGGGGCTGCTGTCCTTGAGGAGAAAGGCGCTGCTGTGGGGGTGCATTTGTTCGTGGAGGCTGAGATGCTTGTGGCTGGCGTGGTCCACCTGGAAGGGACATGTAGACATAAATGTGAGGAGGTGCATGTGGTGGGCAACAAGCACAGAACGCTCTATGGAAGGATAGGTTTTGCTAAGAGGAAATACTCTGCAGAGTAACTTCATGGAGAAGAGTAAGGCAAATCCTCTTTTACAGGCCGAAAATTGGTGTTATGCCCTCCTCTCTAGAGTTGTCCGTTTCTCTACCTTCTTCAGCACTAAAGAAGTCCCTCCACTTCCCCAAAGGGAGTTACTTCAACCTGCCTTACCCTTTATGTGTCTGGTATTTCTTATCCTTGGTGAGAACTTCCTACTTGGGGAAGGAAGAGTCACTGGAGAACCAAGTCTGCGGGAAATGTGAGCTGACCCTGCTGGTTTGGGCCAGCAGTGCCTTCATGGGCCCAGCAATTTGATGTGAGACACTCCATCCTATCACTATCCATACCTCTGTTCCAGAACCATCAGCAGGTGGCTTCAGTTGCTTTGGTAGTAGACTCTCAGAACAGAAGAGGATGTGGAAAACGATAGAACGTGACATGAGAAATTGCTGGACATGACAGATAATACTGTGAGAACCAGACAAAAGTTGGAGATAGTGTTGGGAGGGCTGGCTGGATTTCACAGGTGGTCAGGGGAGTTATGTGAAAAAAAGCTTTACAGAGAATTGAAGGGGAGTACTGGAGACAGATGGAGAGTAGTACCCTGCAAGGCCAACAGCTCATATCAATAGTATGGAATGCCAAGATTACATACATGGGTTTGTTATCAGAAATGCTAAATTTTGGATGCAGCAAAACTGTGACCAATGAGAAAATAATAATCAGAGGAGGGTGTTAATTTGGTAGAAGGTTGAAATGGAGAAAGGGACGAAGGTGGCAGAAATGAGGGTCTAATCAATTACGTGAATTGAGTGTTTGGTGTGATCTGGCTACCCATGGGGTAGCCCTATGCTTCATCACCTCAGTATACATCAGGACAATAAGCCAAACCTGTTCTGACCAAGCCACATAAATCAAACCTTCTTCTGCTGTCAGGGAGAGTTGGGTGTGTGCTCTTACTGACATGGGAACTCCTTGACAGATAGATCAAGGATCCTGGCATTGCAACATTGATGCCTGTTCCAAGCCTGACAACACTAGCATCTTCCCATGGCTTCCTAACACTTGTAGCCACCGCAGCTTTGTGCAAACACAGTATACTCTGTGCCCAGAATTCTGCTCCAGTGTCAGTTCAAGTGGCCTTGTTTGGCTGGGCCAAGTCCTACCAGCAGTATCAACTGGATCTATATAAAATTTTCATCCCACTTTCTGAGCTGATGTGGAATATGACAGTATATGCTTTAATAGTACCCTGAATTTGCTGCTTGCTTGTCAGTGAAGTGGAAATGAATGAAACCTTTATCTTGATTAATTTTCTTTAGAAGACAAACTGATAGGACTCAGAGTCATCCCTGCCATGGGAATCAGAGAACTGTACCTTGTGGAGGAGGCCGTGGTTGTGACAGTTGTCCAAGCGGAGGTCCAGTCTGAGATTTCATTGACACAGCCTGAACTTGTGGAGGCTAGAGGAAAAAAAACCAATCCAGTTAATACAAAGTCCCCAAAGAGAAGCCCTGAGGTAATACAGGAACTGTAGAGTCATGAAGCATTCCCTAAATATACACTCACACACATGGAGCATCTGGCTGGTAAAATCTCATGGGACCAAAATGGAGAGGTGAGTAATAAAGAGCATAGAAGTTGTTTGCTCACAGGGAATAACAATGAAGTTACAGTTTAGAATGTTTTTTAGGCAATCAGGAATTACCAAATGTATCTGGCCCGAGGGGTTCTCTTAGTCCCATCTCCCAGTTTGGACAGTTGCCAGCACCAGATGTTCCGAAGGAAGGAGGGATGAACCATGGAAATGTCTATGGAGTAATCATCTTTGTACCCTAAGGGGTCTCCTCTTGATTGCTATTAATAAGCAAGGGCTAGCTTCAGCCCTGAAACATGAAGCTTATTATATGCTCCACAAGATCTTTGCAACAGTTCCAGATATTTTGTTTAGATATTTACATCCAGACCCTTTGAGTCTTGCTCAGCTTTCAGCCTCACTGTCTTTCCCATTTCTTATCTCCGTTGCTTTGTTCTGAGTTTTGAGACTAGTTCTCACAACCTGCCCACACTAGGCCATTCATTATTTTGTAAACCTTCACTGCCTTCTCTCTCATTCACCTCCTTTTGAAAGCCAAGAGAATCACCCCAGTCCCTCCATGGGAATATTTCCAAGCCCCTAATTATTTTCATCACCAACTTCTCTTTCCCAGCTTTGTTGTTCTTCCTGCAGATGCCAGAGATGGGTCTGCTTACATTTTTCCAGATGAAGCAATATCTGGGTTCTCTGTATACATTGCCAGTTCATTTTTCCTGCATCCTAATTTCCTGCTTTTCCCTTGTCAACACAACCATAGGCTGAGCAATGGTTTTCATTAGCCTGTATGTGACAAAGTGTTTCTCAAGGGAATGGCTGGTGCCACTTGAAAGTTCTGCACATTGTTTATGCTCTCCCTCTCTCTACCCCCAGCTTAGCTTATCCTTCAGTCTTCCATGTGGAGTTTCATTTGCTGTTGTGGTGACTGAACATACATAGCTCTGTCAGATGTTCTTCACTGCCATCCCTGGTCCTGACTAATGCAAATAATTTTGTGCCATCTGTTCTTTCTTGTCTCTTGCTGTTTAGTCTTTTTGACAGATATTTTAATAAATAGATTAAGCAACACAGAACTGCTGCACAAAGGGCTGGTCCAAAGTTAACAAAAGTCTGAATAAGCCTATTGCACAAAATTGTTTATGAAAACAGGGGAAGCTGGAGACAGATAGGCTGGTATGTGCTGGATTATTTACATGGAGAACATCATGATAAAAGGGTCTTCAAGGCTCCTGAGAGGTCAGGAGAATGAGCTAAGTGATTCTGGAAATGGGAAGAAATATTTCATAGTTGGAAACATTGAAATTAGTTTCAACTGACCAACAAAGATGTGATGAAGTTGCCAGTCCATTTTTGCACTATTTGTCTGGGAATTGCAAATGGACGGGAAGGAAAATCTGGGAATTTTCCATTCATGGCTTCTAGCCCTACACAGCTTGGGAATTAAACCTTGCCTTGGTGTTGATGGAATGCTGAATTGCTGTGAGACATCCTGATTAGAATCAGCCAAAGAAAGGGAATTGAATCTCATATTCACTTCTACAGCCTTTCCCTACAGTCAAGCAAGGCATCTCAGAGATAACGGCAAAACAGGTTTTTGAGGCTGAGAGACGAAGGGGTGAGGGCCAGCCCAAGGTCTTCTGCCTGTGGAAAAGACACAGTGAATGGAAAGTCTGGTGGTGGGTGTCAGATAAGCGAGGGAAGAGCCTCAGTGTAACCATGAAACCGGGTTTCATGTTGAAGGCATGAAAGCAAATTTGTCATTAACATCCTAACCTGTCTGGGGCTCAACCAACCCATTTATCAGCATAGCCAGACTCAGCAGTCTTGAAGTATCCCCTCTGCTAACTGTTTTCAAGAATTAAAATCTCTCCTATCTATGTCTTTATCTGAGGTCAGTTTCCGCTACACAATAAAACTTTACCTTTTAGCCCCTCCATGCTTTCTTTAATGCTTTTCTTTCTTTCTTGTCTGTTGCCTTGCCTAAGGCTTTTTGACTAGCTACATCATTTTGACTGATTGCCTGTTATCTACCACTTCATGAAAGAATTCTGAAAGAAATGAAAGGAAAAGAATCAAAATGAAATTGATGGGGCATTTTTTCTTCTTTGCAAAAAAAGAATGTGGTAGATGCCCTTAGCTGTGGTTTCTGCTTATTTATTTATTCTTCTATGTACTTTAAATTATCATTTGAGATAATTCATAAAGTCTATGACTTATTTGTCTAAATGTTTCTACATTACTCTTACAGCTTTCAAACCACATATTTTTTATTTGTTTTACACCAATCCTCTGGAGCAGTGACTATTTCTAATGATATTGCACAGAGTTTTTTAGCAGCTTAGTCACTTCCCAAATTCAGTTTATGGGATGTGGCCATCTGGAGTTGGGGGCTTAATAATTTTTTTAAAATAGCATTTGTCACTGATTTAATAACTGTGTTTGTTCTCTCCCTTGTCATTCTGATCAGGAAAAACTATAATGAGGCAAAGAAGTTCCCCACTTTCAACAATTACATTTATTAGTTAGAGTCACAACACTGTCCCTGTTGTTTTCTTTTCGTTGCTGAAATTTGGATGATTCTACTAATGGTTTTGTAGGGTTCCATTTTCTGCTGAACTCAGAGAACTTGTCTCATTCTTTTCTCTATGTGCTCCCCAAAATTAATTTCTGTCCTTTTTACGTTTCCTTTTATTACTTGTATGATGCTACATAAATGTCTTCTTAAATGTCAGATTTCCAAATTTGAAAGGATTTTTCCCCCTGTTTGTCTCAAATATCCTTTTTGTCACTTAACTCTACAAGTTTGTTTCTCACATTCTTGGTTCAGGAGCAGATCAGAAATGTATATATATCCATTCTGGAAAACAGTGGTCTCTCAAATAGCATCTATACAGTTTTACTGCTAGGGAGTTGATTAATTTTCTTTTCTCACTGCTTGTGTCATACCCTTACTTTTTGATATCACATTTGTGCCTTGGACTTCTAATGATACACACTCACTTTCAGAATTTGTACCTGGATGTTTCTTAAGGCAAAGTCAAGGTGTTTTTTCCTCCCTCAGAATTGCCGTCCCACTGTGGTATTTGACTTGCTTCTTGATAGCTGAAGTCTCACATTGTTGTGACTTGTCACTTTTCCATCTCAGTCAATTCTGTTCACTGTTTCATAATTTCTCAATTTTTCTCAACCCAGAGACTGGTATACAGATATCCAATAATACATATAGGTATTCTATTCATACCCATAGGATATTCAAGGATTCATATTTCTCTGTATTCAGTACAGCTGTCTTTATATTCAGGATTGCTCTTTGTATTCCTTCTGTGGAAGTCTTCACCTGTAGCTCTAGTTCTTCATGTCACCAGCCTCATGTTTAAGTATTTCTCTCTGGATGCTTCTAACTGTTATAACATTGTGTTAGTAATGTATCATGTGCAATTTTTGTGATGTTTGTGGCACCAAACTCTTTTTCTACAGTAAAACTCCAGTTAACATGTCTGTGGGTTTTGTTTTCTTTATTATATATACAGGTATTTCTAGGTTGTATTTCTGATGAAGACCCTTTTTCTTATTTGACTATTCTATTTGACATCTTATCCCTTCAAGATTTGGTTTGTTCTTGTTTTGGCCCTAACTTAGGTCTGCTGTAATCCAACCCAGTCCTGTACCAGTATATCATGGACACATGGAAAACAGACGCATCTGTCCATGTTCTCAATTTCTGCCGGTTTGCCCTTTGCTCTTAGTTTACACACTCTATATCTTGGCTATTTCAGATGGTAGTTCTTGATTCTACTTTGTAAATGCTATCTCTTCTGTATCACTTTCCCTGCCTCAAAGCATTTTCAGTGTTTATTAAATGTTTACTCCTTCACTCTAGCTAAAACTTCGAGTACCCAGATACCCTTCTCTGAATACCCTTTGTGCTGGGCCCTGGTTTAGCAGGAGTCATATGAAAAAGGCTGAGCACCATAAAGTGTCTTCTCCCATTTTTTTGGCTCAGGTGGAAATGAAAACTGTACCGGTGTGTTGCAATCAGTTTTTTCCCTCAACCTTTTTACTCTCTTATATCTTCTGTTGTACAAATTTGTTGTCCTCAAACCTTTACGCTTGGTTCCCTGTTAGATACTGAAAGAGGTGTAACAAGTACACCTGGATACTCAGGCTATGTTCTGGGGTGTTTCATTTACACAGAAAAAAACTGCCCCTGGGAAATGTGGCAGTAAAATTGCATGCATTTGATACTCAAAATGGATGTACACAAGAAGAACAAAGGGGTCAGTTTAAATGAAAAATATGAGTTCAGCCTTAGTAAAGCCTCCCCCTGACGAAAGAGGCAAAGGATGTCTCTGACGAAGAAACTGCAGTAAAGAATGGAATGAGGCTTCCTGGAGATTCCCACTTTCTGTTCTCAAAAGCAGAACAGGGATGTAAAAACCAGAATGAAACCTATCCTGAGGAAAGGTGTTAGACAGAAACGAAGTTGGGCATTAGAAGAACCCCTAAAAATGCCTGTTATCAGTGTGAACCTATGAATTTAGCAAATCAGAATGTCTAGCTGCATGGATATGCTACTGGTGTGATGTCACATTTATCCGGAAGGAGAGTTAGGAAGAGAGATGTGTTCCTTAGAGGCGCCCACTTCAAGGAGTCTGTGAGAGTCTCCTTTGGAAGAGCAGTAGTCAGTCTGTCCAATACACTCCCATATGGGGCTGTTCAACTCTCTCAGATGTCTGGCTGCCTGACAGACTCAGTGAGGAGAGCAAAAGTAAGAAGTTCAGGAAAATAACTTGGTTGCAAGGTCTCTATTCACTCATACCCAAGGCCTCAGCGGTGATGGTGTAGATCCAGTAGAGATGACAAGCTGAGTCATTTTGGAAACAACCAGATCAGCTATAAGCTGTCTGTCCTCTTCTATGTGCTCCCCAATCAGGGGCATTGAGCTGTCCATCACCTGCCACAGGAGGAAAAAACAACAGTTAGTAAGGTGATTTCCTGCTGCCTGTTTCTACTCACCTCTTACATTAACCTGCTTTGTGTCTCCACATCCTTGCCAACATCTATAGTCACCACTCTCCTCATGCTGAAAGATGCTTGACTTTTCCAGGTGTGGGATTTCGCTTAGGTTTTTCCAAAATAGCTTGTACTTCCCCCAGCTCTCCATCTTCCTTCCCTTCACAGCTTGGGAGCCAAGCCAAGACTTATGGTGGCTGGAGATTTCTAAATCAACTAAATACAAACTTTCTCCTTCACATGTTCTGAGGAGATGCCTCTGATGAATATGGTCTCTCTGGCATTGTCCCACAGTATTTGAGGGTGACACTGCAACTGAAAGGGCCACAGGAGAAGAGAAGCAACATGTACTGAAGCCTGAGGAGATGAGAGCAATGAGAAGCAGAGGAAACCAGCAAACATTTGGGATTAATGAACACAAGCACTGCACCCTGAGAGGGAAAATAAACACCACAGATGTGTAATGAATAGGATGTCACCGAACCAGCACCAAGTGCAGGAAAATAAACTTGGTCTCCGCTTGTCTTCTTGATAATGCTGTGATACAACTGCTTCCCAAGTAAGTTCTACAACTCTACTGGGGAAAACTGGGAAGTGAGACTGTGGGCATGGGGGAAGGAAAACTGTCAAAGGGTCTTCGAGGTAAGAAATGGCCTCACAACAATAATGAAAGCACAGCAGACCCTCAGCTGTATAGTGGCCCTGAACATAATTTTCAACAGTTCATCATAAATCAAGTGCTTAGCAAACATTAACTAAATCCCACAGGAAGAACTGTACTCTGATGAAGTTTAAGATTCAGCTGGAGTAAATATAATAGTACCAAAATATCAGGGTTGGAAGAGTTTATTTTATTTTGCTTTTATTTTTAAAGCAAACATTAAAATCCCTGGAAATGCAGAGTTGAAGGTTGAATTGCTCAAGAAAGGCACTGACTCACGCTCAGATAACAATCGGAAATGCACTCCACCCTGGCAAGACTGCAAGAGTACACTCTTGGAGGGAAATGGAAAATTCTGCACCCTCTTTTTTTAGATTTAAAGTAGAGGAAATCAGTGAGGTGAGTTCACTGAGTTTGTGTTCTGCTCTTTTCTTGCAGCATAATGGTTTCTGAACACTAGAAAAGCTACCTAGAAAGTTTAAACTAGGGTACTATTGGAGAGTAGGTTGATGTTTATCTCCAGGGTTTACTTGACCCAGGTGGCACAAGGAGAAGGTTAGAAAATTATATGTCAGTGTTTGGCAAAATACACAATGTGCTTTTCCTTCCAATATCCACTTAGCTGTTCTTCTGTGAGAGATGAGGTGGGGAATGTGATGCTTCCCAACAGTGTCAGGGATGGCCAGTTTCCATCTGAGTTTCACTGGCTAGGGGCTCCTGGGGGGCCTCCAGCAGGTTCCTGTGTAGGTTTCCCTTCTCTCCATTCCTATCTTAAAAGGAAACGTGGGAATTACAGTTCCCGAAGGAGAAGAGGTGTCCATTTCTCTGCACGACACGGTGCGAGGGGCCTGTGTGACCACTAGATGATGCCGTGTGACCACTAGATGATGCCGTCACCCTGCCGAGAGCCAGGCGAGCCGCGCTCCCGGCTCCCTCCCTCCTGGGAGTCACCGAGACGCGGCTCTGCTCAGAACACCCCGAACCCCGCTTTTCATAGATTCATGGAATGGTTTGGGCTGGAAGGAAACTTTAAAGGCCACCCTGTCCAATATCCCTGCTATGAGCAGAGACATCTTCAACTAGATCAGGTTCCTCTGAGCCCCATCCAGCCTGACCTTGAATGCCTCCACAGGTGGGGCAGCCACCACTTTTACCACTGCCTGCACCGTAAAAATTTTTTCCTTTTGTATAATCTGAATGTAACCTCTTTTAGTTTAAAATCATTATCATTCGTTCTACTGCAACAGGCCCTGCTAAAATGTTTGTCCCTGTTGGAGGCCCTGTTTACATACTGGAAGGTGCTATAAGATCTCCTTAGATCCTTCTCTTCTCCAGGCTGAGCAACCCCAGCTCTTTCAGCCTGTCTTCACAGGAAAGGTGCTCTGGCACTCTAACCATCTTCATGACCCTCCTCTGAATCTGCTCCATCAGGTCCATTTTTTTCCCTGTGCTGAGGACACCAGAGCTGATTTCCCCAACCCAAGGACTGCTTTTTCCTATTTCTGTGGCTGTAGTGGCTGAAGAGGAAGATAGTGCTTTATAAACCAAGGGCACCAGAGGGAGTGAACCCTGGAGCAGTTCTACCTGAATCAGTGAAGGTGCACCAGGGATGAGGCTCCATGCTGTCCTGATGTGGAGTGTCTGGCAGGGGAATGTGAGACGTGAGAGACAGCAAATACAGGCATGAACAATCACAAGCACAGGAGAAGGCCTTTGAAAATGGCAGGGATTTCTGTGGGTAAAATGACATAGCTGGTTGCCACTGAACTGAAAAGAATAATGAGATGTCACCGTGCCTGTCCTCCAGGGTGAATTGGTCTGGAATTGGGCAGATACAAATGCTAATACTGAATAAATCAACTGGCTGAGAGGAACATGTGAATTACAGACAGATTGCACACATCCCTTCCTGGGCGATCACAGAACAGCTGGGCAAGGCAAGAAGACGTCAGCACATATGGACCTGGCCTTTGTGGCTGCCCCTGGTGCAGCTGGTGTTGCCTGATAAGGTGTATGAGGGATGAAGGAAAAGTGCCCACACTGAGAAGAGACTCAGGAAAAGACCATCTTGGTTCTCCTTCTGTGCTTGTCTGATGCTGGGTGTGTTTTTTCACAGTCTGATGTGCAAGAGTGGAGTGTTAGGTGATTGCTAAGGAAGGAAGGAAGGAAGGAAGGAAGGAAGGAAACAGAACTGATGATTGGACATATCAAAACAAATGGTAGGCAGTGGTGAAGGGATGAGCAGGGCTTCTCGCAGGGCAGCAAGGAGCATGTCTAGTAACATATCTTAGCTGTATGGCAGTCAGAGCTTATCTTATTCTTCCAGGAGGAAGAATAAATCACATGGACCATTTTGCTTGCCCTCTACTTGCTTCATATTTTTCAGTTTAGCAGAGACATGGAAATGGGTTAGATTACCAAAAAAAAAAAAAAAAAAAAAGGGGAGAGGGGAGATTATTAAACCCTACATGTTGCTGAGCTCTTTTGAGAATCTGGCTGCTGACACCAGTAGGGACTTTGCATTATTTTGAGAAATTCTGATTGAGTGCTGACTACTTATGTTGAATATTTCCTCAAAGTGACAAAGTTCTTTAAGGCAGATGAAAAAAGAATTATCAGCTTTTACTGTTAAATTCACAATCTGTTTCAATATGAGCCATGAAAATGGTACATACGCGTGCTAATGCTTTGAAGGCAGAAATGTAACAGATTCTGCTGTTTGCTGTGGGAAAAGAAAAGGTGAAGTTCAAGTAAGAGCAAATAGCATGTGTGCAAGACTAGTCTTGTGCTGTTGATAACTCATTTGTCTTAATCTGATTTTGTTTGCCACAAACCACTGTGATAAATCTCAGTTCATAGAACTGCCCATCATTACCTCTGTGAATTTTTCCTGAAGAACTTCTTTGCACTGTGAAAATTAATTACTGCCTGCAAGTGCATTGTGCAAATTCCTTGTTTGTTCAGCCCATTTAGGCATGCTTTCTTGTAAAATGTCACAGCACACTGTTCCTTCTTACCAAGAAAATACAACTGTCACTCTGTCAAATAACTTTTTTCTCCCACTACCAAAAGGAAAAAGCAAAACAAGGGATCAGTTTCAGACCAAGAAAATTACTCCAGGAAGTTGGCTGGAGGCAATTAATTACTTGTCAACATCTCCCTCAGATCTGCATAAAAAGGTGCCTGTTTGGCTTTGTTCTGCTCTTTATATTGCACTACTCTGCTCTATCAATATCCATCAGCCTGGCATCTGAATGCCTGCTAGATGTTTGTATATCAGGCCTGCACAATCAGGTTCTCCAGTGGGGTAATTCAGCATGACCCATCTGAAACTACTGTGTTTCTTCTGATTTGTATCATATTAGATGCATTGCTCTTTGCCTTGGTCACACAGAGAGAAGCATGAGCATGCATTTCTCTCTTTGCAAGCTGATGGTGGCTGCTAGGGAACAGATGTGCTTTTCACCAGTCAGTCACACACAGTGGCAGATGTGAAAACCCAGAGGCATACCCAGGCAGAGCCATATAATCTTTAAGCCCAGAACTAGCCGTGTGTGCACGTACGTAGGCTTATGTGCAAGAATATATTCAGGGATATGAAAACCACATATCACGTCTAACCATGTGTGGACACAATCCAAATGTCCTTACAGTTGTCTCTAGCAAGGCTGCTTCCTTGCTCTTCCTTTCCCAGCTACAGGGTCATAGAGATTTGAAAGTGCACAGCAGGGAAACAGTCTGCTCTGGGGGATGGTCCTCTAGGTGCTGATGAATTGCATACAGGAGCAGACCCACTAGCCCTGGACCCATCAATTCAGGAAAAGACAGAGGGTTGCCAGCATCTGGTTGCTGGCAGCACGCTTCTATCACATGGCCTTTGACAGGTCACTGCTCCCCTCTCTGGGGAGAGCAGATGCATAATGCAGGAATGTGAAGTCACTGGAGGGCTCATGTGGTTCTCATCAGCATCCCAACCCTCAGCGGGTGGGACTGCTCTCCCACACATAGCTTTCCAGTGTGTCAGCACCCCTGCATGAAGCCAATAGGCTGGCTCTGCTCGTCTTCCTCTTCCTCGGCTGGCCTGTGTTGGTGGAGTTTACAGCAGGTCAGATGTTGTGTCTGCTCGAGTCACATACTGGCAGAGGCACTCGCTTGATCGTCTCTCCTCCAGGGCATCTCTTCAGTTTCCACTTAGATTTTCTGGCCAGCTTTTCCTTCTCTGCCTTGTTAGGATGACCTGAGTGTGCTATTTAGCCAACTTCCATATCTGCCTCCTGGCCTGGCAAGGAGAACACTGAACTTTAGCTCTCAGAGGCACAATCTGCCCAGCTCTGAACACAAAATGTTGTAGTACACACTGCCCATGGTGTGTACTATGGGCACATACACACTACAAGCTCTGCAGTGCTTTGTCTTGATGGCCTCTTATTGTAGTGAAAGCTGCCTGGGCAAAGGATTTTAGAAAATACACCTTTCTTTTTTGTTTAATCAAGTTGCTCCTGTTGCTTGTGATTTTCTTGCTACTCTCTCACCATTTATTTTCCTTTTTTAAATTAGACGCAGCTAGGATTTTTGTTTGGAAGTCCCCTTTAAAGTGACTGAAGAAAGACAGGTTCATTCAGAGAGAAACTGAGATTTTTAATGAGCTGAATCATCTGCTGGAAAGCTGAGGTGGTCAAGCACTTTGTGTCTCTCCATTTCCTTTCACAGCCCACGCTGAGAAAGGAAGACACTTCAACCCTGACACCTTGCTGTGTATCTGCTAGTTTGGTTGGGCTCTGAATCGGTCCCTTACATATCAGTGGGCCATGGCCTGAGGATACAGGTGGGCACAGAGGAGCAGAGACTGCAGGAGCACACAGGGATAAGTGAGCACATTGGTGCATGTGAACTCCAAGGCAGAGTGCTTGCAGATACATTTCCCAAAGGAGACTGGCATTCAGGTTGCCCATGCTCTCACCTCAATTATATAGTCTTTTCCATCTTTGCTGTGGACAGCTTTGACAGCGCAGATATCAAGGCCTCCAAACATTTCTGCACAGGCGTCTGCCCAGAGTCTGTACCTGCAGAAACCACAAGAGCATGGCCTAGGATCAGCTGTCCTTGGGTAGTCCACCAAAACCAGCAACCCACCCCACTGCCCATAGGAACACAAAGATTTGGGAGCTCTTATGACAAGGTATCCTTCGTATGCTTTGCTAGGTCCTTGTCTCCCTCTCTCGTGTAGAAGATGGAGTAAGAAAAAAGAACCTTGCCTAAAGTTTCCCTTCATTTCAGATTGATTCAATCCTGCCCTCAAAACCACCTCAAAATGTTTCTTTCCCTCCTTGGTGTTTACATCAGATCTCCAGTTGGTTGTCATTCAGCCAAGCTATAAATATTTAGCTCATTTAATCTCCCAGTAGTGTTGGCCCCTCAGCGTTTGTATTGGCTTTGCCTGAAAGCCCTCCATTATGCAGGCAGCTTTCTCCTGATAAGATGTCCTGGACATTAGGACTGGAATAGGATCAGAAAATGAGTGTCAAATTTAGTGAGGAGTAGCCACTACTGATCTGTAACACAGTGGCTCCTGCCTTTTACAATTTAGTCCCAATTGTAAGAGAGTAAAATTTTTTTTTATCATTTTACAGTCTCCTGCCTCCTTCTATCCCCTGGGTGTTGTTCCTAGTCAGGCAGTCTCATCACGTGGACCAGGCATTCTTCTGTTAGAGGAAGACCTACAGGCTGCAGCCCTTTTCCCTAGCCATCCCAGGATGGGAATGTGAGCTGGTGCTCCCTTAGCTATCCTTGTGTCAGAGGAGGAGAATGACAAGAGGCATATTATGGGGGGACCATATCCCCCCACTGTGCAAATGAGGAGGGAATGAGGCAGCCTGGTTTTATTTCCTGTGCAGCTGTGCCGTGGTCCCAGCCATTTAAATAAAAATAATAATCTCAGAACAGCAGATCTGTAAGCAGGACTATGACAAGATGCAGAGAGGGGAGGGAAGGCCACAGTCTCATGAAAACCCTGACATTTCGCAGACCCTGCAGGGACTGGGGAAAGAGCTGTTCTGGCTGAAGAACAGATTTATGTCCTTGAAGCCAGCCAGAGTCCCCATAGCTTGACAATATAATGATCAACTTGTGTGAACACAATGTCTCTGGGAAGAAGCAAAATTATGACTTATGTGACTACTGGTGCTCTTTTATCCTTAATGAGGAGACCAAGTGTGTTCACCCTGGACCCCCAAGGAAGACAGTGTACGAGGAGGAGTCAGTAGCATAAGGAGGAGGAGAACTGTGGACTGCATGAGCCAGGCAGGAGGCACAGAGAGCGCCCCTCACACACGGCATCCAGGGGCACCATTGTGGGAACCACCTGTGTTCCTGAGGAATATCTCTAGGTGTCTGGGTTCAGCAGCCAGGCTCAGGGAATTGTTTGTGCCAGAGACTCTGATAGCTGCACATCTTCAGTGTTTGTTGGCCACAGGTGAGCACTGGGAGCATCAGGGCTGCTGATGTAATAGGAGTATTATGGGGAAGAAGAGTGTATTTATGCACATGCACCAGGCATTGTCTTTTCAGAGGGTTTGCTGTCATTTCTGCATTACCTGAACATGTCAACCCTTTGTACTACTGTTCAGTACAGTAGATACTTCAGGTTGCTCCTACTCATCTGAGCACCTTCCTGCCTTGTTTAATGAACTGACAACTCACAGACTTCAGCAGGGTTTGTTGCATTTATGACTGAATAAAGCTGAAGTGGCTAATTGTGGTACTACGTCTACAAAACAAGCCTTCAAAATTCAGTGTAGCAGGCTGGCAGGAATCTGGGTTTTAGTCCTACAACACTGCAATAAGGTAATGTTTACCCTTCCTGTCTCTCAGCTGTGTTATAAACAGCCAGGATACATCATGTCCACTTCCCACTGTACTACTAGGGTCTTGTAGAGTCACCTTCAGCCTCTCATTTGGGACTTGGCTTCCCTGTTTCACAGAACTAAAGGTGCAGAAGGGACCTTAGATGATTGTCTGAACAACTCTCATCTTCCCAAGAGGAGATATTCTTTTAGTCTGGTCTAAAAGAGGACAGAGATTCGCCATCTCTTTTAGAGAATAGATTTCTGTGCTATGCTATCCTTACTGTAAGAAAATATAGGAAATGTTCAAAGAAACCTTTTCTGCTATAATTTATTTCTTCTTGTAAGTAGTGAGAAATGCCTATTAACAGGCTTTAATATATTTAAAGATCCTATGCTCTTTTGTTTTATTCATCTTTAGGATGAAGTCGTGTTCATCTTGTGGGCAACTTCTTACAGCTATTGTAACAGCTAATGAGGGAGAGTGAACCACTGCACTGCAGGCAGGGATTCATTGTGCTTTAGTCTACATCTCTACTGGAAAAATATCTGTGGCCTGCTAACTAAAAATGGTAGAAAGCTACATAGAATTGTTGCATGTTTTTCTCAAGAGTTCATTAGGTTTTCTCTGAACCTTTTCTCTGTTCTTTTTAGTGTCATTTGGACTCTCTCTAGCTCCTCGCTATCTCTTTAAATGTGGAGCTCAAAACTGAACAGAGTCAGAATTAATCATGAACCTGACAAACTGGAGGTATTATCTGAAAAAAATCTTAAATTCACTAGGGATGAATGCCTGAATGTAATCTATGGATTCTATAAATCTGTGAATAATCTACTTAGATGGGATGGAGAGAAGTGGAGAGAGCAAGCATTAGTTCTGCAGAGTAGGAGTTAGAGCGAAACATGTTACCATGAGTCCACAGTGTCATGCAGTTGCAGTATTAGCAAATATCACAGTGATCTGAATACATGGAAGTAGCATCTGCAAATTTTAGTCTGTGAGACACATGAGGGAATTCTTTCTTCTCTGTTCAGTGAGAAGACCTTAGCTAAGACAGTGACCACTTTTGTGGGCCTAAAGCAAAAAAGTGCTTTCAGCACTTCAGCTGACATTTCTTTTTCTCTGTTAAGCAGAAGAAAAACACATTTCTGTGTCTGCCTCCCATTAGCAATGTACTTAGAATAACTTCATGTTACTTTGTGTTTTGTGCTTTGACCTTTCTGATTTTATCCCTACATGTTTGTACTGGTGTGCTTGACCTAGCATGCTGGTCTTGTTTCCTGTGGTTACATTCACTAAGGATCTAATGATTTAGCAATGTTGGTTTCTAGCTGTACTTTCAGTCTGTTCTTCAAAATAGGACAGTTTGCCTTTGTGTCCTTAGTATTTCTTAAGAAAACACTCAATCTTTTAAACTCTTTATCCAGCCTCCCAGGAGACATCACTTACCCGTTCTCTAAATTAACCAAAGTCGGAAATACAATTCCTCCCTTCTAACCCAAGAATAGCTAATACTGTCTTGAAACACTCTTCCTTACCTCTCTGTCATTGCAATCTGTTCTAGCATCGCAGAACCTGTGTTTGCCTTCCAGTTTCCAGAGATGGAAGTCCTCCTAGGAAAACAAACCAAAAACATAACCTGAACATGAAAATAGATTCCTGACGCATCCTCCCGCATACTGCAGTCCTCATTCTTGACTCTGTGCTTGTACAGAAGGGGATGACGCGAGGTTCTTCCTCCCAGAAGCCTTTCCAAATCCTTCCTGAACAACACTCCATACAGGTTATGTTGTTCAGACTCATGAAAAACTGACTGAGGATTTAGGCAGAGAAACCTCCAAGGAGTCCTGAGCACACATCAGGCTCTGTGAGTACTTTCTTTCTTTATATATCAGACCTAGGGGAGCTGAAATGTGTGTAAAAGATCTATAGAATAATCACCCTTGTGTTCTGCAATGGATAGCATCCTCCATCCATGGAACAGAAGCTCTCCAGGCAAATATTTGCTGAGCAGCGTCACAAAATATCAGCTCTGACATTTTGAATCTACTTAAATTTGATTTCAATTATACTTCTGGGTCCACTTCAATTTGATTTCAGTGGTACTGATGTCATAGAATATATTATCATACTGTCTTTTCGCTGACTTTTCATTGACCTGTTGGTGGCTCACTGTGTTTGGACTTAGAGAATTTCTTATTTCAAAATCTTTGGAGTTTCATTGGCTGCAACTGATAGTTAATTTCCAAAAAAGGTCCTGTTGCTGGAAAATTCTGGGTTTCACCATTGTTCTTGGGGTGAAAAATTTCCTTTTCTTGACCTTAGGCCTAAGGCAGACTTTGGACAGCCTGCTCTGATAACACTCCAGATAACCCGTCCATAGTGTACAAGCTAGGACAAGTCAATGAGCTGACAGCATACATTCAGGGAGACTTTCCATGCTGAAGAAGATTTAGGTAGACATTTATGAGGGGACTATGAGGTGTAATCCAACACTTCTATATGAGGATGTGGGAGCCCTTTCTTCCAGTTCTCTCACATTATCAGCATCAGGTGCAAAAGACACCGAATTTGCTAAACTGTGTTAAGCTGTGCCATCCTGCTAGACTATAAACTTGGATCATTATAGCTGACTGCCTAAGGTTCCTCTTTACTCTTGTGAGAGACGCCCTGGAGTGATTTTTCCAATTCTCCTCTGAACTGGTATGTATAATTGCTGTGAAATTTAAATTGTCTTTGTAACCATGTTTAAAGGAGTGGAGTGGGCAGGGAGGCAAAGGAGCATGATTACTGTGTTGAATAAGCATGTTTCCATATAGTGGACTTTTGGGCCTGTTGCCTTCACCCAACACCCATTCTGCTGCCCTACTTCCTAAGCAAAGGAATGGATTCCTTCTCAAGCTTGGACTGTCACGTGCCCTTTGACGGCCTGTAAGGTCAGTGTTCAGTCCTCAGCCTTTCTTTCTCTTTTGATGTGGGATTCTTAGGATTATGTTTTTCAGTTCTGCAGTGGGAAGAACCACTCTTTGATAACATTTAACAGAAAATTGCTCTGCAGTGGCAGAGGAAACCCAAAATCCCATAAGTACTGGTGGAACTCCTGGAGTCTCATTAGTGACAAGATGATTTGACATTGGTGTTTAGAAAATGTACCTGGCATACCAAATGTAAGCAGCTGCGTTGTCCCTAAGAAAATGAAGCCACAGCTTGACAGTTTTACAAGGAATTTTGACATGGGAAAGCTCCCAAAATAAGATCTCTGCTCAAGCCATTGGGCTGATTTGTTGGACTTGTTTATGCCTATCCATCTCGAGCCAATTTTGGGCATAAGATTTAAAATATATCTCTCTGCTGTATTTCTAACTTCCCCATTAGGGAACTTTGAAACTGAAGAGTTTTATTTGAAGCCCACTGGATCAGACACCAAACCCTACACCACAGCCTATGTCAAGATCACTCCCTTCCAAGCATGTCTGAGCAGTTCAGGTGTCAACTCTGCCCCCAAACTTACAGGATCACAGAATCACTGCATATTCTCAGTTGGAACGGATTCCAAAGGATCATCGAGCCCAACTCCTGGCCCTGCACAGCACCATCCCCAAGAGTCACACCATGTGCCTGAGAACATTGTCCAAATGCTTGTTGAGCTCTGTCAGGCTTGGTGCTGTGACTCCTTCCCTGGGGACCTGTTCCAGTGCCCAACCCCCTCTCTGGGTGAAGAACTTTTCCTGATATCCAACCTAAACCTCCCCTGACACAACTTTAAGTCATTCCTTGGGGTCCTGTCACTGGTCACCAGAGAGAAGAGATCAGTGCCTGCCCCTCCTCTTCCCCTTGTGAGGAAGCTGCAGACTGCGATAAAGTTGCCCCTCAGTCTCCTGATCTCTAAGCTAAACAGAGCAAGTGACCCCAGCTGCTCCTCATACAGCTTCTTTTCAATGTTCTTTTTGTATTGTATGAAGTGAAAAAGGAGACTAAAGATAAAAAATTTTTCCTAAGGATGTTCTGCCTCAAACCCCATTTCTATAAGGGACTGAAAATTGAAGTTCTTCCAACCATCCTAAGCATCAGGGGGCCACACAATGTACAGTCAGTATCTTAAAAGAAGGGACAGCAGGTTTTTAGAGAAGAGTTGCTTAAACAGATTTGTGATCACAATACCTTCAGCATTGTTTAGTATAAGTGGATAAACGAGCAGATCCAGAGCTGTTGGTGTCCCATGCTCACCACCTCTAACCTGGGCCACTTCTGTCTAGAAGTAGCTCTAGTTTAGACACAGTTGATGTGGTGTCCCCCACAGAGCACACTGAACTGCACTGAAAGTGACAAGGTTAGAAATCCCACTCATGAAACTACAAAGGAAGGGTATTACCCTCTACAAGAGCTGGTGGTGAGAATATCCCATGCCTGAAAGTCAGTAGATGCTGGCTTAATTCAAAGTGAACAACATTTAATGAGTCTTAACTGGAAATGATCCCCCTGTTTGCATCCAGTTGGGGTGAGTGTGGAAACATAATTTCTGCCCCAATTTCCCCTGCAACATGAGCTGTTTTCATGTTTTCTCTTCACCAGTATTACAATGGCAGTCAAATACACTTGGTGGAACTTTAGACATGTATCACGTGCTGCTTATCTGCTGTTTTCAGACTGGACCAAGGCATGGGCTAAGTAGGAGTTTTTTAGTGAGGTAAATCTGGAGTCACTGCTCTGAAACCAATGGGAAACCAAACCGAAGCCTTGGGCCATGAGCTGGAAGGAAGTGCACTGAACATCTGGGGCAGGGAGGAATGCGTGACTCACCCTGCAGCAACCTCCCTGTGGCAGAGGCTTGGTGCAAAGTAAACATATTCTGGAGAACTTCGGTGCAGTCTTTTCTCACAAGAAAAGGGGCTTTTAAAGTCTATATGTGTGGGTGAAGGTATAAAATTACTGGATAGATTCCATGGCTCACAGATCAAAGAAAGTCACTTAGTATGACGTTACTGCAGATGCTGGAATTGCCTTTAAGGCTGAGATTTGCTAGCATGACTAATGGTTTTCAGTCTCCTATTTGGGACACCACTGAGATTTCTGATATTTTGGGTGCTTTTACCTCTGTCCTTGGACATAGCATGGACTTATTTATACCAGAGAAATAACCAATTTTGTCTAATGCTGAGGCAGAAGGAACAGTCCCTGGTGGGGCAGACTATACCTACAACTCTCCCAAGCTCACATCCATAAATGGCTCTCTCAATCTAAGGCAACCTCCTGGGTCAGCAAGTCACTGGGTGAATCTTGCTGTTTGCTTTCTTTGCTAAAGAGCTTCATTTCTTGTTAAGGTGTTCTCTGTTCATGACCATTTTCATACGAAAACATTTTTCCTTTAGCAAACAGTTGTTTGTGCAACTATACTCCCAAGTGGGATTAGGTCTTAGTGTGACTTCTTTCTTTCCTCAATCATCTGGTATTATTTCTGATCCCTGCTCTGGATGAATGCATGGTGAGTGCGAATAATAAGTGAGGAGAGAATACGGTCAGGCTAACTTGGCTTTTGGTTCAGTTAGAGTCAGCTGGGGAGCAGGCTCTGGAGCCAAGGCTGGGTGTGTTGGCAGGAATAGGGAATTTTAATTGATATTTTAAACCTTCTTTCCTTTGGCCAGTTTGAGTCAGACTCTCTGAGATGTTAATGTAATATTAGGCAACTGTGCTATTGTTGACCTGATTCAATTAAAAATAAATTTTCTCTCATTGAGATCACATGAAGTAGGCAGGTGTCCCACACATCCTTCCTTCCCATGAAGAATGTGACTCAGTCACTATCTAGTTTTCTTAAACATCTCTGTGCTAGGAATCCACCTGGGAATTTCAAGCTGTTATAGCTGAAAAAAACATGATTGTGTACATTTGATTATCTTGTTTAACTATATTTCAGAAGAACTATGGCCTGGAGGTTTGTAAACATGGACCCAAAAGTCACAGTGTTGTGGGTGTTAGGTAACAAATGCAATTTATCTGGCGACCTGAAGAATGTACTGCTGGAGCTGTCTACTTGTCCAGAAATCTGTGGCTGGATAAGGAGCTTCTGGAGAAGCTGTGCAGTGTGACTTTTTTCATTTACTGATTTGTAGTAAGAAGAAACAGGTGTCTTACTGACTCATATGGTTACATCTCTAGTTGAGTGTGGTGAATACTGAAGTTTGGCTGAATGCTTTTTAATACTTTTAAACATACCAGCATTGAAGGTTGCTGTCACACCACCTGCCTCATTACCATGCAGGGCAGGGAGGAGTTTTGGGGTACCCACAGAAATGTCTCACCTCCTCTCCCTCCTTTGTATGTGTCAAGGAGCACACATGCAAAATGCCCACAGAAGCCCTGCGTGCTGCCTGGGCTGAGGCTGTTTGTATCCAGTGCTCTGTGCTCCTCGTGTGATACTGTGATCTCCAGCTGGGGAGAGGATAGGGTGCTGCTGTGGGCTGCAGGATTGGATGCAGCTCCAGGAGTTGCAGCTGGCTCAACCTTTTTTGTTTTTTCCCCCAGGTGGAAAGTGGGTGGGTTCAGCTCCCACTAGAGGGTACTGGGAGCTGGAGGATTTTGCTGGGAAAGATGAGCCCTTCAACAACAGGATGGAGAGGTGATGCCTGAGCACAGTCATTATAGTGGGAACTTACTGAATCTCAGAAACAGACGGACAGAGACTTACATTCTGGAAACAATGACCTGACAGTGACTAATGGAGAAGGTGATTGGTGGATGAGGGATCTGGGTTCAGAGGTGGGAGGAGAACAGCAGGGTTATTCTTCAAGGAAATTAAGTCAGCTACCTACTCCTGCCCAGAGCAGACATGGACTCAACCACATCCACAGCACTGTCTCCTCCCCGTCTCGCTCTGGCATAGCCATGCACTCACATGTAAGCCTTGTAGTTGCTGCCAATTTTCTGGATTCGGATGTCATATTTGGAGTCAATAAAGGGCTCGGTGGTGGCATAGGTTTTTGCCATGGCTACTATGCTGGCCATGTCCCGGAAGTCGTGCTGGTTCTCAACTTTGACCTTGGTTATCAAAATCCAGTGAAAAAGAGACAAGAGCAAAAAGAGCATGAATACTTTGTGAGCAGAAGTAATCTCTGCACCTGAATAGCACAATGTCAGTTAAACCCCACATAGACACAGCTGAGGACAGACCAGGGCTTTTGTGATTTAAAGAGAGAAGTTCCCCAGAGCAAACCAACCCAGAGCAAATCCATCCCATTCTCCTTCCTCATGCACCAGCCCTGGTAAGCCTGGCACCAGAGAGGCAGCTAGACCTCTGCCCAAATGGCTCTTGCTAATGTTCTTTGCTTTTAGGATGCTTCGCTTTTAGGATGCTTCAGAAAAATATTCAATCTCTTAAGAGGCATTACTTCATTCAAATTTTGGAACTGCTATTTCCCATGTTGAGATGGATGAAAACAGAGTATTTTGGGTGGTCAGGAAATACAAACCAATTCCAGGAAATCAACATGAGAGCTGGTTGTCTGCCACCTCTAGGCTTCAGTTCCCCGGCATTTCATATTACCCCCCTCCAGATTTTCCTTGAGGAGTGGTGCAGGTCTCTTGACTGGACACAAGCTCTCAAGGAATAGGATATCTCTGGGGGAGTTTGTGACTCCTGGGGAGACTTGTGCGAGTGTGAGGCAATGGGCACGTGGGTAGGACAGCTGGTTGGGTGTTAGACTTGAGTCGCACTTGGAAGTGAAAGAGCAGTTGACCTATGAGCTACAGTTTTTCTGAGAAGATGGCTTTTCACAGATCTGTATCCAGTTATGGGAAATGCTCTGCATCTTATTTAAAAAACAAAGTGAAATGAAGAAGGACCAAAACAGTAGAAGTTCTAATGATACAATCAAACCTCTACAAAAGCTCATTAATTTGGGAAACCAAAACTGAAAAAGCAGGTAACAAGAACATAATGGACAACTTCACCTGACTCATGTCTTTAACCATGACCTTCATTGTATTGGCAAACAGTTGTTTGATGCATCAGAGAAACCTGTACAAGTCTTGTTCCTTTGGGCTGGACATATGCAAGAAGAGTGGATTAATTTGTGGAAAAAAGACCAAGACTGTATGAAAAGGATGAGCAAGTGAGTGACTTTATTACCCTCACTTTGTACTTTGGCAGTCCTTTGAGACCACGGCTGGGGATTGCAATCCTGCTTTGCTAAGTGTGCACTGGGTGGTGACAATCCATCGGTCTCTTCTCCAGAAGGGTTTCCTAGCTGCATCACTGCTTGTTAAAGGAGGGTAATGCCAGACCGTGTGGAGCCAGCTGAAGGAAACACATGCGATGGTATTTGGTGTTTCTTCGCAAAGAACAAACAAGTGGTTCTACGTATCTGCCTTCAGCCGTGGGAGGATGGGAGTCATCTTCACTAGGGAACAGAGGACAAGCCTGTTGCTAACCTGTTTTACTCTGTTTAGATGGTTTTGTGTAAGTGCCAGCTTACGCATAGGCCAGAGATTAGGCCACATCCTGTTGCAGAAAGGCTCTCAAAAACTGAACAGTTGTAGGGAAGGTGAAAAGTGCAACCAGTTTCACCCATGACCATTTCTAGATGCCTGAATAGGAAAAAGAACTTTCTTTGCTCCTCCTATTGCTGACCACCAAATACCCCTAGTCCTTCTCCATTTTGCTCTGGTGAGGGCTGTGCTCTCACTATCCAGGAACTGCTGAGGAAAGGAGCAGAGGGAGATGAGAGTCATCTGTGCGAAGGGAAAGTACCAAAAGGAAAAAAAAGGAAATAACAAACACAAAGGGGATATGTAAAGGCAACAATTACAAGGCATCCAGGAGGAGCAGCCTTGCTCTAGGCTGTGTTGTTTCCCTCTCTGTCTGAATGGGGATGTGCAGGGCAGGGTGAGATGGTAGGAATGCCCTGGAGGCAGCGGGGAGAATGGGAGAGGGAACCCAGAGCCTGGACTTGGAAAATACCAGAGGGAACAATGCAGGCTGTGTTAGAGCTGGGTATTTTTGTTGCACTGATAAGAGCTGCCCTGGGCTGAATGACATCAAGTATGACAGTCCCACCCAGATGAGATGATCGCAGGAGGGACTGCAAAGGCAGATGACGCTGACACGGTGTTACAAAATATTCTCCTGGACCCTTTTGGGAGTGAGAAAATACAAAAGCCATTATATAATGACCTACTTGGAACAAGGACGTTTGTGGGATTTGAAACAAAGTGCTGTGCTTGTGCAACAGATGTCTTTGGCCGAAACTGAAATGTTTGCATCCTCAGCCCATGAACATTTGTCCCAGAGCAGAGGAAAGGATGCAGCTTCTCCCTCCAGATTAGAATTAGACCATATCCATATTGCTAGAAAGGAGCTCATCTTGTTAGATGTGATTTTTCCTCAAAAATACAGCATGTTATGGAAAGGAAGGGGCCCATTTCTTCCTCCTCTCCACCACCCCTGCCCCATGGGGAGAGAAGGAAAGCAATTGAAAGTGTTCTCTCTAATGTCCCTGAGGACTTTTGGCTGGGTTAATAAAGAGGGGGGACTCATGAAGGACACAAAATAAGAAAAGAAAAATAAAGAAGATGACTCCCACAGTATAACACCACTTCACAATCCTCAGGAAACAGCTCTGGCATCTTCCCCGGCCTGTGCCAGAGTACTTCCCATGGACTTTTCAGAGAAAGCAACTAACAGAAGACCCCTTTTAAGAGATCACAGCATTATTTCCCACCAGGCATCAAAATAATCACCACACCAAAGCTGAAATCTGAGCCATCATTTGTTAATTGTTAGAGCCAGCCAAATTTGACAAAATAACAGCCGTGTTCTGGGTTAATGCTGGTTTATCCCAGGGTACGGTTATTACTTCATAAACAGGAAGCACTCAAGTTACAGTCAAATTAGATTTATTTTCCTGCCTTATCTATTGAGTCCACCATTTTATTAGCTTTCTACTTTTAATTTTTGTATAATTCATTTCCTCCTGCCTTGTAACCCTTTTAGATGTCAATAAGGTATCCATTCTCCCTATAGAAGAAAAAATCCCAGACAAAACTAAAGCCAGGGTGGATGTAATGTGACACCAGAGGGCATTTTTTAAGAAGTAACTTTTAAAAATTATTCCACAGCAAAGCTACCAATTTACCTAACAAGAGACAAATCTGTCTTCTAAAATGGCAGGTTGGCCAATACAGAAAACTGATAAAAGAAGCTGGAAAGAAACCAACAGGAAGCCATTTTTCCCCATTCTCTCTTTTATTTTGCAACCTTCTTAGGATAAATGCTATATACCATTAACGGCATAGAGGAGTGCAAACAGTGAGTACAAACACAGCCCCTGCCCTGGCAGCCTGTTTGCTTAGCTGTGCTGGCTGTTTGAGCAGCAATAGACTCATTCTGAAGCCATCAATTGCTGTTTGCTGTAGCATTTTAGTGACCTGTTAAGAAGGGTTTGGGCCAGTGTGTTGACAAATGCCTTTTCTGAGTAAGAAAGCTCCCTGGGATAATTCCTCCTTCCCTTCTGGCTCTCTTCTCTAAACCAGGCACCAGTGATGTCCTAGCATGCTCCCTGTTGAAAGGGGGAGTCTGGCTGGATCGCTGGGGACATGCTCACACAGGTGTGACTATCCCTTTGCCCTATGGTGACATCTCAGAGGCTGATACCGCATGACCTGCATCTGGCACTTGTTGCCATCCTCAGCCTGCCTAAGAAGCACTGACCTTTATGCCCATGGCTGGAGAGCAGTCCAAGGGGCAGGTCAGGAAGAAAAATACCGCCCCATCCTTGTTTTGAGGCCTTCTTGCAAGGCAGGATTTTGGATGGGTTCTTGCAGTGTTAAAATCCTAGTGTGACAATTTTCTTGTCAGTCTGAGTCACACCTGAGATCTGTGTGAGCATGGGTTCCTTCAGTGAGGGATCTATCTGGGTAGAAACTTCTACTTCCTCTGTCTCATAGTTTCCTCATCTGCTGCCTCTTGTACATCCCAGATGTTCCTGGATGCCAGGGTTCCAGGGCTATGGCACTCCTCCCTCATCTATAGCCTAAGCACTGCAAGGTATTGCTTCAGAGTCCTCTTTTTCTCTCATTATGTGGCCATGTGTAAAAATAGTCAGTTAGCCAAAGTGCCATAATTATCTTAGTCTGCAGGGGCTACCCTAGCCTTGCCTTTTTTGAGTGTCATCCAAGACACTCTGCCTTTGAGGTTAACTCTGCTCTACAGGCTAAACCCACATCACTTTGGAGATAACTTGCAGAAGCACTTTCCGTGTCCAAAATGAGGTTAGAGCCAGGTTCAGCTGGAAGGTGAGTGTCCAACACTGAGCCAGGGCTGGACTTGGCAGCGTGGTGTCTAACTTGGTAGGCTTGTGAAAATGCATGGTCTCTGTGTTTTCCTCCAGAGGAACTGGTTCAGCCACACAAAGCTTGTGATTTTCTGTTCATCTCGACCTGCTCTCAGCCTTTCTGTAGGGACCTCACCATCTTAGGATAGTGGGTCTTCAGGAACAGATCTGTGCAGACCATTTCCTGAATCTCTCCTTTCCTCTACCCCAAATTATATCCCCCTTCTCAGACAATACCTGATCCAACTGACACACAATCAGTTTAGGCCTAACTTTGACCTAACCCAAAATAGTAAAGTCACAATGAGGTCTGCATTTTCTTATTATGCTCACACTGAAGTTCCCCAGATGCTGTCTTTAATGCACTGAAGGTTCCTAATACAGAGCCCAGGTCCTGGCTGCTTTGATCCTTGGTTCCCTGGGTCAGTCACCGTTTCCTGTGTCCAGCAAAAACTTTCAGACTGATGTGCAAGAAATGGGGATGTTTTTGCTATTTTCAAGATACTTGGAGCATTCTCACTCATGATTCAGTGGGAATGCAGTGATTGGGCTCCTCTGTTGTGAATGAATGTTACATGTCAAGTCATTATTTGTCTTCTCTAAAAGAAAATATTTGTTCCTTGACAAACTGAGGCAGCCCTTTCCCCTTCCTTTCCTCTTTAGCACACTGGATTTTCAAAGCTCTCACTTTTGGAACATTCTATTTCCAGTCCCGAGAGAGACAAGGTGACGAGCTGTCCTTCCTGATAAAAACCTTGCAGTATTTTTACATTACAGAGTGGCTCTGTTTAGTTTGTGCTATATTTATACCAGGGAAAAAAAAAGAAGAAGAGAAGTTTTTCCCATCCAGTAAGAGAGAAAATAACTCTTACCATATTATTATGAACAACAAGTTTTTCTTCTACAATGTAATAAATTCATCTGAGCAGGATTTGTACTGGGAAGGTATTTTCATAATTATGGGGCAGGAGAGGACAGGAGGTGACTCTTAAACTAACCTAATTAGAGAGATCTAAAAATAAAGTGGGAGTAGCAAAATATCTGTCTATATATAAATATAAAATTGATATAAATATTTGTAAAGTCACATGAACAGATACTGGTTTTCCTTTCTTTGTAGATACGGCAGTTGTGTCCCTCTCAGGATCTGATCAGGAAGAGGTGAAGAGGCTCTTTGAGTGAATTTGCAGTACTGGGCTCTGTTCCTAGGGCACTTTAGGGTCATGCTAGCACACAAATAGCAAATACTAACACACTCAGAGCTTTATTCTTTTCCTTGGGCTCTGGCATTATGAGATCTGGAGTCAGGAAGAAGTGTTATTACTTTCTCACTGCAGTGCCCTCCCTATTCAACAGAGACCCCAGATCACTTCTGGGGTAGGTAGGCTCAAACTGCATGAGGCTTAAAAATGCCTTGACCTCTAAGGAACTGCTGGGTAAACAACAGTTCTGTTCTGCACAAAGAAAGACATCTCTTCTCAGTGTCCATCCATGGTTTCCCTGGAAGAGTCCTTGAGTACTGCTGATCCTGTGAGTCTGGGCAACTTAAGCACAACGTGAGAAATGTCCTTCTCTGGTACTCCATTGCAAACAGTTGTCTAAGCAGTATTTCTAAAGATATTTTATTTGTATTGATACTGCACAGGACCAGCAGCACAGAGAGCATTTGTTATGATCTTCCAGTGCCACCGAAATATGAAGTGACTACAGATTTTGGAAGGAGGACAATGATGACCGTGGGAGGGGCTTAGGGGCATATGTTCTGTTTTTAGATTAGAAGATTGTCTGTTCCTGGATGAAGGCTATTACTGGTGTCTCTGTTCAAGTCAAGAGAGGGGCTGTTGTTTCTGCATTTCTCAATGGAAATTTCAAAAGATGCCTTTTATTGCAAATTTGTTTTCTCCATCTCCATGTGCACCTCATACGCACACATCACTTGGCAAGAGCATTTCTTTCACTAATGCTATACTGCCACCCCTCTGGGTTCTGATCTTGCATAATAGCTGCTCCTCTCCCGAGCTAAAGACAGTAGTGATGACCCACCCTTAAGGGGAAGGCAGTCAATAGAGCCTATTTTGTACAAGGTCCTAATGTAGTTATTTTTCATTTTAGCTTTGAGGATTCTTTGTTCAGCCCTCTGATGAAAAAATGTGGTGAGTGAATTTTGTGAAAATTATGTCAAAATAAACAATATGTGAAAATGAAAATCTATTATAATTATGCTCCTTCTAGCAATTATTGTAAAATAATAAACACTCAGCACTTGCACTGCCAAGAACCTTATGAACATGAATTAGCAATAAGTATCAGGTAATTGTTATAATTCCTCTGGTCTGTAACACAGAAAAACTGAAGAAAACTGTGACATGACACAAATCTCCCTGCAAGCAGATGGTGGAGCTCTTTGGGGAAGAGGCATTTTCTGCATCCAGAATTTTTCTGGCTCCTGGCCATTGCCTCAGACAAATAAAGAATAACAGTGCCTGGACTTCCCATCTTTGCTCATTCTTACAAATCTTGGTGCCTCCCATTACATATGATTTTATCATTAATAACAGAAAAAGTAAGTACTTCCTTGAAAATTTCTGTTGGCAATAACATTGTAGCCTGAATGCTCAGATCCTTTGAAGGACCAGTTACAGGTACAAACACATGGCTCACTATCTTGGCACCATTTATTGCAGTGAGTACTGTTTCAATACTCACGTGTGTACTTTGGCTAATACATTGGTTATTTTATCCTTTGTTTCTCCAGTCATTGCTTTAATACAAAACATGACCTGATGCAGGTGCCTTATTAACATTTACTTTGTTGCACTCATCAAATCAAAAGCAAACCTCTTTCTTGTCGTATTATGTATATTTTATAGCTGAAGGCCTGCTATTTCCTGCTATCATCTCTACTTCTGAAGACTAGTGCAAGGAAATAATTTAGTTGTCTCTAATCTCACTGGTTATTGCTTTTGCATTATGATGGTTAAAAACACCATAATGTCTCCTGGAAACTTCTCTCTTCTGAATTATTTCATTGTAGATTTGACTTTTTTTTTTTTTTACCTGTAGATGTTATTTTTCTAGTATACCCATAATCCTGCTTCTCTGTATTTCTCCTGATATTTTCTGTGGTTTCTTTTGTCCGTCCCACATGGGCTTGGACCCTACTGTTTCAAAAAAAGCATGAAACAAATTCTTGTTACTTGTGTTTTAAACCAACTGATTTATTCTTTATTTTATTTTATCTTCCTCTCTTCTCTTTTTGCTCTGTGCAATGAAATGCAGTGAAACTGAAGAAAGAAAATTTAAGTCTCAACTTTCCTTCAGGCTTCTTGTGGCTGGAGAAGGGCCCAAACTAAAACCATAAGGTCAATAACCCTTGCTTCCTGTACCTTCCCCATCTACTGAACAGAGCAGTGTTGAAACTCTGTGCCCAAATCCACATCCAGACTTTGCTAGTAGTCACTAATTTCATAATGGACTAAAGTAAACTTGGCCTCAGACCAATTCTTTCTTCTAAGATGTTGGCTGTTAGCCTATCTTTATCTGGAATGACTTCCTACATACCCTCCTTGTACTGCTGAGTACAATTGTACCCGGAGTCTGAATAGAAACTCTCTTCCTCTGTAACGTGTGACAGCAAAAATCAACATAATTAAAGAATAAAATGGGAGGGAAAATAAGAGGTGGAAGAAGATCTGGTGTGGGATGCAGAAGACAATAGCTAAATGTTCTGTGGAGAGTTTTGTCTGAAAATTCTGTTAATATTGGGGTGCTTTTCTCTGATTTCTACCCTCATTTCTGTAGCTGCTAAGGGTCCTTGGTGCATGAGACATGAAGCCCTCCCTGCATTACAGGTGAAATGGCAGAGCAGTCAGAGACATGTGGGCTTGCAGGGTCTCAGGGGAGAGGTTTTCCTCCTGGTTTGTCCTGGTTGGTTTTTGCTAATGAAATCCTTCCTAGGAACAAGTTAGTGGCTCCCTACAAGCACCTCTAGGCTGTCTGTATGCACTCTAATTCAATGATGCCTCTGCCTGCTTAACATAGGCAGCACCAATATATTAACCAACATTTCCTGCTTATTTATATGTTTGTTCCTTGATGCTAAAAGCCAACTCCACCACTGGCACAGGGATCTGTGCCCACTTCCTCCCCAGCAGCTACCATCCAGAGAGGGGAACATTGCCACCAAAGCAAGAAAGATTATTAGATTTTCCATGTGCAGTCCAGCAAGCCAAAAAGGGCTTCTGTTTGCAGAGCACAAGCAAACAAACTGTACCAAGTTTAAATTTGGTGTAACTATATATATTTTTCAGGCAAAGTGTGAGGCCAGGAGAAGGTCTGTGTGCTCTAGGGAGGAACTGCGACAGGCGTATCAGTTACGAAGTTCATGTACCACTCACTTGGAATCAGAGATGATACCTCAGAATTTCATACTTCTAAGCAAGTCAAGATTTAGACAGATAGGGGATGCCTTTAAAAAGATATATGCAAGAAAGGGGAGATTCAAGTGCAGCAGAAATGTGCTGGTGATGCCTCACTGAAAGGGGAGCCCAGTCACCCCAAGAAACAGGAGCTGTTAATTCACTGGGGGAATAAAGATCCCAGAGAGCCTGGGAAAAACAAACAGGTCCTTCTGGGTAGTGAACTGTTTTTCAGGATTCCTTGGCAGGCAACCAGCCACTCTGCTTTGTAAGGTCTTGTTCTTCCTTGCAAGGAGGAAAAAAATAACTGAAGGGCTCACGTTTTTTGAATAAGGTCATCATAATGCACTCCAGAAGCCCAGTGCCACAGCTCCTCATTGTGAGTGCTACGGAGTGTAGCTGCACTTTACAGGTGCTTGAATAAACAACACTACCACTTTCAGGAGAGGAGAAAATGTATAAAAGACAAGCCTAATGACTTCAGCCCAGCCAGCTTTTCCCCCACGCTTCACCAACCCCCCTTCCCGCATCCCAGACAGCCTCCAACCCAATACCACTGCCTGTCTCCAAGTGCGTGACAGAAGAAAAAGGCCTTTTCTCCCACAGGAACAGCCAGTGCGACCCAGATAGGTTGTGGGGAGGTTTAACCCCTTTGCTGGCTGGTCACATGCCATGTGTAATCACAGGAATGCTGTGCCACAGATGTATCTGTTTCCAGAGATATATATATTTTTCTTTTACTTACCTTCCCCATTCCAGCATGAGCATGTCCCAGCTTGAGCACTACAGGAAAATTTGGAGTTGTGAGCTGAAAGACAAAAGAAGGACCTTTTCTTTAGTTATTTTCTTCCAGCCACTGTATTTGGAATAATTTTCTTTTGTTTAGTACCTTTTATCCCCCTCCTGGATGCTGTAAACTGGAGAATAAAAAGGCCAAATAAAGTTTGTCTGGATGGTATGGCAGTGAGCAAAAAGGGTCCCATATGACTGAAAATGGAGGCCTGGCAGAATTCCTCAGATCTGACCCACTTTTGCTGTGTGGTAGCAGTTTTCCCACCCTGTACATATGGATGTGTGTACATTCCATGCATGTAAAACACAGTTGCACTTGCAAGCTTGAGTAAGTGAACACTTTCAGATGCTGAAAACATCTGAATGATGAGAAAGACAAGGGTTGTTTGTTCTTTTCCACACGGGCTGCTTTGGCCTTAATAGTGAGTGTACCCCTCCCATCAGCAGGGAGGGTGGGGGGACAAGAAGAGAAGGAAGTGGTGCCAACCCTTAGGTACAACTCACAAAGTCCATCTATTCATAAAGCCTGTTCTTCTCTATCTTCAGGGGTGGGTATAGTGAATAAGAAAAAACAAAGAAGGGTTGGAATCAGCAATAAAAATAGTAAAAAAGTCATATGTTCTCCCTGGCTTGTGTGGTGTTTCCACTGGGCAGGGTCCTCCACCTAAGGCATACAAGGTCATAGAGCACATGTGGGATTTTACTTGAAGAAGGGCAAGTACCCTCTCTGCCTTTTCTTCTCCACTTTCATGCTCATGCAAGGATTCACTCAGAGTGATGAGCTCAGAGCTGGATGGTGGTACTGGTAGGAAGTGCACGTCAGTAGTAAGTAGGATATATGCACCGCATCTCCCCTGTGTACTGGTTAGTCCATTTCTACACCTCTGCTTGGCATCCCTGTGACCTTCCTCCTGTCTTGTGCTTGTGATCCTTGTGATCTAAATGCTATTTGTTCAGTACATAACTGTTACTTTTTTATTGCATATTTCATTTCCTTTAAAGACACTTTTGTCTTTACTTAAATGCCTGAAGCGATGAGCTCTATTAATTAAGCAGTTAACCTGGAGATCTGGCAAAGGCAGGCAGTTGAATTTCGATGGATAAATGGGTCTCCTATTTATTTAAGTTTGAGAATAGATAAACAACTTGTTCTTGTTCTAATTACCAATTGTCTGTATGGACAGGCAGACACTACGCCCTAAAGATAGAATGGTGCTGCAGTCTCCATCTGTGGCAGATCACTATAAAAAACAAAATTAGTAAAGAACACTGATATGTTTTTCTATTCAGCTGCTTGTATAAAAAATGTCACAGGAGAGGGGAACAGTGAGTGCATCATGTCCTCAAGCAGCCTGTGTCACTTTCTTCAGGCAAAAAGCTGAAAGATCTTCTTCAGACCACAGATGGGTACAATAAATCACAGTCCTGGCACAGGCAGGGACCAGCACCACTGCTTCAGGAGAAAAGGCAAGAGACTGATAGGTGGCCATCCTGAAGTCAAATGGTTAAGTATATGTCCAGGAACAGGAGTTTATGCTCTATTTCACCTTTGCCTCTTTAATTCATTGTGAGCCTGAAATTTAATTTATGCTGGCATAAATGAATCAATTCGAGGACTGCACCTGAGGCTTACTGAAGACAGGGCTATGGATGGACCATGCCAGACCTTTAATTCTGGAAGATGAAAGGTAATTTAGTAGGTGGGGCACCCACCTGCTCAGGCTCTGGGAGACATGGCTCAGTTCCCAGCTCTCTCATCCCTGCCCCATGCTCCCTGTTTGAGCCAAAGCACTCGCAATCCCCGGCCTCTGTTCCCTGTTTGGGAGCAGAGGCAGCAGCTGTTCCTATGGCGCAGGAAAAGTGAACTGCATGCTGTGAGCCTGCCTGATACCCTGGCAAGGAGGCCACAGAAGTGTGCGGGATAGATAATGCTCTATCACCAGCTCAAAGCAGACAGAGGCAGGAAGCAATGTCTCTGCTGCCCTGTGTTTCATCCCTGCTTATGATGTTGCTGAGGGAGCCTGCTCGGGCATGGGGCCCGGGAGTGGGAAGCATCTGTTTTCCTGTATACATGCAAAGAAAGTTTGGGATCCAGTAAACAACCCAAGTTTACAGTTAGTCTGGAAAATACCGCCAGCAGTGACAATGTGCTGCGCAAACATCTCCCTTTCTCTTTACTTCTTGGAAACATGAGCTCAGCTTTCTTACTAAGGCTTGGTCTCAACCCACGTAGGGGTGACAAGCTGGTGTCAGAGCATGTTGGCGTCACATGTGGCTTGTCCTAGGCACAGGGTTTGGGGCTTGGGGTGAGATGGATCCAGACTGTGAACATGTGGTAACCTCTCTGGGAAAGCTGTGGCTCCAGAGAAATGCTGGTGCATGATTAGCCAGGAATCTGCCTCTGCCACCGGAAACTCACCAGATTTCCACGTACATGAACCTGCCCTATGGAGGAACCAACAAGAGTGTATGGCACATACACAGAGCTGCATTATATAATGATTTTATCTAGTGACAGTGGAGTGCCCTTAGCCTGTGCTGAAGTTAAGTCTAATCAAAAATTCTCCATAGTCCACAGCACTAAAGCAACCAGAGTCTACAACCACCTGCTGGAAAGCCCTTGCTGAAGTGCTGGAAGTGGTTGAATGCCACTGCAGTCGAGGGGGACACCTCCAGCTTCCACCAGAGTCTGGCTGGGACTTGAGTCCCATTTTTGTTGCTAATAAGGTGGCCAGCCAGCATACTTGGCAAGCACCCAGATGGATATGGAAGCCAAAAGAAGGGAGAATCTATTATACACACAACTCTGATGCAATTCATACACAAACACGGTGAGAAGTTCTGAGGGTGGCCACAGCCACCACAAGGGCAGACCCCTGAGATGAGTATTTACACATACTGCATCATAAATTTCCAGGAAAAGAAGATTATTATAATCACAGAATAGCACCACATTTTAATAAGAAAAGCATGTTTTTACTGAAATCATGCAAAGATATATGCCTGTGTCTGTCTATGTGTTGCAAGGACACTTTTCTTCTTGGAAAAACAGTGAAAAACACTTTGATCATTTTAAAATGTGCATGAGCTGTTGACAGGACTGTTACAGATGACGTCTGCAGGTTTTGGGATGGGACTGTAGTGCTACGGCTAGCTCAGTGATCATATGCAGGGTGTTAGCTCATATGCATAGATCAATGCTTTGAATTAAAATCTTACAAATGTATTCCCAAAGATTGTGACAAAGCCTAGAGATGCCAAGGTTTACATTAATGTCTAGATCTTGGTGTATGTAGAGGCCTGTTACGAGTCAAACAGCAGTTTGAATCCTGAATAGGAGCTCAGCCAAGTCTTCTTTGGTAGTACTGAAGGGAGAGTCATGAAGTTATTTCCAACTTAGAACACCGATGGCCCAAAGTGTACCATTTTAGCCCCTGATTTTCAGGGCTCTGCTCTGTGTGTAGTGTCACTGCAAAGACCACTTCACAGTTTATCCGTTTTGGCACTGGTGTGCAAAACGAGTGCTGGTATGCACACATTAGCTTTTATTTGAAAACACGTGGCTGTAAACTGTGGCACTTTCCCCTTTACCCTCTGCTCCTCCTTTCCAACAAATAATGAGGGCTTCAGTACTTGTAAATTTATGAATATTTTCTCTATTCTTTTATGGTGGAGCAGTAGAACAGAGCTGGATCTAAATTGATCTGAAGGAAGGAATTTTAGGAAGGCAGTGTTCAAACCAAGTTGGACAAGGCCTTGAGCAACTTGGTCTAGTGAGAGGTGTCCCTGCACATGGCAGCAGGGGTGTAACTAAGGTAATCTTTAAGGTCCTGTCCAACCCCTTAGCATTTAATCATTCTATGAAAACTGATCTAACCCATAAATACAATGCTTTTGATTCTTGTTTCACTGAGACCCTCAAGAGAGATGCTGATTTTAAGTTGGTGATTTTTTGGTACCGTCCTGAAGTCCATCAACAAAGCAAAATGTCCCTTTTGATACATACATGTCTGTTATGTGTAGTTTTGTGCACTAGTTCACACTACCTAGCTCATGTTATACAATGAACTTTCAGTTCCTAGTATTATTCCTTCTTCTGAAAAACCCTTCTAATCAATGTTAAAATGAATAGCACAGGCTGCAATTACATCATGGGTAATATTAGGAAGAATTTGGGGTGGTGGGATATGGAGTCATTAAAACTTTGGTCTCTTGGCATCAGTCCTGTATCACCATAGCATCCAGTGTTTTGAACCAGGCCAGAAGGCCCCATAGCACAAGGTATTGTAATTTTGCCTTTATCCTTCCCCCAGAAGTAATATTATGAATTTTTCTTTTATACTCAAACCTGATTTTTATGTTTATTTAGCTGTTTTTACTTGTATGACGTTGAAGTCTGTTTTGGGTGGGTACCTAATGGATGATGGGAATGTTGTTCATGCACTTGAAAGCTAAATGTTGGAAGTAATGTGTGTGGTACTTCCCTGGTGCCAATTAAGTTGAAGGAGCAGCGAACATATAATTTCCTGTAAAAGCAATCAAGCTGATTCGAACCTACAGGAAAACAATGATGTCATGATACGATGTCATTGTGTTTATGGAACTATCTTACTAAAAACTCGAGCTGAAGATCAGCACCAGTTGCCTGCCAGCCTTGCCAGGCATGGCAAGATCAGGGCTGCATGTGATGTGGATTCCTGTAAAACACACACCTGTGTATAAATTACTGTATTGTAATTAGAGCACAATGAAGAAAAAATCATTATCTGGGGAAAGAGGGCCTCAGGACAGCTGAAGTAAATCCTGAGGAGGAGTAGGGACCTGCAAAGGTCTCAGAAGGAAGGAGGAGATAGGGGTTATGATGAGAAGAGCAATGAGATACTTGTGACAGGAGGAGTTCAATGACAGCTGAATCAACACAGCATGGTACAGGTGGGACCTGAAGCAGTGAGGCAGTTGATGGATGAGATGGCAGCAGAGTGGTAAAAAAATATCCTTTGATTCTCCCATTACTTTTAAAAAACACAACAAAAAATAAATTCAAAAAAAGAAACCCCAACAGCAGCATGACTTAATCCCCACATCCTCGAGTAAACAAACCACAAACCAATGTTTCAGGGCTCCTAACACTTGCTGTGGTTAGAATGGGTCATGGAAGTGAATAAAAAGGGGTAAGCACAAACCAGAACATTTCATCATTGATTCCACCTCTAATGTTATGTAACTTCTTTATTTGAGACAGGACGTATTTGTGTTCCCCTGGTGGAGAATAAGAGTATGAGCATTTGATATTATTCTCACTCCTTTGGAACTTCAAGTGTGAGAATTATAGGAACATATCCAGACAAGTAGATGCTCAGCAAAAAACCCCAACATGCAGTATGTGTATGCACATGTGCGTGCTTGTATTCCCACACATATCTAGCAGTCCTGGTCAATAAATCCCCGTATTGCCACGTTTCAAATCACAAGCAGGTTTTTTAAAGGTTGTATGACTACACAGAAAATTTCTATACTTCCTTAATGCATGATGTTCACTCAGCTATTTTGTGCCTACTCAGCTATAGTAGTGCCTATAAGGAAGGTTCTTGTCTTTTCTTTTTTGCTAGGAGAGTGAATGCATTCTCCCAAATCCTTCTGTTGAGAAACTGTCCAAATGTTTTTTGTGGGATGCAGTGAAAGAGAAGAAACTCTTGAGTTTCCTTTTTGCCTTGACCTGAATTATGTGCCTTTTGCTATATTTTTCTCTAACTAGAGGATTCCATCTCCCATGTAAACACATTGTGAAGGAAGAGATGGTGAACACTCATTGTTAACAGAGTAGGGAACTCCCTAGGAACTTTCTTTTGATGGGTTACCTTTGGAAAAACTAGCATCTAAGCTATGGTAAAAGATATAAGAAGGAGACAGGAAACAAAATGCTTTATGAATTTATTCTGGAGTCTTCAAAGCCATCACTCTTCCAAGAATCCCTGAGGCTCACAAGATACTGTGATACAAGATACTGTCTTCCCTTGGCAGGTGTGACTGTCCCTCTTTTTGGGAAAACTCTAAATTCTACCTGATTTCAAAATGGGCAGCATGGGGCTTTCTCTGGAGAGAAGAAAACTTCCCTAAAATTCACAGAGGAAAACAACATTTTGCAACAAGTCTCGCTGAAGCCAATAATTCCCCTGTTTCTGCCATCTCTAGTCTCACCACACAGGCTGCTGCAGGTACTTTTCTGCCACCAAAGGACCAGGCGCATACGGATCTCTCCCCAGCTTTTACACACACTGAAGCCGTGTGCCCTGACCACAAAGCTGGGAGGCCCCCACTTGACTCCAAGGGCTTGGTTGTGATTTTACAACCTTCTGTAGCACGTCTGAGAGTGGTGCAGTTATGTCAGTGTAAAATGAGAAGTGGGTCCTGGGCTTATTAGTACATTTATTGAGAAATATCTGCCTGCCACAGAAATGGCTCCGAAGTGTTCTTGTAAACCTCATGCCGTTGTAACTGCCAACAACCCTGTGCAGACTTGGCTGGCATTGCCATGTCAGATGCTGGCACGAGCAATGAGCCATGGATGCTGCCTGGTACAGGCAATGGGATACTGGAACATTTGAAATACTCTCTGGGCTCCTGAAAGCTCTTGGGCAATGAATCACTGCCTCCTTCCTTCTTGCCATTCTTCAGCACTGAAAGCTATAGAATTAGCAGCACAGAGTACCAAGCAGTCACAGTTGGACTTTGAAAGACACATTTTTTATACTTTTTTAAAAGCAGAGTTAATAATCTTGATTAATGCCTCAGGAGGGACTTTGGACATAAAGAAGAATGAGGATTACGGGAAGTATTATGCTGCAGCTGGCATCTCATGCCACATCTATACTAGTAAATGGAACAATGACATAGCAAGGACACTGGGCTTGATTTGCCTATACTGTTAAATAGTTAGACCAATCTCTGGTGTTTTCTGTCTCAATATGAATAACCTTCTCTCAAACAACTCCCGAGCACAACACGGAACCAGCATAAGTCTGCAGACATGCCCCACATAACACTGGAGGCTAGGAGAGCTTGACAGCACAATTGTGACAGCATGACAGAGCTGCCAGAGAATGAGCCTGGTTTACCACTCTTAATGTAGCCTCTGTCTGTCTCACTGGCTTGGGCAGGAGAGTAGTTCTTATCTTGCATTATGCCCTATCTTTGTACGCTCCCACGTTAGTGTTTCATTTGGTTGTACAGACAAATGGTCTATCTCATGCAGCCAGATGTCATACCATTCCCAGATGACAATTTCCACTGCCTACCTTTTTCAGACTGAATTTCCAGTGGGTCCTTTTTTGGCTTACAGCCACAGATATTTACACCACATTTCTTTTGCCCGCTGACCTGGAAAGTCAGGTATTGCCTCACATGAGAAATGTTTGAGCTATGGGCTCGGTTTGTTCTATTTTCCAGCTAGATCATATTTTCAGCATTTTGAGCCCTTAGGCTCATGCAGGAATTCAAATACTTTGCTAATGTGGCCTGTTAACATGAGTGAAACACATGTCCCCTACTTTTTGTGCACTGGGACGTAAATGTGGGGAGTAAACCCTGTTCCATGAATTTACCTCCTCCACGGGCTGCACATGGGCTTAAACCCTAGCAACAGCTCTTCTTAGCCCTGAATTTGCAGTGGTATCTTTTGTAGGCACCTAGAGAAGGTGGCTGCCAGGTATGAGGTCTGTTCTTCCTACATCCTCATTCTTGTGCTTCACAGTTTCAAGCTTCTTTCTCCAGATAAGAATCTTCTGTGTTTATCCAGACTAATTTTTGGCTCATGTCAGAGACGTTGAGGACATGAAAGGAAGCCATTGTATCCCATGTTTGAATTAGCTCTGTGTCTTTTGAGATTTCTTGGGAACTTTCAAATTACATGTTTTCAGTAGGAGCCAAAAACTGTAGGAAAGGCTGTATTTCACAATCTCTCCAAATTCAGCAGTTGCTTGGGAAAGAGAATGAGGTCCTAGGGGGCAAATTTTATATTTTGAAAGGTGGAAGTATCATGTTTCAATGATTCAGTGAATGAGCACTAATTAACTTCTTCCCCCCTCCCTGATCCAAATAGGACACGGAATGCTTTCAAACTGCAAAAGGGAAGTTTCTCTGACATGCATTTAATTTCTCCCTCTTTCATTCTTGAGGATTTTTGAGATTTAAGGTTGGGGTTAAGTAAATAACCAAAACCTCAGAACCCCTCAAGAGCTGAGAAATACATTTTCCTGCCTAGGCTTCAAGGGCATGAGCCCACAATGGCACCACTTGGGTATTTGTCTCCCTCTTGTGTCTCATTCCATGAGATAAGATACAATCCTGCTCCTTGTCTTTGCTAAAGCCACTAGGACTCCCAATGAAGTGGAAGAAACTGTAGGTGACCTGTGCTCCTAATTGTCTGCGAACTCAGCTCTGAGAGAAAATCTAGTTTAATATTAGGAGTAAAAAGCAGAAGGGAAATCAAGCGAGCTCCACACAGGACACAGGCAGAGTTATTTTCAGCTGGGCCTGGCTTCTGTTTACATCTTTCCCAGCTGTAACAAGGATGGGGTTCCTGAAGTGAAAGCATTCAGACGAAGACAGAAGAAACCACTGTGCGGATCGGCCTTTTTCATCTCGCAGCCACCACCTCGGCCAGCGGCATTTTTCCCCTGCTGAGCACACACTGATGTACCGCAGGCTGCAACAGCCAGGAATGGCAAGAAGCAGGAAGGAGAGAAATTCCTTTTGGAGTAACACATAGACCCTCTTCTTTACCTTGGGCAAGCCTGGAGTGGCAAAGGATGCTGTGGTCTCTGTGAGCCCACTCCTTCTGTTTGTCTAGAGAGAAAGGGTTCACCCTTTACTGGAAAAAGAGGTGGAGACCTGAGCTGATTTCATCTGTGAGGCAATATCTCCACTTCTCAGGGATAAATGAGACAAATGTGCGTGAGTTGGTCCACGCCCAGTACAGGAAGGCATTTGTTTTTTTCCCAGGCACAGCTGAGGCTGCTGCGGGATCCAGGTAGGATTTTGGAATGTGGGCAGAAACCCACATGGATGTGCCCAAAAGAAAGGCATTGGGCTCAGCACGGGAGCCCATGCCAGGCACTCTGGCTGGAGGTAGAACCAGGCACAGTCAAAGTCTGAAACTAGTCTGGAAAGATGGGTTTCTTTAAAAAATTGTTTCTTTAATACAATTCTACCTCTTTTCCTCCCATCAAACTTCATGCCATTAAATTATTTTTCAAAACTAGTTGCTGAAGTCTTCTATTGTGGTCATGGCTTTAATTATCGTGGAGGTAGTCCCAGCACCTCAGTAATGCAGCAGCTGAACTTCTCTGCAGAGTTTCTGTGCTGCACAAACAGTTGCTATCAAAATACACAGGCCAGATTTCAGGGGAGTGGGAGTGCTTTTTAAACAACAACAACAAAACTTTGCACAGACAAAGAAAAATGTTTGCTTTCTCAAAGAAGCTAAATAATACCTTAACTGTTTAGGCTTACATAAAAGCTGTAAATTTAAGTTAATGTGTAAAAAACTAGTTTCAAATTGCAAAAGCCAAAAGGACTTTTCATTTTTTTATTGGTTTTGTTTCTTAAATTCTGAAATCAAAGAGAGTTTTGTATGCACTTATCCTTGCAGACTTCTCAACTGGTTGGTTTTCACCCATCAGTTGAGTGAGTGGGATAATAAAGAAAATATTCAAAACTTCCCATGCAGAGGTGGCTTGGCTAACTCCATGCTCAGAGAATAGAAGGTGTCTCTGCTATGTATCTGGGCCCTTTTGGACTTCAGTAGCAAGAATCTCTGATACTGGGCCTTTAGGACAGAGTACTATTTCATAGGCATTTTGTAGACAGCTCTAATTAGTTAGTTTGTATGCATCATAAATGTAAAGAGGCGCACACTGGATTTGTCTCTAATTGTGGCATTGCTCTGGTGATGGGTTGCAGACTTTTTTTTTTTTAACTTTCTCATTAGTACTTAGCTTTAGGCATTTGTGAGAAAGCACAGCCTCCTAAAGCTCCCACTCCTGTCCTCTTAATTTTGACTCACAAGGTTTTAATGGATGAACAGAAGGCAAAGAAAGCCTTTGGTTCTCATACCATTCAGCAAACCTCCGGCTGGCACTAGCATTGTTTGGGAACCCTTGTGGGGATGAAAGCAAACTCTGTACAGATGTGGCCTCCTCTGAGACTGCCCTTTGAGGCCTGTTGATTCTCAGAACAAAAAGCACGTGAGGAGGGTGACTGGCAGGGGATTTCCATGGGGTGCTCTAAGTGAAGTTATTTTAAACTGATCCTGCACCACACAGGGCTAACGATAGTCCATGGTGGAAGGGGTTCCCAAAAGCACAAATGCTGCTCTGATCCTTTGTACAGACCGAATTTTTCCATAACCTCAGTGGGACATTGCATGGAGATCCTCTGGGCTGATAGGCTCATGAAGGACATCATGATACAGGCTTACCAGTTTGGAGCTGGAAAATGTAGGGCTGGATGAATGTGGCAAAAAAGCCACATGTAGATGGCCTACGCAGGGACAGTTTGGGTGTTTCTGTTCCCAGTCCTTTCTGAGGATGGAGCATGGGGTTTCCCTATGCATCTGGCTGCTGCTGTGTATTTTTGGACCCTGGTCTCCACCTGTGAGAAGTTAATGGAGTGAAGCCATCTGGTTGGGTATCTCTGTGCCTGCTGTGAAGATACGCTCACAGAGCACTAACAACAAATCCTGTCCTTTCTTTCCTAAACCCTCGCACAGGGAGTTTATGAGGCATGATATGTAAACCCTGCCCCACGGAAGGATTAACCAGCTCTCTGAAACTGGGAGTGGTGAACGGGATCCCTCCTGAAACAAATCCCAGTGTGAGTACAACCACTGATTAAATTGAGGCTTTGGATGGTAAAACTCTAACCGGGGCAGGAAATGTGATTACATCCATCAATCCAGCCATCTCATTTCATGCAGCTGATGCTGTCCTGAGCTCATCACTGCGGCAGCACGGCATCACACACGTAAGGGCTGGAGTTAGAGCACTGAGGGCAATAGGAGTTAGCTCATTCATTTTGATGAGGTCATGCTTGCTTTTGCAATATCTGGTAAAGAATATTTCTCTCTAATTCCTCTCCTACCCTGAGGTATTTTCACTGTTTCATTGTTCAGTGATGTAACTTTTAAGCAATCCCTATGAGGATGGCCTTTCATGCCCAAAGCCGAGAGCAGGGGGACAGCTGAGAGGCTGCAGCCTTTCACCCAGCTTATGATGCAAGGTCCCAGGGGAACATGGACCAAAGCTGCCTCAAAGTGTCCCCACAGCAGAGAGAAGCAAGCTTTTTCAGGAATTCAGAACAGGGCTGGGAAAGCTCAGGGAGAGGGGGAAGCTGCTGATCCCTTCCTCCCTCTCGTCTCTTTCCACACATCCGTGAGGCCTCAGATGAGGTTGTTAAGGAAAGTCTGGGACTCTTCCTTCTAGGGTGGCACATCTCTGTGCCATACCAGCACTGGCCTGGGACCACGGACCTCATTTGCCCCAAAGTTTCCAGGTTGCCAAGTAATGCCAGGAGACACAAACCACTTCTGTATATGATTTCATTCTTTAATGCCATCAGCTAATTGCTTCCTTGTACCACAATATGTTCCAGCTGTGGGTCTTTATCTGTTTCTGGGTTTCTTCTGTCACTCTGGAGCATGGGCAATTTAGAAATGGTTCTCACATTTCCTCTTTTACTTCAAAAGAAACAAGAAAACGAAACACTCTCAGGCAAAATCTGCCTGCTCTTAAACTATACTTCTCCATGTGAGAGGATCCAAGATCAAATTCTCTAAAATATTACCTTTCAAAAGGGTTACTTTGCATTTGTTCATGAGGAGCAGAGCTTTGGTGATGCTGCACACATAAAAACCCAGACAGAACTGGGACAAACTAAACTGTGCAGGATGTGACAAAGAGAGTGTTAATCTTTAACGGGGTGATACTACTGGTCCAGGCTCACAAAGTGTGGCTTGGAACTGAGGGAGAATGAGGACCCTTCATTTGTAAAATTTGGTGTAAACTTTCTGTGTCCCCTCCTAAAGATGGCGTTAATTATATTGAATTCACTTCTTTAGATCCACTGGGCTGGTTGAGAGATGATTAGGTGGTACACAGGACTGCATACAGAGCCAGAGATTAGATTTTCAGAGCTACAAGCAATCCATTTGAGAAGGGGATTAAACAGGTCCTTCTTCTCCAAGCACAGCCTTAAAACATTTCCCAACATCCAAGATTATTTTTAATATGCTTTCAAGATATAAAGTAGCGTATCAGTTTTAATATTTTTCAACTGCAAATATGTTATGAAGGGAAGAGAAGATGTATAAGGAGTTGCCCAGAGAGGTGGGTGAACTTGGCAGTGAAATTCAAAGCTGACCTTTCGAAGGTATTAATCACTGGCTAAGCTAACATCTGGCTTGTAACTTCAACAGGAGACAGGATGCTGAGTTTACGGAAAGAGTGAGCAGGAATTTTTCAGTGAATCAGGAGGAAGACAGAAATGTCTGTATGGAATAGGTGTGAATTTTTAGGGAGCTGCCTAAACAGGGTAAAGCAGAGGCTATTTGCTTTAATTCAAGAATTCAGTGTGAGTGTTGCAGGAGGCAGATGCCCATGGACACCCTGATCCTTGGTTCTTACCACTCTCCTTTGCTTACAGCTTAGTGATGGGAACCAGTGACATGAAGAATTGAATACCCAGGTGCAAAATGAACCAGCTCTGAACCTCAGTGACCTCTATTTCAGCCTCATTAGTTTGATCTGCCCTGGGAGTGTCAGCTGGTGACCAGAACTTTCCCCCAAGCAATAGCCAGCAAGAGAGGTCTGTTGCATGTTCATGTTGTCCATGGGCATGGTGAGTTGCATCATGCAGCTTAAAATGCAGTCGGGCAAATATATCCAGCAATGAGGAAGGTAGTTTTAAACTGTGCAGGAAATTTTTTAAGGAATGGGGTTTATAGAGACATTTGGATGACATTAAGAATGATTAATGCTACTGCTCACCAGTTCCTCTCTGTGAACACGACCACAAAAGCCAGCAGAGAATGGACACTTTGGCCCTTTGGTTAATGCTTGGGACAGGGGCTTTGCTTGCCAGGTTGGCTATGGGAAGCATGTCATTTAGTGGAAGTCCATTTGTAGTGTGGGGCCAAAATCCAGCATGTGTTCTGGCAGCAGTGCAAGGTTGGGACTCTTCTTTTCCTGTGAGATAGCATCACAAGCCCAGCTGGCCAAGTAGTCAAAGCACTGGCACCCTGAGCTCACATCATAAACCTCATGTTAGATGTGTTTCAGTTACAATTGCAAAGAATGGTACAATATATGTCAAGTGAAGAAAGGGGTTTTAGTCCGTAGAAGTGTGCCAACACTGGGATTTTTTGCAGGTAGAAAGATCATATGGCTCACCTGGCCTTTACACTGCTTGGGGAGACATAGGCAGCGAGAAAGGAGGAAGCCCCACAGATACCATGGCCTTTTTTGGGAGGTTTGTATTGACTGCAGATGACATTGAAAAGCAGCCTGTCAGAGAGCTGTCAGATGATAAAAGCATAATCCCATCATGCATTAGCTCCTGCTCACCTTCTTTACTGCAAATATAGCCCGAGTTCCCAGATTTGGAGAAATAAGGGCTTAGGTCTAGGGTTCACTGGGCTTGATCAGCTTGAGAAAATGATTCAGCTAAACCCAGCACTGACTGAAAACACAGGGCAGCTCCTCTGGTAACTGCTGCTTCAGTGCTGCCAGCTTAGGGCTGAGGTCTTAAATGCATTTGGCATTGTACAACTCGTAATGCAAACATCCAGGCAAAACACAGCTGGGGAATACAGAGGAATGCAGATGAGTGCAGCTGTAGTGGGAAGATGGTCAGCACAAACACACCAAGTTGTGACAGAAAATCATCACTGTTCCTAACAGTTACCTGGCTAGTCAGGGGATAGATCCCGGGGAAGTCCAGGAGTAGATCATCCCAGTGTAAGCTTTTCTGAGACTGATTATTTGACAGGTGGAGATGTGAGAAACCATCAAAGTGAAGCAGGTCCTTCAGCCATTCACACGACACCGAGATTTCCCAGGCGTGCTCAAGCCAGAGTTTCTGTCTTACCTAACCCACAGGCCTGGACCTGATCTGTAGTAAAACTTCTGATGAGATTTCACACACTCCCGAGCTTAGATGGTGTTTAAAGATGCAATGAAAGAACTAAGGTCTTCTTGAAGCTGAGTTCTTAACTTCCACAGTCAAAGCCTAGGATCCCGAAACCCAAGATCAGCATAGTTCCAGTGATAAGAACTCAGTTTTGAGCATGATCTGACTGAGCTCTGACATTGCCTGCCTGGGTGTGGCAGAAAGTATAGTTGTTTCCAAATCCACACATGGGGAAGAACTTGCAGAGGTGTTTTTTCTTGGAGACAAGACGACCTGTTATCAATATATACAATTATAAATTAGGGTATACTGTGCTGAATACTGTGCAAAACACATCCCAATTCAAGCATTTATAGTCAAAACAGAGAAGATGAGGGAGAATTATCTTCATTTGGGGAATGAAGTACTGAAACACTGGGAGATTAAGTGACTTGCCATGAATCAGGCAATCTGTGGCAGAGCCAAGAATAAAATCGAGATCCCACTGAAGCAACCTAACTAGGAACATCCTTCCCATTGAATAGTTTAATTAACATAAATTAAGCAGCAAGTTGACTCAACGTGTTTTTAATTTTACTTGTGTACTTCAGAGAACACAATAATTGCATTTTATAATCTAAAAATAAACAAACACATATGTTTGTTAGAAAAACAACAGGCACACAGGAAAAATAATTCTTCCTTCTATTATATTTGGTGTGGAGTCCTTCATTAGGACTAAAATTATTATGTGAAGCGAAGGAAGAAGGCAAAGAACTCTCTCCTTCTGTGCTAGTTCATTAGAATTAAAAATAACCCTTCTTTTAGGTCTGTGCCGAGTGCCAGGGCTCTGTGTAAACAGAGTCAAACAACGGATTCTTTAAGCACAGATTCCATCAAATCCACCACATCCTCTGTTAGCTCAGTGATGTGCAGAGGGCAAGAGGCAAAACTGAGAATTTGCTAGCACCTTTGCAAGTGCATTTGAGAGAGTCCAGAGATGGAAAGACTCTGGAAAGCACCTGAGCCCTGCCATATGCTGAAAGGGAAGATAAGGGCAAAAGGGATACAATAGCAAATCCCAGTCAAGGGAAAGATGTCTTTAAAACTCAGCAACAAATCTGTCTAATCTTTGAAGTTGGCTATGCCAGGCTTCATTCCCAGACAGCGGGGTGAGCATTCCTCTCTAAAATTAAGCCCCTGGCAATTACTCCCCCCAGGAATAGGCATGTACTGAGTGCAGGAAAGCTACACATGAGTGACAATAGGATTTAAAGAGTAAGAGAGACAGCAGAGTTGATTTAGACCTCATGGGAACATTCACGGAGCCTTTTCTACACGCAAAACACTTGCATTGAATTAAGCTAAATCAATATAAGCCAGCTGGAAAGTGATCAATGGGGATGGCATTCCCAGGCAAACAAGAGATGATTTTGCAGGGGCTGCCTACCAGCCTGGTGCCACGTAGCCCTGGCCAGCACAGATTCAGCGGGAGGGTCAAAAGGCAGCAGCTCCTGTGGTAACCACTCTTGCAATGCATGATGCAAGCACAGCCCGTGTCTGCAGCTACACCCCTGCCAGAGCAGAGCCCCATCACCACCCCTGAGAGGGAGCGCTGAGCTGGAGGCAGCTGTCCCTGCGGATGGCGGGGGATCAGCTGGAGCCTGGTGCTGCGCTGGAAGGATGGTGCTCCTCCTCGCCAGCCCAGAGCATGTGCCAAACAACTGCAAGTCTGCCCCTTGCATGTTTCCTATGTAGATCAGCCTTCGCTAACCGGGGCTCTCTTCTGCAACTCCTTTCCCATAGTTAAAGTGAAACTAGACAATTTGGCAGACCCCTGGCTTTTGTCTGCAGAGCTGAAAAGGCGCAACACTCTCTTCCTGTGACATTGCTGCCAATATGACACAAACCCTGCTTTGATTTTCACTGCTGTGATTTTACAGGACTTTTTTGTCTGTAAAGAATGTCAGGAATATGTGAGTAATATTTGATGCACCCAGCATTATATCTAAGACTGCACTTTGAAGCAGAAACTTGGCAAACTGGTGGCTGCATCCTTTCGGCCGCTGCATCTCTTCCAGGAGAAACTGCCCCTGTTGCACTCTACTTTTCTTCCATGACCAAAGCTTGAAGACATTTATAAGTTCTAGATAGATCCCATTCTAGGTTGCATTCTAGGTGCCCAGGTTCATGCTACTCAGGCTGAAGAGCAGGGAGTGAGAAACTGAATAAAGCAGGTTTCTGTCATACTCCTCCAGTCAGTAACTTGTCACCCAACATTAGCCACTCATGAATCTCAGTTTTATATCTGCAGCAGGCAGTCTGGACAAAATTTAGTATCATAGACATCTATTGGAGGGTTCAGAGCCTGGTTTGTCCAAACTATTTGAAACACATACCTCAGGCTGAGAACAGACGTTTCACATTAATACCTGTATTCCTCCCCACTGATGACAAAGACAGGTGACCAGGTCAAACACGCACCTGCGTGATACACATCTACAGGATACATGCATTTGGTTGAATGAAATTGATTTTGACTAATGCCCTGGTGCCCACAGGTAAAAAAACAGCTAAGAATATCCTCTGAATGGAAGAGAAACCCTCATCTTACTGGAGTTAATGCTTTATGGGAGTATGGAAAAATTTAAACAGGGTTTGTTGTCTGCAAGCAGACACTGGGGGCCATGGGAAAGGAGGAGCCTGGTTTGCTCTGAGATGCTGGGAAGTGGTAACTGGAATGACTATGTGTGGAAGTGTAGACACTTTGTGTCCTTGTGGCCTCCACCGCTCAGTGATTACAAGAAATTATGCTAGCGAGACTCTGCAGCTGAATGCTTCTACATCACTCAGAGGTGGACTTTAGACAATAACTGGTTGTAAATTACTGGATGTTTCTAATAGTTTTGAATTAAGCCTGACATCTGTGGCCCACCAGGATGCTGCATCACAGGAATTTGAAGGGTACTGGCTTCAATGTAAAAATGAAACATGTGAACTGTAGGTCATTAAGCAGTAAGATAACCAGGGGTAAGGGCAGCAGAGTTTTGGATTGTCAGGAGTTTGAAAAGCCAGACTCCTTGACCTTGAGGAGCTGAGTCTTTAGCAAGACAGCAAACATGGTTGGAACCTGAGAAAAGGCAGTCAAAATCTACTGGATGAGCCAGAGTTATTTTTTGGAAATGCCATTAAAATTTGCCAGTCAAAAGAAATTACCAAATTCAGACTCAAAGCTACACAAGACAGACAGTGCTCTCATGCCAGAGAGGATGCCATTACAGGACAGGACAGTGGCAGCAGAATGGAGCATGGAGCATGGAGCTGCCTCATAAAGCTGCACACAGATGTATGAACACCACAAGTCAGGACAACGGCTTGTATTTCAAAAAACCTTGAAGGACCACAGTAATTTCTACTGCTGTCCAAAACACTGCCCAGCATGGACAAAGAGGACAATAGTACCCTGTTTGCAGGCAACACTTCATGGGACCAGTGAGCAGTGCTGCAGAGGATTAAAACACTACCTTTTCAAAAGCAAAGGAAATGCCTGTGTCTTGAACATGATGCTGGTGCAAGCTGAAGTGTTGCCAGGAATGGGCACGTTAGCATAGAAAGTAAAACTACAAGCAATTGACCATAAACAAATGAAGCTCAGGACTTAGTGTGGTGAGCTAATTCCTATTAGAGTTGTGACTAAACTCATGGGCAATTAGCAAATTGGAAGAAGTACAATTTATAATCACACCAAGAGAAAAAATTATCCATGAATAAAAACATGCCACTCCCTTAATTTCATTAGAGGTAACTCACCAAAGAGGCAGAAGATCAAAACAATTGAAAAAGAGTTTGAGGATATCTTCCAAGGGAAAGGGAACCTGTTAAGGCTTGTCACAATTACTGAAATCACAGGCCAGTCAAGTGAAAACTCCCATGGCATGGGAACAGTTGGTCAGCTGATGCAGTCTGGCATAAATTCCTTTAAGATGGAGAAATGAAGTATTTATTTCAGAGGCAACCTTACTAGATAGCCATAAACGTGATTACATCCCTTTTTGCTAGGTCTACTCATCTGGCAAAGTGAGTTGCTAACATAGCACTGCAGTTCTAGCAGATCTGAGTCTGTGGTGAACATAATATGACACATTTTATTACTGATCCAAACTCACATTCAGTACAACAGGTCAGTAGGAAGCATTATCAAAATAAGAAACCACCCAGTGGAAAAGACTAAGCATGTAAGGAAGTTAACTGTGACCTGCATTTAGCATTGCTAAATTATAGGATTTTGCAGAAGATGAGTGGTTTGTCAGCTACACAGATTTCCTTCAGCAAAAATCTGAAGAGGTAAGAATGCCTAAAATGTTAGAAAGTAATCAAATCAAAGCCTGGCACATCTACAAAGAAACAGATGAGATAGAACAAACATTTAAGAACTGAGGTCCTGGAACCATCAACTCCTACATGAAAGATGATCTATGAAAAATAATGTATCTGGCATTCTATGTTTTTCTTGGTGAAGGTGCAGAGGGAGAACTATATTTTGAAGACATTTTCTGAAAGAAAGCGGCAGCAGCAACTGCCTTGATGACAGGCTCGTGTTATGCACTGAGGGATTGAAAATCAGGCCCCAGTGAAATGCACCTCCTTCAGATATTATAGCTCTAAATAATTTCTGAACAACAGGACAGCTCATTCAGAACTACTGTTTACTGCCATTTAGTGAGGAAGTATTGCATTAGCTGGCATTCAGGATAAGCATCTCTTGAAGTCAAAATAATTTTGCAATTACTTAGAAACTGACTGTACTTTCACCACAATACTGATTTGGCAAAAGATCACATATCAGTCCAGTATAACCTGGGAGAAGCAAACTAAAAATCCCTTGAAATGAAAGGTTTCAGTAATTCACAGTGGCTTATCTCTTTGTGAAATGTCACCAGGACAGTATTTTCTAGTGAAAATATCAAATGGAAGCAGGACCATTTTAAACACTAAGAGAAGAATACATTTCCCTTAAATGGAGATTTTTTTTTTCTCTATGAAAATGCATTAAATCAGTCTATTGACAATACTTTTTATGCAAAGCAGGACTTTCAGGACATTGCAAATCACACAAAACTTTTAATTATGTGATTCAGCTACCCGCTATCTTCTGCCAGGCTTACAGTCTCTTGTTCCATCAGAATAATGACCAATCAACAGCACAGACCTAAGAGAAGCACCTATTAATATTCTGGGCATCTAAAGCCTCTGAGATACTTAGGTATCTAAGGACCATTTCTGTGGTCTGGGCCTTAATACTTTTGGGACAGAGGGGCAAAGCATTGCCTGTATTAAAAACAGCTGAAACAACCTTTATTTTATCACAGCACCATTTTCTGACTTTTAAACACATTCTTCCCCAAAACCCTCATAAACTGTAAAATGCCAACAACAAAATAAAGTAAAACAGAAGGGATGTCCTTAAGATAAAATATAGAATTAAATTTCCTTCTGGACTCCCCACAAGGTTTTCCCTTCCCAATAAGGGAATAGTGACATTGGTTCAAGGTGTCATTCTCTGTCTGAGTCATTCAGCTGCACAGAAGGGAAGGGAAAGGGAAAGCATTTAGAATGGGTCTCCAGGGCTTTTTCCCACTGAATTCCTCCCCAGCATACAATCTCTGGAAGAAGTGGAGGAACCCCTTGAGGAGGAAGTGATTCAGAAACATACGATGGTCTGTTTGCAGTGACTCACAACACATCAATAGCAGAATTGTCCAGAGACCTATAGAATGTCAGGACTCTTTTTATACCATTGTGCAAGCACAAGTACCAAGAAACATATGTTTCCTATCACTCGGCCCAGCTTTATGCTAGACTAATGTATAATAATCTCTCTTGCTTGAAAACAGTCCTGGGCTTGCATATATGTACTCAGCATATTGTTATTATTATTAGCATCATCATTACCATCATCATCATCATCATCATCATCATCATCATCATCATCATCATCATCACATATGTTTCTATTGAAGATTGCATAGATGCAATTATGATTTGTTCTTTGTTTCCATCAGACCGCACTGTGTCAATATATAAATGAGTGTTTAGCACTGTCCTCTACAAGCAGGTTCCATGCAGACCTGCCATCTCCTGATGTCTCTGTGGCTGATCATAACTGAAGAGAAGATACTGGTTTACCTTTTGAAAAATTTTCCTTCAGGTGACCATTCAGGATGGAATATTCCACCCTGAGTGCCTCCCTTAAGAAGAATATATGGAATATTTCAAGTAAACAGGGAGGCTTAATAGACATAAAGCCAGACACACAAGCAAAGGAAGAGTTGGTTTGCCCATAGTGAAGGATATCTGTAACTACTTCCTTGTGATTCTGACAACTTCAGCTATGAAAAGGGAAAATGAAGTGTAGCAGTCCCTGAAACTTTTAATAATTATAAAAATTTGGCCAAATTTGGTCAAGTTTCAAACTTCTGGTACCTGCAGTTAGCACCTGCTAAGCACAGTCTTGCCAAAGATCTATCCCAAGTGTATCAAAACATCTCCCTGTGCTACGCAGGTTTCTGAAGTACAGAGGCTCACTGAGATCTTCCCCTGCAATTGCAAGTCTCGGGTGCTGAACTGAAGGCAGTCTGTGGGTGTGGAAACATGAACAAACAAATGTAGGGAAGCATATTACTTTGTGTGAACTGATATGTAGCAATTATCCCTGTTCATTCTTACTCTGCAATAAATGGGGTAATTCCCAGCAATTTACCCTTCAATAAAAGGCAGGTAAACTGCCCTACATTTTCAGCATGGTGAGAGTTGTCAGGCAGACAGACACCAGTCTGTGGTCATGAGGAGCTGATGGGAAGTGCTACTGCATGATGTTTCTGCATCTCTATCCCTTTCTTTGTGCAAGCCACACTCCCTGTGCTGGGCTAACATCAGGGCTATGGGGAAAGACACGGTTTAAACATAGAGAAAAGAAAAATCAGCTCTGGGAAGGAGAGAATTTGTCCAGGGAGCAATGGAAAGTCAGCTGGTGACACTGGGATTGAAGACTGCTGTGGAGGAGGAAACTAGAAGTAAAACCTGGCTGGGTGAGAATAAAGGTGGGAGACAAGAGCAGAGTACATGGGGACCAGTGGGACAAGGAGTCTGTTTGGAGAGATAGCAGAGATCTGATCTGATGTGCAGCCATAAGGAAGGCAAGGAGCAGCTGGGCAAGGAGCCATATATGGACCAAGGAAGAGCAGGGTGTTGACAAGGATCTTATGGAAGGCAGGTATCTCACAGGGGTCAAGGGGCAAACAGAAAACTGGGATGGGCTGGAGAGAGAGTCTGAGCTAAAGGGGTGCTCTGTGAATGAACAGATATCTGGGGAGGGAGTCTGAGAGAAGAAATAAAGTCAGAGAGGGGAGAGAGCATGGACAGAGAGCCACCAGACGGGTCAGCCGAGGCCAGTGGCACTGCTGACAAACTTTGGGACACAGTGAGTACTATGTTTACAACAGGGAAGAATAAGACCGATATTAATACCAACTACATGAGGAGAATGGGGCTTGCTTAAGGAGCCAGGATAGGCCAGACCCAGAATGCAGATACAGATGAACTCAAGGCAACAGGGAAGGAAAGCCTGTCTCCAATATGACCTTTTCCCTTCAGAGTCCAGAGCGGATTTTAAATGTCCTGATTATTACCAGTTCTTTCCTAGCAGAAAATATTTGCAAAGATGTCCGTATGGCCACAGGTGATGAATGCAAGCACATGCCTGCTCTTCATGAAGTGCAGGTCAAAGTGCCAACCTTGGTGAGTCATGCATGTACCAATATACAGCTGCCAGAGGGAATTCTTTTTTCCAGTGTGATTTGTGGTAAGCCTAGGGATTGCCCTGCCCATATATCATATGAAAAGAACCTTATTAAGGTCAAAAAGTTAAGCACCCAAACTTTAGGAAACATAAACTTTGTTTTCCTTCCTTGTACATTAGCTTTATGAATCAGCATTTAATTACATGACTGTGAGCTATTTTTTCCACAGGTCCCCTTCAGAAGGGTCCACCAAGTAGACTTGTTCCAAACCCAAATCTGGACTTAAGGAAGAGGTTGTTTGCAGGACCCCTGCTTCATTTCTTCCAGAAGTTAGAAAATGCATAAATTATGTGTCAGGGAGTAGCAGAAGAAGAAACGGCGCTCTGATGATTTAGGCAGCTGAAAGAAATCTCAGGGAATTGCTTTCTCTCCCTAACTGACCAAAAAGTCCAAATGAAATTCTGAGAAAATCCTTTAAATCACAGTTCTCTGTAGAAATTAATGTTCTGTCTCTCAATTTTTGGCCTTCTTAGTTTTGGACACTGTAAACTCACCCACTTGAAAACTTTTCAATCCTGCTGTAATTAACTCCAGAGAGCAACATCTTGGACTCGTGTTGACATATAAAAAAAGAAGAAAGTCTAAAAATTGTTGTGTAAAGGAAAAACTGACATTATTTAAGAGCTGAAGAACATGTCCATTAGTGAGTTGCCTGTCAAACTTTTTTAAATGTGACGGGAAAACAAGTTACAAATATGTTCCTGAGGAATAAATACTAGATTTATAAAGATTATGTAATCCAGTGGAGAAAAGTAAACTAAGCACCTATGTCTGTGAGATGAAGCTAGATAGATTCATACGAGGAATTTGGCATAAAGCTTTAACAGTGAGAGTAATTAATCATCCCTCTAAAATCAACTCAAGTAAATCATCAGCTCTTTATCTCTTCAGGTCTTCAAATTGAGACTAACTGCCTTCCTAGCTACGTGCTTTATTCCTTGAATAATCCTGAAGTATTTAACTAATTAAAAGGATAACTTATTTAAATTATATATAGGTCTGCAAAATAGAGGAAGTCAGACTCTGTGACCAAACAGCCCTTGGCTTTACTAATCCAAGTGCCAGGCAGTCATTGTCGCACCTGAATTCAGCTGAAACTTCTCTATGATTATATAAAATTCTAAATAATGCTACACAGACAGAATAAAACTCCACATTCTCACTTAAGATACTGAAATATAGTACTTTTTATCCCTTACTAGCTCAAATTTACATCTATATGAAGGTCTCATAATCTGCCCTTAGCTAGAAGGGACATTTTGAATGTGCACTGTTTATTATTTATGAAACTTCAGCAATGAGAACCACTGAAATGCCTATGGGTAAAATAATAATTCTCACCCCAGGACAGCATTTGAATAGTGTCAGAACAGTGGACCAAAACTTATGAGGAGGTAAGAGGTCATTCAGTCAGAACTGGGTGCTAAATGATGCAGAAAACTTGTGGAAAAGAAGTTAGCGTGTGATGCAGTAACCAAGGACTGGAGCACAAGTGCGTAAGCATAAGGGAAGCAAACAAACTTGTACAATCAACACTGATTCTGGAATTTCCCAAGATAGCTGCAGTTTTCAGCTTGATTATGTTCCTCAGATTATTATCTGACACACAAAATAAAATGAAATCTCTCTTTTTTTCAGAGCCCGGAGTTCACTAATGGCCCTAATGACCCTGAGACACCTCACGTGGAGCTCACACCCATGGGCCCAGGAGCTCTATTTAAGCTCAGCCCTGGGTATTCATTGCTTGCTTGATCTATATGGGAGGAGTGTTTATCTTCTCTCTGGTTATGAAGTCTCTTGAACTGGATCTAAATTTATGCTTAAGCTTCATGGCTTGCTTTTTCTTACTATGGACATGCCTGGTGAGCACTGGATCTGATGCTTTTCCTTGACTTTGTGGCCTGGCCTCAGAACTTATCCCATCGCCACTATACTGCATTTTGACCTGAATTTTTGGTTGGACCTAACCATTACCTCTGGGTTTGTCTGGCTTGCCTCTGGCAATGTGGGACTGAGACCTGGCTAGTAAGGCTCCCCCTTAGTTCCTGGCTCACCTTCCTTTAAGGAGCAGCCTTGCTCTTGCTGTTCCCTGACAGATTTATCCTGGTATGAGTGCTCTGAGGGAGCAGCTGCCCTGCCATTTGGAGTAAGAAAGCACTGCAATAATTCTGGGAGAGAGGAAGAATTCTCCAGCCAAACATAACTAATTTAATTTTTTAGCCATAACAAAAGTTTGGTGACTGGTAGCTCTGTGTATGTGTGACTAAGTGCATGCACCCAGAGCTCTAGTCTGACTGTAAGATGACATCATCCTAAGGAGCATGCCAGCAGCCTCTCAGTCATCTCCTTCCTATTCCTTGCCAAGAGCTGTTGATGCTTCCCAAAACATGTGGTAAAAGAAGCCTCATGCATGTTTACATTCAAGGCAGGATGAAGGCTTGGCCCTGACCAGACTGCCACAGTGTACTTCAGAGTCTGTGTGAAAACAATGCCGCTTTGACATCAGTTCTGAGGCTCATTTCTGATGGCTCCTCATGAGCTGGGTGAGGCTGTTTCCCATTGTGGTCCTCTGCTGTATCTGTTTATCTTCCATGACATTCCGATATGTGAGAAATCAAGCGTGGGACAAAAACGATAATTCTGGGAATGATGGAAGTAAGGTCTCCTGCTCGAAGCCAGCCTTGGTGAGTGGTTTCCAGAAGCTGTGTATAAGCTTTGTGAAAAGCTTATCCATGCGTGTCCTCTGCCCATTTCCCAGCAAGTAAATATCATGTAATGTTACCACCCTTGCTACCGTCCATGACAGAGATTAACAGGAAGGTGTTTGGTTTATAGATGTTGTAATAGCAACACCGTACAACTTCTAACTACTGAAGCAGGCTTCCCTTGTGAGCTGAATAGCTGAAGTTTGAAGGGGATGGAGATCCCCCTGCTGAGAAAATATGTGGTCTGGTTAGCACAGTGTCCCCTCTCACCACCTTGGGAAATGACAGAAAGGGATTAATGGGTCGGCTTGGGTCTTTTCAGCTGGCACTTTAGGTTTTATCATGAAGTTTAAAAAGAAAAGTATCAAATATAAAAGGGAGGGATATTGCGGCTTTTAATTACGTGCCATAGGCCGGGCAAACCAGTGGCACCTAAACATGCACAGTAAGAGCTTGAATACCTTCATCTCAGGCAATAGCTGTACATTAGGGAAGTGAAAATCTAGTCTAAAGGATGGATTAGAATATGTTGCTTAAAAAACCCCTTTCTTTGGACAGAATGGAGTGAGCAGGTATGTGTCTAAACTGTGCATGTTCTTGTTAAAACACAGGTGTTACTGATGACTACAAGTGGCTCTCAAAGTCAATGCAGGTGGTGAGCTGAAGTAATCTGTAGGGATGGTTAATGGGCTAAAACGGACTGGTTTTAGTGGCCCAGAGGTGCTGTGTGGCCTGATGAAGTAGAGGTCAGGCTGTGCTATCCAGCTGTGACAGTCTCAGGCACAGGCCGGCAGAAACTGCAAGGCATGCCTCTAAAACAGCACTGGCAGCTACTTCACAAAGAGCTGAGAGGTCTTGAAATGATGCCTGTATTATAGGAAAGGTCTAATTGATTAATCTGGCCCTTCCAACACATTGTTCTTACAGTGCATTATGTTGTTTATTTTTACTGTCTTCCCTTTATTCAACAATGCTGTTTTGGTAAGTTGTTAGGTGCATCATATGGCAGCAGGGAGGCTGAGCCCTCAGATGAGCCCATCAGTTCTTGTTTTCCCATGTTTTGAGGTGGCAGATTCAGCTGGTGTTTGTTAGAGCCTCAAAACTGAGCTGTACCATTCTGCTGCTAGCCTAGGATCATGCAGTAGGGTTATACAACATTCTCTTCAAACTGTTTTGCTACAAGAATCTGCTTTATTTCTAAACATAACTAAAGAAAGGGGGAATAGTACTCTCAAGGAATATTTACTTTCTTAATGGCTTTCAAAGGCTGCAGTGGAAAAAGTCCTCATCAGCTTATAAGGTGTAGAAGAGTGGCCAACTAATAGGACATCAGATTCTGGTAAATTATGGAAAATTGTAGAGGCCTTGTAATACTTTTTCAGAGTTCAACATGCTTGTCCAGAATCTCTGTAAGCCTTTCTCACTGTAGTACAGAAAGTCTTAGGAAACTCATTGAGTCCATCACCTCCTACATTTAATTTTGCAGAAATTTCCCAGGGGCTTGCTCCTTTGTCCCTCAGGCTTTGTGGTTTATAGCTACACGGGCAGAGCTGTGTGAATTTGGTATGCATGGTTTGCATGCAGAGCTGTATATAACAAAGAGCTGCAATTTTCTGGGCACAATGACCTCTGTTGGGATCCTTCTCTGTGTCGCAGGCAGAGCTAATGCAAATGCACCTGTTTTCCACTCAGGTCACATTATCTTCTGTAGAGGTCAAAGCTCCACTGCATTCTCTGGTTTTGCTGTCCTTTAGTACTGTTGGAGAACTTTCCAGCTTGTGCTGTCTCCCAGAACAGGCACTGTCCCACTAACTCCGATCTGTGGCTTCCCCCAGTTGAGAATGAAAGCTGCCTGGCATGCACAAAGCCCGTTTGCAATGAAGGTTCACCTGACTGCATTGCTGGACTTTGTGGACGCTGTCTTTTCTTGCTTAGCATGAAAACCTCGTATGTCCTGTACATGCATTTTACCCTGATTATTGCATTTCTGATAGAAAACCAGAAGCTCTTCTTTGTCAGTATTTTTCTCTTGGCATCTTTGTATCTAATTCTGTATATATCTACCTTCTTTCTTTGATTCCAGGCACATTCGTTAGTCTGCCATTGTTTTTGAGTTAAATCCCCATTCTGTATTTATATTTGTGGTTTACTTTTTTGGGGTGACAACTTGTTTTCAGCTTGAAAGGGTATAGGGTATATATATATACCATGTCTGCTGGTAGAATAAAAAATAAATTTTAGTTCTAACACCCTGAGATCTGTGTGTTTCCATTCTGAGGTCCAATGAGCCAAGTGAACAAAATGTTACTTTCTTATTCTTGATTTTATTTCTTTAAATCTAGACCTCCTGGTGCCAAGAGAGTTCTTCTGAAATGAGACAGTAAGATAGAGATAATTATGTCCATATTTGTTTTTGTATTTTCTTGACATTTCAATCAACCCCTCAAAGTTTCAGGCCACAAAACAATCTAATCAGCAGTAGGGTCAATTTTAAAACTATTTTCTATGTTGAAAGATAGAGGTATCATCCCTGGAACACATCACTGATAAGCACTTGAATGTTGCAATTTGTAAAGAATATTTTAACATGTCAAACATAAAATTCTTGCTTCACATTTGATGATCAGAAAAAAACTCAAATACTTGTTTTTTTTAATACAGTACAGGTGATAGAAATACCAACAGAAACCTATACCATCACTTACAATGGGTTGGCATGAAATGGTAGTAAATATGTTTGTGCTGGTACTGGTTTCAAAAGTAATAGTAGCAGCAGGCATTTAACTGAATTCATTATAAACAATTACTTTTGAATGTAGTTTCTGTTTGCTAACCATTCACATGTCCAGGCTGGTTTCTTCAAGTGTATGTTTGTCAGCTATTTGAAGCAAACACCACCAGTCTTTAGGCTGTTTTAGAGATATTTGCAGCTCAAAGCATAATTTGTTACATCATACTCATTACTCTACTTTCCTGGATGTGAGAAACTACAGAAACACTTAACTTAAATGGATCAGACAGCCAAAAAGCCAAGGGGAGGAAAAAATTCATAGGCAAGGAACTGAGAATGAGAGATTAGGCAGCCAGCCAAAATTTATAAAAGAAAAATCTATGCTAGACTAGGAATTGGACCCAGACATCCTGAATATCAGTCCAGCCGTAACCACAAGACTGTCCCTCTTCTGATTCACAAACACTATTACAAACTAACTAGCAGCTCTGCCTCCTTGTGATACATTAGTCATAAACAGTGGAGTAAAAGTATTGCATTCTTTGTAAAAATGCAACACTTTGGGTTTTCCTTGGAACCAGTCAGCCTTTTCAACTAAAGGGTCATTGACAGAAATGTGGGCTGCTCTTACCCGATTGAGACTTTGGCTGTTTGTCATTGTGGCATGACAAAGAGACTACACTGGTAAAAAGAGAACCTAGCATTCACATTTTAGCTGTCACAGCAAGGAATGATTCTTCTATTGGTGTCACCCGAATAAGTGCCTTTTCTGGCACAGGTATGGTGTATCTATATCTGGGACACAGGCATGGGCCTTCATTGTATTTTTACAGTGTATATTAGATCATTTGACAGTATATTATTTGAAGCCAATTGACCCTTTGCTTTAGGATTTTTGTGGCAACATCTCTTTATTGTGGCTGAATACCTCTGAAAATATCTTTATATCTTCTCAGAACCAAAGAGAAAATCCAAAAGGTGTCTCTGACCATCAAGAATGGTCTGAGCTTGCTCTCAAAACCACACATAAGTGTAAGATTTTAAAATCCCATATTACTGCCTGGCGAGGTCCTCCCAGACCAAGGACTGATTAGAGAAGAGGCTGATTGTGCAGCTGATACCATATTAGTCCCAAAGAGCATCCATCTCAAGTTCTATGAGAGTATGATCCGTGGCTGACTTAGAGTCAGAATAATAAATGGGAATCATGTTGCTTGACATGAGGAAATCTTATTATAATGCTGCTCACCATATTTTAGAGGAAAAATAGCTGTCAGGCATGCAATGATCTAAGTCTGCTAGGAAATAACTATCTGTAGAGTGAACTTTGGGAAATCCCCTTGTCAAATTCACTGACTAGTGACTGTAAAGAATCACAGAACAATAGGTATTGTGATTGGAACAGCTGTAGAAGTCATCTAGTCCACCCCCAGAATTATTCACAGAAGTACTATTGCCAGCACATCATCTGGTCAGCCCTAACTCTGGATAACTGTGTCCTGAAAACTGCCTAAATTGGATATTCTATGACCTCTGTGGCCTGTCTGTTCCAAAGCTGCACTACCTTTACAGAAATTTCCTTCTTAATGTCCAGCTCCTGTGGCTCTTGTTCAGTGTTGTATCATCCGATGCTGCTGAGGAAAATGTGGATCTGTTGTGATTGTAATTACCCTTCAGGCAGTTGCAGGCTGTTTGATCAGCCTTCCCTTCACCTGCCTCAACACACCCTTGTCAATTGTGTGCTCCAGGTCTCTGGCCACTCCTGGTCAGAGTGGCAGACTTCTGCTGGACTCTCTCTAGTCCTCCCATCTCTCTGCAATGGACAGTGCATCCTATGCAGACTCACCAGCGTCAGGCACCAGAGCGTTTCTAGATCTGCCAGCCATGCTGCTCCCAATGTAGCGCAGAACACAGCTGCCTTGTGGTGCCAGTGCACCCTCAGCTCATTCAGCCTGACATCCACTGTAACCTCCTGACTTTCAGGATCTTGTCCAGTTCCCTCCCCATGTGTAGGAATGCAGGGAGTCGTTCCAGCTCAGGTGAAGAACTCTGCATTTCTCTCTACTAGACTTCATGAGGTTTCTATTTCTAGAATCCTTATGTCTTTGAGGTGCCTCTCAGTTGAAGATGTCATTTGTTGTGTCAGTTGTCATAATTTTGCATCTTCCATTGATATGTTGAGGGTGCATATCTCTATTATCCAAGTTGTTGTTGAAGCATATGGACCACAGGATCAACCTCTTGTGCGCACCATTTATTACTGGGTGTGAGCAGATGCTAAGCTTTTGATCATCACTACCTTTTCAGTCTTGTGGTCCAGCTGATTTTTAACCCATCTAGAAGTCCTTTGTTCCAACCTTGGCATCAAAGAGCCCAGAAGATAGCAGAACTATACCATGTATGGGCATTTCTAAAGTAGCACTGGGGGTATTGTTTCCTAAATTAATTCATAGAGATTCTCCAAAAAGACTCTGCAACAGTATGGGGTTGATAAAGGAAAGACTGTGGTTAAACTGGAATTAGGCATTTATGGAAGATAGTGTGACACTCTTGTACTGGAAGCTTCAAAATTGTGGCTTTTCCTTTCCCATTCTATTATTCTATTCTATAGCTTCTAAAGAAGCTATTGCTTCTTTCCTTACCAACAAAAATTTAGATTTGAAATTTAGATTGATTGTGCAGTTTAAGGAGAGGGGATGAGGCCTGGGGTAGAGACAGTGAACTGATACTGCTGGCTACTGTCTACACACCCAACAAACTGCAGTGAGAAAAGGCCACTTTCTCCTTGTGTTGTCCAAACATGTTAACTCAAAACATCTTCTTCTAGGAAAAATTACCTGGCATTCTGTCACAACATTTAATTGCAACAGACTTATTTCCCCACCCCAGATATATTGAAAGAGTTTCAAAAGGTTAACAAATAAAATAAAATAATCTTTAATTTCATTTTGACTGCAAGTCCTTCTTCCTGGTGTGAAAAGATGGGACCAAAAAAACCCATTTACTCTCCAAATGTGCCTGGCTCTGGATTTGGATATTTCATATCCAAACTCTCTGCCTGTTGTCCATATTTGGAGGTCAGGGATTAAAACCACCTCACCTGTCCAGGTCAGAACTGTTATAAGGGGGCATTTTATTCATTCATCTATTCCTTACCAGTGCTCTTTAGCATTCCATTTCCCTTTGGTTCCTGTTAGGTAAAGGGGAATTACACATCCATCCATATGGTTTGGAGAGAATGGATTCCTTCTTCCTCTGTAGACAATAATGAAAACTGGAGGAAGCATCAATTTGTAATATAAGAGGACCAAAGAAATCCCTAGCAATTATTTCATCACAACTGTCTAATTATGAGGATACTGTTTCCTCTCTACACCTGAGGAACTGCAGGGCTGAGCTACATCCCAGATGACTGCTGTACAACTGAACAGTGCCAGAACTAAGTCCTGAAGGAAGGAGTTCCTCCTCTTGCTAAGCTGGCTGGGTGACCTACTTGTACTGTCACTGGATACTGAGCATCCTTGTTTGAGCACAATGTCGGTATTCTTGCTGATGCTCAGACTGATTAGCTATTTCTCCCTGCCACCCATGATAGGATTTAATCTCAAGTAATCTGAGGTGGAGATGAAATGTGTGGCAAAGCAACATGGAGGGCTTTTCACTTCAGACAGGCTTATTCAGTTTGCCCGGTGTGGCAGAGTTTATTGAATACCAAGCAAGAAACCTATTGGTAGAGCAATGGCTCTTCTCAGGGAAAAGAATCCTCTCTCACAACACAGCAGTGCTACAGGGTGCTAATGCTGCAGGAGTCGTGGGTCATGTGAGTGCATTTCCTAGAGCCAGGAGTACAAGAAAACTCTGCAAGGCTGCCTTTTATACAGAATATGTACTTACATTTACTTCCACTAATTAATCTTGGGCTATACATATTTTTTATTGTATCAAAACCCTGATCTGGAAAAAAATATGTGCTCTTGTCCTAAATCCAACCCTTCTGTAACTGCGGATTTCATTTTTAGTCTTAAGCACTTGGCTGTGCAGCCCCTGAGGAAACTCGTGTGTGGCTCTCTCTTGTTGGAGCCCACTCTGTGTGTCTGTGCAGGTCTCCACAGGAGATGAGCATGCAGCTCACAGCACTTGTGTCTCTAGTCCCTCTTGTGCTACGTACATCCAGGCAGCTCTCTGGAAGGGTTATCCTCAGTCTAGGTGGTTTTTTTCTCCATATTCCATCACTTGTCTTCACTACTCTCTTCCTCTGCACCAGGCAGGTGGCTGTTTGGCCTGAATGAGCAGATTCATTATCATGAGCTATGGCTGGTTCCTCTGTCAGCCCCTATCTCTGCTTATCCTGCTGCCTTGTACTGGATATGTACCTCCATCTATGTGATGATTTGCTGCAGAGAAGGAAGTTGCCCTGGCCTTGCTTTCATTCCTCTCCAAAAGCCAATTCAAAAGCACAAAACCAAACCCTGACAAAGAGGTGAAGGAGCTGGAGCCCAGAGGCAGTTTCCAGCTGTCTGATATCATCTCTCTCACTAACGTGAGCCTCCTCAGGGAGACAGGTCTGCTAACTGGGTTCCCAACACCCACTGCACATGGCAGGGACTACCTCTGGCCTTGGGGATGAACAGAGGGAAATTTCCCTTCAGCTCAGTCAACTGCTGCAATGAGGTGACTTTGAGTCCTCCATCTTTTGGTTACTTATTTTCTTGGCATTTTAGTGAAAGCCAGAGAGTCTGTTTTCCATTTTCTGTACTTTTGCCGGAGACTGTAATTGCTCTTTGAACCTTCAGGAGCAGGAAACCCACTAAAGGCCCAAGAGGACGGGGATTCAGTGCCAGCCAGTACATTCCTTAGCTCCTTTCATCCTGTAAGAGGAGAGTGCTTCTGGCTTCTCTAGAAGGGATATTACTACATTTTGTTCAAATTTAAGGCTGATTTCAAGAGTAATTTTACCACTCACCTTATAGTTATCATTATTCCTGCTGTTTACATTATTATCTTTATGGTTATTAACACAGAAATATCTATGGGGAGGTCATTACAGAAAACCCAAGTATCAAGCTTGCCTTTCAGTGTCTTGCAGACTGTAATGACAGATATAATAACAAGAAAATCTGAACTGTGGGCATGACATATCAAACTGTAGAAAACTGTTGGTCAGAGCTTTTAAGGAGCCCCTGGAAAAGAGAATGAGAGGGTTGTAATTGTATGGGAAATAAGAGCTGCCTGTTTCAGGTAGAAAAAAGTATGAAAAATCTTTCATGTATGATAATACAACTTTAATGGTGCAGCAGCCATCCAATAAGATTATTTTTTTGAAGAAGTGGCATGGCTCAGAATAAGTGGGATTGGCACGTTGCTGGATTATTTTAGTACTCTGTGAATTGCTGATAATCTTCCAGAAAGTGGGCAGTGGGTTTCTGTCACTTTGCCTCAGTACAGTGTGCTCCACAATGACTTTCTGGTGCATGAGACCCTGAGGGTAGCTAGTTTGCTGTGTCTGAGTCTGTTCCACAGGCAGAGTGGGAGAGAAGGAAGCAGTGCAGCACAAAGAGGAAAGTGTAAGCCTCAGTAAGCACTTCTAAGTAAGTTAACAGTAGACTGGAGCAGGAAGGCACAGATGTTCTGAACCTTAAAACTGAGGAGGATGAGGAGCTTGGATCAGGTGCAATGAAAGAAACAAAAGGGATTATTTTAAGGATGACCTAGCTGAAGTTTGTGAACTTCACAAGCGCTAGTCCTGTGGCAGGTTTTAGCCACTTCAGTAGCTTTTCTGTGAGGAACCAACAGGTAGTTCAGCTCTGCAGTTTACAGCAACAACCAGGTTCTCAGAGTGAGGAACCTTTGCTGGCAATCCCTCCAAATTCCTTTATGTCCAAGTAATCTAGCATAAAGGACAAGGAGAAAGCATTGGTTCTGGTCCTTGGCATTGTCCAGATATCCATCTCCTTCCTTACTCATTCTTCTAATACTTCAGATTACTTTAAATAAGGGCATAGAGAATCATGGAATTGTGTTGGTGGGAGAAGACCTCTAAGATCAAGTCCAGCCATTAACCTAACACTGCCAAGTCCACCACTAAACCATGTCCCTAGCCACCACATCTACATGTGCTGCATATTGCACACAAAATGCCTGCATAAAATATTTGTGATGGTTGTAAGTCAAGTGCTTAGAAACCTAGGAAATCCGGCATGGAAGTTACTGGGCAACATTTTAGCATCACCTGATGGCTACTCATGGCTGTGAAAGCCTCACAAGGGCTCTCTGCAGTACCCCCTGCCTCATGCATTGTGCAAAGTAGAGGGCAGAGGTCACCAGAGGAAAAGGGACTGCAGAAGGAGCGAGAGTCACTGAAGGGATGGACTGCTGCCCTGCAGAGCTGGCCAGCGTTCCTGTCATCCTGTGTGATGCTGGGCAGGTTAGCCAGATTCCCCGTGGGTTATCCATTGCTTACTGCATGCCTGACATACCCTCCAGTCCCAGATTGTGTCTGAGGCCAAGAAGGGTTATTTTTATTATGAATTGATTCCCTGACCCTACTTGCAGAACAGGCCCAAAACGGAAAGTGTGTGTGTTGTGAGATTCACTGTAGGGACAGGGTGGGAAAGCAAGAGCTCTGCTGACCAGGGTGGAAGCTATTGAAGCTGGCATTGCAGCCAGAGCCCCTGAATGGTTGAGCCACAGCCAACCTGCAAAAGGGAATGAACACTTGCAACTGCACCTGGACTTTGTGCTTCGAATATAAAGTGCTGCAGCACGGTAGAAACTGAAAATCCAAGTCCTTGTTGTTCCATATTAAGTACACAAATATTCTGACTCTGCACTTTCAGCAGTCAGCCTCTCATTTACAAAATACATAGTATCTCATGTACTGCTGTGAAAACAAATTTCATGATGTTTCTGAAACAGATATGATATCTTGCTGAATGCCATGAACTCAAAAGGGGTTTTAGTCATTCTGCTCTTAGAACTTAATTTAAATCCTACGTACTAGAGAAGATTTAAGTTCATCCACTGAACAGGAGGACTAAGCTAAGTACGTTTACTTTTTTAATTGCTGAAATTCTGTGACAGGAATCCTGTGAAACAAATTATCTACATTGCATGGCTCATAGAACAGATATTGAAACTTCAGTGTCAACCCTTGTACAGGCAATTCCCATGGGCAATTCCTGGCTTGGCAACTACAGTAGTATTTGAATGTAGTTTTTGCACTCAAACAATACATTTACAGTCATCTTTGTTTGTAGCCTACCAGTCCCTGCTGACCTACAACCTTCTCAACTGAAAATGTTTTGTTTTAACTAATAGTCAGCCACAAGATCAATTAAGCCAGAGTGAATCTTGTATATAGGCAGCTTTTCTTGGAATAAGTGGTTTATTTGATTTGGCTTCCTTTGCTTTTTTTTTTTTTTAGTACAGGAAAAATTATGAAACACGAATGTCTCTCATCATATCTATAATCTACAAACTGTTCTGGATGGGCTTACTAGCTCTTCTCTGGAGAGACAGCAGGTATGTGTGGGAGCTGGAGCATAGCTGAGATGGTGGCTGATGACCTGTTGTCAGTTTTTTTTCAGAAGCAAAGTTCAGCAACCCTTCTGATGTGGCAGCCTTTTAGTACTGGAAATTTTAAAATAATTTTTGATTGGAAAATAAAAAGAATGTAAGAAAAACAGTATTTTAAAACTTTTTTTTTTTCCTCTGCCTTCTCTTAGCTTTCTGCTCCTTGTTTACAACTTGGAAGCAAAGGAACCAGATTCTTTCACCCTGGGAAAGGTTTAAAACAGGTTAAAGCACCAGCTTAGGATTTTTTCTTTAGTAAAAACCAACAAACAAAGCTAAATCCTTTTGCAAAATAACAAATTTAATCGGACAGGCAGCTTTGCACCAGCTTCCGCCAATCTGCTGCCCAGAGCAGAGGCGCAGGAACCGAGTGGGCCACAGCTGCTCTCCAGGGAGACTGGCAGCGCTCCAGCACCAGCCTGCCCAGCAGATAAAGGCTCCAGCCTGTTGGGAACACGCAGCAAAGTGTGTGACTGTCCCACTGGTGCATGCTGTTGGGAAACTATTAGAGGAATGTGTATTTCAACAAGCCTCTACACACATGCCTCTGTTTTTTCCCTTGAGATAAGATTTCGTGTTATGAATTCTCAGGGCTTCCCCTGTTTTTCTGGGCAGAGGAATCCTGGCTTAACCCAGCAAATGATGAAAGGGGCCCATAACGTGGGGCACAGGCAGGCCTTGTCACCTGGGGCACCTGGCAATACATTAGGGAAGAGTTTTATAAAGCAGGAAACTGTCACTCTTGGCACAGCTGTCCCTGCAGAAAGCAGACAGTAGCTCCTGCAGCCCCATCCACACAAAGTTCCTACTACCTGAGCTGGGTGTAACAGCACTTGTTGGCTGCTCAGAGCCCAGTGTGGGCTCCGGCCCTGCGCCGTTCCCGGGCTGAGGATGTTTGCTAACAGCTCGCCTGTGAACTCCACAGCCTCGGTTATCAGCATGCACTCCAGGCAGGTTACAGCGAGTTCGAGCTTGCCTGCATGACCCAGGGGCTGGCCTCTGATTACAGGGTCACTGTATGCTCAGCTCCACACCCCCTCCTGCACTGGCTCCTTTGACAGACCACTTAATACACACAGAACATTTCTGAAAGGAAAGAACAATCCCCCACTCCACTCGGAGGCTAATGGAGAAAAGTATTGTTCAAATACCAGTGCATAAAATGCTTCAAAGTAATTTTCTTGAAAATGGCTGGGAGTAATTTTGTTCTTTGCCGCAGAATTTTTCTTACTCTTTCTTTGTTTATATAAACACTTGCAACAATGGCTAATTGTCAGAAAAATGTAAGCTATTTCTTAGCAGGATTCTTGTCTGCCCATTTCTACATTCCAAACTTCTGTCTTTATATCTGAGGTCTTGACTAAATTATATAGCTCACTATTGAGGTAGGTACTACCTCTCCAGAATGAGCCTGTTGGGACTGACAAGCATTCTTGATAAAAGCCTGAAATAAAATAATCTGTTTCAAATGACTTACGCTTGGCTCTGGCAACTATTTGTACTTATATATGCCCCAAGTTATGTTAATGTGGAAGTAATAGATCACAGAGAGCTTGTAGTGCATGTGTATGATACTCACACAATAAGCCTATGGCCATGACATCACTGCCCTTGTTCTGGGCTCCAGTGATGGTGTAGCCAAAAAAAGCGTAACTGAGAACACAGTTCATTGTTTCTCTCAGCTAAGGTCGTATTGACTTTGTGAGTCATGCTCAGCATGCAGGGGTGACACATTCCCTCATTAGTGTTACTAATTCCCTAGTTTGAGAAGGGAATAGTGCCTGCTCTAAGAAAACAGGGAAGGAGTAGAGGAGCATTGGAACACACAAACTCACTAGCATCCCTTAGCCTTTCTGAGTTAATTTGTCTGTGGCACAGATATGGCAGCAGGGTCTTAAATTGTTATAAACAGAGGATTGCCCTGAGGCTTATATAGGACAACAACTATTTTTTAGTGAATCCTAATGAGAGGCTCAGGCTGACTGCAAGATACAAGGAACTAACTTGGACACTGTGTTTTCCTTTCTGTTTTGTTGGCTGACCAGAAAGGAGACCCAGAGGGATGGAGAGCTGTAGGGACAGAATTGCTTTACTGGCCTCGGCTGGAGAGAAAAGAGCTGAAAAAGCCTAGAGGTGGGCCTAATACTGATCAACTTATGCTGGTACATATGGGAGGATTTGTGTAAAAAAACATTATCTTCATCATCATAAAAATGAGGGTAGTGAGGATGACCAAGTGTGAAAAGCTGAGAATGGCTGTGCCCTAGTAGATGACCACCCTTAGCTTCATGTAATGGTTTGCAGACTTGGCTGATAAAAATACAGCTAACTAGAGGACCAGGAAAGTCTGTTGAAGAAGTTGTCTTTGAGGATCAAAAAGCCAGGACCCAGTGAGGGTTCGGAGTGCTCAACAGGAACTGCAGGTGGTGGGAGATATTTAGCTGGAGCCACTTAACTTCTGCTAAAGGAGTTAGAATGGCTGCAAGAAGCAGCAACCCAGGAGGACTGGTCAGGAGTTCCTATGCTATCGCAGTTCCAGCTCGAGGAAAGCTTTGCTACCCAGCAGGTGTGTGGCAGTCTCCCTGAACTGTCAGCTGTGAGTGGAGTGTTTCCAGAGCAGGGCAGCAATGGTCTGCTCTAGCAGCTGTGCCAGCAAGCAGTGTGAAAGGGCTTTGGCAAGTATCATTTTGGGAGTTGGTGGATGCCTGTTATTTTGTTTATGTTCCTTTGTCCTTTTCTTCATTATTTCCAAAACAGGGCTGTTCTGCTAAGCCGTTTATGATTTGTGAGCGAGGAAGCAGAACTCTCTGAACTCAGTTAATTTATTTTTCTCAGGTTGGAAGTTGGAACACAAAATTCTGTTTATTAATGAAATTGAACTGCTCTTGCTGCTGTCAATCAGTCTGGCAGGAAGGGTACATTTACTCTTTCCCTAATTTTTTGTCTTTCCCTTCTCATATAATTGAGGCAGGAATGAGGAAAGCTGCTTGTTGCCTGTGTTTGAGCTCTTTGCAGACTTGATGAACCTCTAGTGAAAGTCTGTGTGAGGAGCCATTGGGGGGCTGGTACCACAAAACTTAGGTTTCCGTTTATATACAGGAAAAAAATTAAGTGTCTGAGCCCTTGGCAGCCTCGCAGCTTTTACACCTCTCCTAAGCAGAGCCTGAATTCTTGGCTGCATCTGAGACGTGCTCACCATGCATGGTTGCAGCATGCAAAGGTGTGTAGAAACTGGATATAAAATAACTCATGTGAGTGGTAGCACGGGTCCAAACCCAACAGCCTGACCTTCTGAGGTCAAACATGCCCAGGCAAGACCCTGGGTAAATACCCAACAAGTGAAGGACATGCCAGCACTGATGCACTAGCCTGCGGTTCCCTGTGCTAGCCAGGGGAATGAGGTGGGTATGCCCCCACACTGCCATGCCTCTCTAAGACACTGCCAAGGGATTCTAAGTTCCACCTAGGAGGCCTAGGAGAGGAAATAACTGCCTTTGTTTATGTTCCTGCTGTAAGTGGGGCCAGAGGTGTACACTCTGATGGTGCCCTAAGCACTGCAAAGAGCCTTTGGGAAGGACTTTCACAGCTGGCCCACAGCCATCTGTGAAACAGCTTCTGTTCTGATGGCCATTCTGGCAACTGCACTTTCAGAGCAGTAGGAAGAGTATCAGCAGTATGAAAATATTTGTTATATTTGAAGCATTTGGAGTCCAAAACTGCTTCTTACCCTTGTGTTGCTCAGATCAGCCTGGAATGATGTCTAACATACCAGACTGCTCTCAAGCCTGAGAGACTCTTTCAGCAGTAGTCAGGACTGGCAGAAGCCAACTGAATCAGGCAGTGAGAATGCAACAGACTGGCCCAAGGCTGTCTGTACAGCCTTGAAGGAGTCACCAGCAGGGAAAGGATTATTTGAGGAGATAGATCCCAATCTTGTGATACCTGCTCACTAGCACAGTGTGAGAAGAGGCTGTCTCTAACCTAAGATCAGCAGTCCACTTGCAGGTAACTCTCTGTAATCACAGACACCTTTGTCTATTCTGCAATCACCCCCCAGGTGTTTGTACCTAGACTCCAGTGCCATCTGCCCTCCATGTAAGCTGACCTACACCTGCTGCTTCTTTCACAGGGACTCGATCTATTCCCATGTTTCTCTATCCTTGGTGGACGAAAAGTGTTTCCTAAAGTCTAGCCCAAACAACCTTCACCATTATGAGCCCTTTCACCTTAATGCTCTTCTTGGATCCCCCTTAAACAAGATTATGAGGTGCTCAACCTACTGCCTCTTTGACTTTCTGAATTCCCTCTTCAGAATGGTGAATTCTGCTCATTTTCCCACAAAGGGGAAGGCTCCATGTATAAGATGCTGCAGAGAGCCTTTGCCCCCACCCAAAGTCTTGTTTTTCAGAGTGACGCACACACTGCTCTGCTATTACTTAATAAGAAGTGAAGTCAGTGCTTTCCTCCCCTTCCAACTGCTCCACCCTCAGTCAGGAGGTCTGCTTCTCCACCCTTTGGCAAAACAGCTGTTTGGGGGTGGAGGTGAGTTTAGGGGTGGTGTTGACCAGCCTCTCGTATGGGGAGAAAAAAAACAACCAGTCTAATCCTGCCAAAGGGCTGCTTTAGAGCTGGGAACAGCCCTGACAGCCTTCCCTGCTTCTGTGTTTGTGTGTATTTCATGGGAGCACAAGTTAATAAGATCATTCACGTCAGTCTGTGGGACTAGTTTAGGACGCAAAGAAGAGTGTGAGCACAGCAAACCGCTTAGCTGCTCTTTTTCCTTGCTCCAGGAGAAAGTTTTCACTGGAACTGACACCATCCTACTTCGGCAGATAGGAAGAGGCAGAGAAATTGCTGTGTGTAGTAGTGTGATGTGGGTCTCAGTTCTCTCTGCTCTGCTCAGACCTTGCTCACAAGCGGTGGGAAGAACAACAGTCCCTAAGAGCTGGGTGATTTTTGCCTTACCTCTCTCCACATGAGCTCAAGCAGCCCAGAAGCTGCCTTAAATATACTCCAGCACCCAGCAGTCCCTTAGGGACCATCTGCCAACTAAGCATGCCTGGAACGCAGTGTGGTGCAGCCACTCTTCCTTCCCACCCTTGACATGCCCTTCCCGGCATGCTGGTGGCTATTCTGGCTGTCTGCTCACTGGAGACTTTGCTGCGATGGAGAAACCACAGGAAAGGGAGGGAGGCCTGTATTGCATTCTCTATCCTTGGAAGAAAGAGTGTTGACAAATGGGGCCTCAACGTCATGAGGAAGGCTTTTAGGGAAGGCATTTGCTCCAAGAGGTGTTACGTCGCTCCAGAACCTCTGTGTTTAAAAGGGGAAGACTGAAAATATTCACTCAGTAAAGAAATTGTATCGTGCAAGGAAGCACAAAAAATGTGAGGGAAACTCGTCACAGTAGGGGAGGCAAATATTTCAACTGGTTCATGCAGAGGGTGACAACTGGAAGGGACCTCTCCCATAAAAAGGACAAGCAGATGGTGAGGGACAGAATGCAAAAGCAGAAGGTCTGGCAAGTGAGGAGGCAGCTGTAGGTCTGGTGGTCAGGATGGCCAGCTGTCCTGGGTTTGGAGGACTGGACCTTCACCTGCTGTAGAGCAAATGTAGTTTTGTTCCAGCTTTGTTGGGACCAGTGGAGGAGCTTTCTGTGTACGTAACTACTTTTCTGATGTCTCCTGCTTCAGCCAGTCTGTACCAGCTCATGGCTTCTGTTCCATTGTGCTATGGCAATTTATACTCCAGTCTCTGTTTTCCCTGCTCCTCAGGTATTTCCTGGCTGAAGCAGCCATTAGCTCTGCTGTGCTCACTCAGATGCTTTATGATTTTTTAGTTCTAAATAATCAAGTCAAAAGCAGCAGAGAAACTAGGGGTCCCACAATTTTTTTATTTGTTTATATAGAGGTAGCACCTCACTCCAACACTAACACCCGCACTGTGCCAGGTGCTACACAGAAATGGAATAAAGGCTGTCTCCCAGAGGGACAATGATTTTCAGATTAGCTGAGACAGACGGAGCACAAAGATGCAATGAGCTAATACTGGTTAATTCCAGTGGTCTAGGACTTCAGCTTTGCATTGTTACAGAGCTCACATTCCTGGGTCAGAGAAACCATATTTTTGGGAAGGTTCAGTGGAAATGGTTTTGGGACCGTACCAAAGCCCTCCCAGGATTCCAGTTTTCTTAGTCTTAGCCTCAAAGGAGTTTACAGCTGGCTCAGTCAGAACTGGAAGTCCCCACAGGAAGGATTTTGTTGATATTCAGTCTTTGCAGGACAGTGAGCTTCTCTGTGAAAGGCAACACATATATCTGTCTGTGCCCACACCACCACACCCACTACTCCTCCAAAACAGACAGAGTTTCAAGGGCTTACATGACCATGTCCATCTGTTCAGAGGTTATTAGGACAACCTGTAGATGAGGTGTGTGTGGGGGAGGTTCTCCCATTCTTTCTTTCAGTTTAAGCTGGACTTACCTCTGCCTGAGAGTCAAATAAGCTGCCAACACTTCTTACAAATTAAAGGACCTTCAGCAACCAGCAGAGCTCCCAGGAAAGCAGCTCGTGAGGTCTGTTTATGTGCAGACTGACTGCTTCCTGCCAGCCAGCGCAGGGTGCTACAGGCAGTCTTGTCCAAGACACCCTAGTCAGTCTTTTATTTCTGACCCAACACAAACCAGAGGTGTCTGTCTAATTAATAATGTAAATCTGGCCTCTGTCATCTCAAGGATTACTACTTTTCTATCCTTGAGAGACATAATAACTACTTTTTTCTCCTCCTAATCAACTTCTCAGGACTCCTCACCTGACTCTAAGACTTTTTAAACCAATCAACTGAAAATAAGGATTGATTTCAGGCCCTGAACTAAATTTTCTTAAAGAGCAGAGCCAGCATCTCTTCCAGATCCCATAACGGCCCATACTCCCTTTTACTGTCCACAGTCCCACACCTCCATCACTTAGAGAATAAACATTGTGCCTGCAGAGCATCCTCTACAGATTTGTATATGAAGAGGACAGGCAATCAGGACATAGAATCCAGGAGAAATTTAGGGGGAAAAAAAGAGCCACCTGTTGCTCAGGTTTCTGCGAAAATTTGGTTGAGACAGGAGGAGTCATCCCTACCCTTTTACTTTTCCTTTGTATACCCGTGGTGCCTCGACATCAGACCCATCACAAACTGTAAAGCAAACTTCATGGTAGATAAAGCATTGACATTAATTCACCACAGGACTGTAAAAAAGTGATATCTGCAGTCTGAGTGCCACATGCTGCCAGCTCCTTTACTCCTGGCACAGCATATTTATTGCCACCATGATAATTTCAAACCCTCTCTAACATGTACTCGATGCCCTTTGGCAGGGACTCACCCTGCCTTTTATGTACCAGTTCAGTGTTTGGGACAATGTGGTTTTGGTTTTTCTGACAAAGAGCAGCGCCAAAAAATAATGAAAGCATATCAGTCATAGTCTGTGTTGGAAAGGCAGTGTCCATGGGATGATAACATCTTTGGTGGTTACCATAAAATTTTAAAGAATAAGTCATTCCCCTCATATACTTTAAAAAAACCTCATGAATTTGGTATGCTAAGAACTTCTAATATGAATATATCTTCCTTATTTGGAAAAAAAGCAAATTATGCTTCCAGTTTCATGATCCCACTTCATTTTTTGATATTTGACCTGCAGATTAAAGGTTTTTACGTCATCTGTCAGCCCGCAGAGAGTATCCCAAGGTTCAGTGTGTGTGAGAGGGATAGGAAAGGAACATTAGGAACAGGCCAACCACAAATAGCTAAAATTAGCTATGAGAACTGGAGTGCTGAGGTCTCTGAGGAACACTAGTCAAAGGAAGAAAATGGTTGTTTGCTAAACTCCCACTTATTCTACTGCCTCTGAGGACTCCTGGCTCACATCCCTGCCCAGACATCCTACATGGCTATTTAAGAGGATTTCCCCCACCCCTTCCCCCTCCATTGGCCATAATTTTCCTCTTTTGTAACTGCAGAACAGAGTGATACGGGATTCCTGCTCCAGCAGTAAGGCTCTGACTGGAAACAGGAAACAGGGGGGCTCCACAGAGCTCGGCCTCTGTGACAACACGGACGTCACACCCACGTGCAGACAGGGATGCTTCTCACATATGGCAATGATCAGCAGCTCCCCTTTTTCCTCCCCTTCCCTCTTGCCCAGCAGGGCTTACAAAGCCCTAGAGAGACCATATATCGAGTTAGAAGCAGTCTTTAGGAAGCACGGCTGTGTGAGGCCTCAGTTATGATGGAACATGATTTCTTGCATAATTCTTTCAGATTCTCTGAGGCCAATAAATTTGAGACTGTAAATCTTCATGTGCCCAGAGCATATGGCCTTAGAGTAAGACACTGAGTGAATTGCAAAGAGACAGCCCATCTTCAGAATCTGATTAAGGGAACCCTTTGAGAACTGTCCCTTACCTGCAGCCACAGGCATGGTTTTAAAAGCTGCACTCCCTCCTTCTTCCCAGAAATTCCTGATGGAACAAGTTGGGGTTTTTTGGCAGCACCAGGTTCTCCTACTTTCTCCTTCCTATTTTTAAAGGCCTTTTCTCAAAATAAAACCAAATGGCTATGACTGCCTCATCCTTCAGATTATAATTTCAGGGAAAAAAGAATAAAAAGATTGTTAAAAGTAATTGCATTTATACTTGTTGAAACACCTTCGGGGAGTTGGAGACACTGCCTAAGATAAGGAGTTAGGTTCTGGAGGAGCAGTAGGAGGAGGAGGAGGAGATGCTCTTGCATTCACTAGTTTGGTTTCCTCCAGCCAACCCTCTCTAGTGCTATTGCTTACATCCATGCACAGATCATGCTGTATTTGCCTCTCCGTGCTAAGTTGTCATTATATGAGATGTTCAAAGGTGAAGTTTTATTCTGGATGGAGAAATCAATTTCAAATGAAGTGAAAGATTCCCTTCCTAGCTTGCTCCTTCTCTTTTCATGCAGCAGACTCTGCTCTTCTTGATGATCCTGCTTCTTTGGCACAAAAATGACTTCATGTAAGTATCAATGGGAGAAGGTTTTCTCCAGCAATAGCTCATTCAATCTCAACACTGGGAGGGAGAATTGAAATGCCTTCAGTAGGTATACCCACAGCTGTCCTGTGAGGAAAGGGAGACCAGACAAATGCCTTCTGTCCTAGCTGCACTAAGGATTTGTTGGCACATAGCAGACATCCACCCCTTCCTTCCCTATCCACTCAATGGTCTTGTGGTGGTTCTGCTGAACTTGAACTGAGGGAAAAGGAAGCAAGATTTTGGTTAAAAATGTCGGGTTGTAATCTAGGGAATATAAAGACACAGCTTAAATGAAAACACATAAAATGCTTGTCTATCTACTGTCATTTGTACTGTCAGGTGCTGGGGAAAGTGCTGGAGAATCATCTCTCTGTTGGTAGAAACTGCTGTTGTTCAGCCCTTTGTTTATTATCTTCCATTAATTATCCCATGATTAAAACTGTAGATTCCTCTCATGCACTGCATAACTTCTACTCTGAGAGCACTTTCCTCCCTGGCCTCAGCTAGGTGTCTAGGGAGAACCCTCCTGCCTCCCTGGCTTCTGTGGTGAGACTTCAATCTCTTCTTGCAGTTACCTTGGAGAGGAGAGGAGAGCGGGGAGAGGCAGAGGGAGAGAAGAGGAGAGGGAGAAAAGAGTATGTGCTGTGCTAAGCTACTCTTGGACACCTGCTCCTGCTAAAAGTGTTCAGTACCTATCCAACGTCTTAGCACTTGAGATGAACCACTGCTTTGGAGCAGTCCAGGATCCCACAGCAAGGCACTTGGGATAATGCCAAACCCCTGGTCAACACTCTGTCAGAGATTTGGTGGCACAGCTATGAAGAGCAAAGCTAGAGAGAGCTCAGAGCACATGGTCAAGCTTTGGTTCCTTCATAGTTCAACTGCTGGTATGTAATCTGTACATACAGACTACACCTTGCTGGTTCCTGCCAGCACTGAAACACCCCTCAGAAGCACACAGAAAGGCACAGCTGAGGGAGAGAGGCTGTCAGATTAAAGGAAAGGGGAAGAGGAGCTCTGGATTGTTACCTCTAGCTTCAGTGGAAAAGGAATACTATTTTCACAAATCTGTGCTAAATCAAACACAGTGATTTTTTCACTCCTGACATTAATACATTAGGTGTGGAACTCACACTGCTGACCTGAAAAGTTCCTTTGAGGAGTGAATTGCTCTTCATTTGGGAAGGGCAAGACAATAAACAAATGAGAGTCCTCGCCTTAGACGGCAGATCTACCGTCCCCTCATCTTCTGTCTCACACCATATGCCAAGATTTATGGAGAAAAATTCCAAAAGAGTGAGGAAACTGAAGTGCTGGCTTTTGCTCTAGAGAAGAAAGAGATCTGTCCTTGAAATCTCCCATCGGAAATTCCCCAGCTTCTCCTGGCTGGGACTGTGAGTCTGAGGGAAGGGCCTGATGTAAGTAATCAGTCAGCTACTGTTTAGAATACAGCATTGACTTGGGAACACAGGAAGAAAAGCATTGGAAAAGTCAGCTTGGATTTATAAGAAAAATCCTATGCCGAGGCAACAACCTCTGATGGGATTTCCACACAGAGGAACTGCTTCTCACTTTTGACGTTGTGTGCTGTCCCTGCTGGGACGCTCTCCTTGTCATTAGAGACTGTCCTTGTAACTAATACATTAATTTCAGTTTCAGGTGAGAGACTGGTAACACCTGCACTATGGGGATGAAGAGACTGGCTTATTCTTACAGGAAGTTTCTGAAAGTTGTGCAGGGAGGAGCAACTTGCGACAGCAACTTTTCCTGCACTCACACCTGTTCTGAAGGTAAAGAAAAGACCCTTCCTTCACACCTGACAGCTCAATACTATCTCTAGCCTCATTAAAGAAACAAAAAGAGGGATGCAAACCCCCTAGTGCTGCTCCTTCTGCTTTTCACAAGTCTGGTGATTTCAGGGGATTCCAATATGCTTTAAAACCAGTTACACACCTTAGAGACTGGCATATGGAGGGACTGCAGCTCTGATAGCCTCAGGATGGTCTAAGAGATATAGGATTACTGCCTTCTGCCTGGGATCTTTCTCTAACTCTCTACACTCACACAGGGTTGTGGAGGCAGATGTATCCTGACAGTGCCCTCTGATGAGAAGGAGAGAAAGGTTATGCTGGGAGATGAAGAAGTAGGCTCAGTCCATGCCTTCAGAAGGCTGGTGAGAGGCAGACAGATGAGAGAAGAAGGATCTAGTTGTTCAACATGCCAAAAAGGCCATGTCTTCAGGTCAGTCAGCTCTCCCCCAAGTATTCAGCTCTCCTGCTCCTCTGTAGCTAATCATCAGGCCAGGTCTTGAGAGAAAACCAGGGATACAATGATCAGCCACCTTCAGTAAAAAAAAAAAAATTGAAAAGATGAAAATAAAACTGGACTGTGCCAGGACTTCACCCCTGGCAAGCAGAGCAAACCTCACCACAGGGTGTGCAAGCAGTTGTGAGCAGAGAGACATGCCAGTCTGCCAGGCTCTCTGTTGAACATCCGGGAGCTGCTTGGAACCCCACAAAGACACACAGCAACCACAGTGGCCAGAACTCACATGCAAACCCTCTCTCACAGATAGAGACATTTCCTGTGCAGTACCTTGGGGGAGGCAGTACAAGATTCTGATACTACAGTGAGAGGTAGAGAATGTGTAAATGCTGTCCCACACTTGGATTTGAGCAGGACATTAAGGCTACAGTGAGAGAAGGCAATGAAATCTCTGACAACCCCACCAATATTTAGGCTCTTGTCTCATCTAAAGGAGACTTGCCCCATAGCTGCTCATGAAGCTGATGCAGGGAGCAGATGTTACTGCTTTTCTGTGTCCATTCCTTCTTCCTCAAACTCCCATCAAAGCCTTTACAGAGATATTGTCTTCTTCAAGTTATGTGGATAGAAACTTCAAACGCTGATTGCAGCCATGAATCTGCTCATGAACTCTGCTGGCTGCAATGCCACTGAGCTGCCTTAAAGCTCTCTTAAAAATGTGAGGCATTCCAGTCATTTTAATTACTGTGCATTGCATAAGCCAGAAACCAGTTCATACAAAGGAACAACAGAGAAGTGATTTTCAGTTGCTCTCACTCTCTTCTGTATTTAGTGCAGCCTCCAAAGCTCTGGGAACACCAGCTCTTATTACCCTTTGAAGCACTTCATCTATTTGAAATCTCTTTGTTCAGTCACTTAACGCTATTGATGCAGTTTAGAAGGGTTTAAAAAAGAAAATCGAAACTTCAGTTTGGAAATGGCTACAGCAGCAGGAAAGCAAAACAATAGAAATGGAAAGACTTATTATAAACAAAAATGAGAGAAAATTAATTGCTTTGAATGAGGCATAGGCAGGTAGAACCAAGCAAATCACGTTGTGTCCTTCCTTCCCGGATTCTGTCAGACCATCTAATCACAGCCTCCTTGCTTGAACCCTGCATGGTACTGAGGCCTTTGGCCCTGGTCCAGAAATGCACTTAAGCTTATATTTAACTTTGTGTATGTAAATGGTTCTGTTGACTTCAGTAGAGCATCTTGTGTGCTAAAAGTTGAACATGTGCCTTAGTGTTTTGCTGGATTTGGGCCAAAGAGCACGGTCATGTGCAGGAAACATTTTCAGCTTGATAAGGCTGTTAAAAGATATTTCCTGGTTACTGTTCTGCAGCTGATGCCACATTACAGTCTGATTGGAGGATCCCCACACTACCAAGAGGGTGATTTCATATTCCACAACCTTTTATAACGAATATTCCTGGAAACACATGGTGCCTACAGTTTGCTCCAGGCTGGGTGCTCTCAGTGGGCACAATCTGTAAATGACCCTTGAAGACTGAACACAGGATAGAATTGTTAGAGCTGATGAAGGTTTAATGGTGTACCTCCAATGAAAAGCTTGGGAATGGGATGGAGTGTTACCTATGTCTGGCTTGCAGACAGGAAGGTGACATAATTCCTTTGCAGTCTCAGAGAAAGAGATCAAATGATTTTTTTTTAATATGTATTTATAGAATCAAAGACATTTTTGAAGAAGGAGTCTTCTCATTTTAAATAGCATATAACGTTCACCAATACAATGGTGGAATTAACAGGATCTAAAACCGGAGTGTTACCAACCACTACATGGGACGTTTGTCAGGGTATTTTTCTCTGGTGGTAGTGGGGTCTTTCTCTCTGAGACTCTTTCTCTCAACCCTCCACCCTGTGTGTTGGGGTTTTTTTTTGCCAGCAGTTGCTGTAGTTTGATGAAGCCCTTCTGTACTGAAGCAGCCGGCATCCCTCACAATGAAATGTGATCAGAAGGCAAGTGAACATGCCTTTAGTTCATATCTCAGTCTCTGCCACTGGTTCCAGGATGGTCTTGTGGAAGGAAAATGATGATGTTAACGTGCTCCTGATATAAACTAACGTCAGTGTCGGTGAAAGCAGAAGGTAGTTCTCCTTCCTGAAATTTAAATAAGACACGCAGCTGAACACGTTTCCTTTACCAAAGAATCGGTTCTTTAGGTCTTGCGAAGGAGCTGGCTCCATCCGCGAAGGTCGGAACCATCTCTTGCAGCGCACTGCCCCCTAGCACTGCCGCGCACATTCCTGCAGGACGGAGGGGAGAAGGACACTTTGCCCAGTAAACAGCACCTGCGGGACATGGCTTTCCCTGGGAATTTTCACACCAACTACTGACCCAGCCCAGTCATGCTTGGCTTGCGGGATCCGACAAGATCTCAGCATGAAGTTCTGTGGCTGCTCGGTAAGGCAGAGAGATCCTTAATTGTGTTCAGCAGTGTGTTTCTTGATGGAGCACGGGAACAACATAGATTTCTTTATTTGGTGACATTAACCAAACATGAACTTGAATTTTCTCATATGAAGATCTATTTTCTCCTTCTTTCAATGCTACCTTTTTTATAGCCATATAAGGCTTTAAGTTTTATCAGAGCAAAGGAGCGGACTGATAGTTTTTGTTTTATTTTTTCCCTTTGCAGTTTCTCCCATGCAGACAGGGGACAGAACAGGATTTCAGAGAGAATTCTCCTTTCAGTTCCTTCACTGACTTTCTCTGTTACTCTGACACCATTAGCAGTATTTTCTCACATAAATAAACACTCAGAATCCTTGCCTGGCTCTTTCAGAGTTCACTTTGCTGGCAGATCTTAAAGGGGAGAGGCTAATATTGAATATCTAATGGATATTATCAGATGATAACACAGAATATCTCTATTTACAGATGATAAAATGAGTGTGCAGGCAGATTAAACTATTTAACAAAGGCCTCGAGCAGGCTACTGGCCAGACTGAGGTTTCCTGAGTATGACTTACCTGTCCTTTACAAAAATAATGCACTCTGGTTTCTGTGTGTGAAGTGTACTCTTCAAGTGGCAAATAAATATTGTTCTTATTGTACAGTATCCAGTCCTGGTTGAAAAACTGCATCCCTACTACTGTAGAGAAGTTAATTTCTTTGAAGGAGAACATCTAAGTGTTAAAAAAGGAGATGAATCAGCTAAGCCCTGACCAAACACAGGCACTACTACTCCAGGCAATGATAATACAAACACTAAAAAAATGTCTAGATCACGTCTCAAAGACTGGTATAGAAGATAACGGTAAGCCTTGCCATACAGACAGCCTGCACCCCATCCCTTCCAAAGAGATGTGCCCAGCCCTTGGATCCAGCCCTGTCACTCCTCTTCATCTGGTTACTTCTCTAGATTATATCTGAAAAGTGAACTAGCTCCTGCAATCAGCACAAACTTGGTGTCATTTTAACCAGCTTGGTCAGCCTCACTGTAAACAAGCTACTTCCATACCTTGAAGGATCCTGTGGAACTTCAGTAATTTCTAGCCCCCTTCCCCTCCCATTTCAGAAATCAAGAAGGCAACTAAAGGGTTTGTTTTTCAGTCTCCTCTGAATGTGTCCTGCACCTGTGTATCATAGACACCCAGCATTTACACAGCACCCAATGGCTGAAAAGCTTATTACAAAGCATTTATCTTGTTAGTCCTTGGAACACATAGGAAAGGTGTTATTATAGGAATGAAGAAACGTACTCAGGGGAGTTACTTGGCCAGAGAGTGAAGGGAGGTGGTGCAGGAGCTATGATTATAATCTAGTTGTGTGTGGGCCAAACTCTCCCTTATTTACACCAGTGTCAGGTTCTGGCAGAATTTAACTTCTCTCAGATATTGATCTGAGATGTTGATAGGCCGGGTGTATCACGATGTTGGTGGATATCAAATTTTTTACAACAACAAAAAAATGAGAATGTCAGACAACTCATTTTTCTTCCATGTTACTCTGCTGAGGTCGGTGGAGTTGTTCCACGTTTACACCCAGTGAGACTGAAATGACAGTCCACCCAGTCTGATGGATCCAGCTTCACTTGCAGAACCTTGAACAGACAGCCCAAGTACCTAAAGTATATTTTGCGTGGGGTTTCTCGTATTGCAATTTGGGCCCAGTGATTCAGACACTGACATGTCTAAATGTCTACCTGCTTAATACCCTGTCTTGTACACACTTATAGGACCTGTTAGCACCTCAACACGATCTGATTTTTTCGGTGTGTTCACTAATACACATTCCTGAGCAGCTCCCATCACTATTATCCCATGACACAGGGATTTGAAACACAGTGAAGCAAAGCTGTCACACAGGTTGTCTGTGTCACAGAGAGGATAGGAACTTGTGTTTTCCATTGCTAGCATTGTAACCTTGATCCCTACTGACAACACCCATCTTGAAGCTTTTGCCTACCAATGCTCCAAATAACAGCCTGTGCTTCCATAAGACAGAAGATTTTAATTTTATATGGATGATATGATTAAACAAAAGGTGTAGGCAGGCTGTGCTTCACCCAGATGGAGCAGAATTGTAAATCTAAAGACTTAGCTGACTATACAGAAATTTAGGACAGCTGGTCCCTGGCGTTTAATACCAGCATAATTTATAACTAGACGTGCTTAAGTCTTGTAAACCCCGTGGAAAGTACTCTGACATTATATACACTGGTTTGATACTGTGATTAATCACCCCTCAGTCCCTTTTGGAGGATAATAAGGCTGTCTGTATCATGCAGCTGGCAATCTCCTTCCTTGCAGTCCCAGCTCTTCTATAACATTTACATTTCTACAGCTGATAGAAATTTATGGCTCCAAAAGGGGATAAAGGAAAACAAAACAAATAGGACATTTCTATAAATTCCACTAAAGCTGCTCTGCTAAAATATACTTTGAGATTAAATATTGGGAGTGCTGGGGTTAGATACAACACTGCTTTTTCCAGCTTGGTTTTAGCAGTTTATGACCCCTTTCTGACTGCAGTGCCAGAGAAAGGGAATTGCTGGGTGGTGGTGAAGGAGCATTCGAGCAGGATTAAAAACATTCAGGGCAAAATCCTGGTTTACAGTTCAGAAAAGTCTTGTCCTTCTTTTACCCCATCCTCTTTCTACTGCCTGTTGGAAGAGGAAAAGAAGCAGCACACTGCACTTGTGCATTCTCTGATCGCTGTCTGAAAGCTCTTTGGAATAGAGTGAATAACGCGCCACCGCCTCCAGGCTGAAGGGAAACAGCCCAAGATTTCCAAGAGAACCGCAAGCCCCGTGCACGTTTTCCAGGTGCCCCGAGCAGCGGCGCGGGAGGCTGTGGCAGCCCGGGGGGCACTGGGGGGCACTGGGCGGTACGCGGGAGGTGCGGGAGNGCCCCGCTCCGCACCCGCACCGTCCTGCCGAGCCCGGGCTGCGACACGGACCGCCACACGGACAGCACGGGCTGCTAGGGAGCGAGAATAAAGTCAGGCGAACCCAGCAGCAGCAGCCGCCTCCCGCTCCGCAGAAGTGAGGAGGCACCTCGGGGGCAACATGACGGCGTGGCTGAGCTTCCTCGTCGTGTTCCTGTGCAGCTGGAGCCTGCGAGACTTGGTGGTGGAGGCTTGCACTTGCGTCCCCATCCATCCGCAGGACGCTTTCTGCAACTCCGACATCGGTAAGTGCAGCCGGGAGGGCTCGGAGGAACCAGAAAGTTGCCGGGAGCCCGAGGGGTGCGGGCAGCAGCCCGGCTGTCACCGCAGGGCAGCTGCCGTCCCGCGGAGCACGCACTGAGAGCAGAGGTGCGCGGGTCACGCCGCAGAGCGGTGACCTGCCTTCCCAAGGGTTTGGCTCCGTCGCTGCTGCAGACGCCTGGGTGAGTAAGAGGAGAGGCATGTGGTGGCGGACCCCCGCCCAGCCGTCCCAAGCCCTGTCCCGCAGCCTCTCCCAGAAGTGCTTTGAAGAAATCAGTAATTGTTAGAGTGGCATGTTTCCTACAGCAGGACAGAAACACAATTGGAAGTGTAGGCTGCCAAAATTTCCTCCTCAACTCGGTGGCATGAAGTAGGAGGCAGGATTAGGATGGGTTCTCCCGAGCTGGGAAACCGCCCGTGGCGGCTGGTGTTGGAGGTGCGGCTGACACAGGCTCGTGGTGCTGTTCCTGTAGCGCTGGGGAGGCAGGTACCAAGTGTCTCCAGGCTTTCTGCGTGCTGCGCTGTGGTCTTTGCAGCTGCGCGAGGTATGCAAACGTGCACGCTTTTGGGAAAGTTGAAACACTTTAACTGGATCCTGACGGATATGTTCCACTACGGGTTTCAGTGTGCCTAGGGTTCTTTGTTACACTAACCTTAGGTAAGGGGACAAGGACAGCACTAAAACTCTGTGAGAAAGGGATAATAGAGACTCTGTTCACAAGTTTGTTGACCCCCTTGTAGCCAAGGGTGTGTAACAAAATACAGCTGCTCCTTGGTAACTCTTCCATGGCACAGTATATGAACTCAATTAGTGGTGTCCTTTGAGCTACTACTGGACACACGTCCATGTAATGGTAAATACAGGCTGTCACTTCAGCAGTGGTGAGTGGACACACAAGTGAAGTCTCCTGCCTTCTCTGTAGGTTGTCTTAGTAGCACAGCATAAAAGGGGCTAGAGACTTTGCACTGCTGGTACCCACATGGTGCTGACTCTGAGCAGAGTCTGCAAAGAAATCCTCCTGGCAACTGCTGTGGAAGTCAAATAGAAAATAATTCTCACTGCAGCGGAACACCCATTGCTATGAATGCTGCCAGTAGCCTTTTAAAGTTGGCCAAGTTAGTGGCAAAAGATCTATCTCTTGCCTTCAGTTCTTCTGCAGAAACTGCAGTTGTGCCTGTTTATTAATGTTTTGTTTATATGGTGTATCTGCTCCTGAATGCCAAAAACCCCATTCCATGTTAAAAGTGATGGGAAGGTTACAGTTTGCTTCAGTGATGGTAGCCTGGAAAACATTTATAAAATAGTTTTATACTGGGGAATTCTTCCAGGAAAATAAAGTATTCAAACTTCTGTTGCCATTTTCATAGTTTGGATCAACAGGTGTGCCACCTAAGTGGCAACTCGCAGGGAGATTGTCCTTTCTGTGAAAGTCAGACTGGGAAACTGCTTTTCCACAGCAAAAGCTGATGGCAGCATGTGGCTTTCATGAGCTGCATTTTGGGAGAAGGACTGCTTTCTTACTCTGGTTAGGTCATGCTATAATAGATTAGGGGCAGTTTCAGTTCAATTCAACTTTTTAAAATGTTACTAAATACGTTTTTGTAATAAATACATTCTGACTCTATTTTTACTAGACGCAAAAGTGAAGTTTCATATAACACTGCTCCTAAACTTCAGGGCACAAAGTTTTTCTGTTTTCTACTCTGATTTATGGTTGAATTCAAACTCTTCTCCTTCATCTTTCCTTTCTCTCTTCTGGGCTCTTCATTGTATCTCAAGCCTTGGCTTTGCTCGGAGACAAAGTAGTTGAAAAAGTTGACGTTTCTGGGACTATCATGCCTTCAGACATCACAGCAATGCAAAGGAAGAGAAGCTTGAGGGGAAAGACAAACCTATTCCAATAAATGACTTGAATGCAAGTTCGGTTAAGACTGCAGGTTGGGTCGAAGTAAAAGTAAATCCTTACATTTGCTAGAACTGTCTGGAAAATGTGGTATTTCTGCAGGCTGCTTTTAGTAAATGCTGTCATGTTCTTCATATGTGGAAAGGACAAAAAGCACACTAAAGCTTTCTGGCTTTGGAGGAGTTAATCATCTCCATGGCAACTGATGGCAGTGTACTAATGCAGTGTTTAGACAGACTAAACTACACGCTGGGTTATAAAACACATTGTGGGGAAGAAAGGGATTCGGCGGCAAGTTTTTATCGCTCTTGAAACTTCTGACAAAATACCAGCTCTAAAGGGAGGAGCCAGTACAGTAAGGGCTGGAGCAAAAGAGGCTTTTAAAACAATATAAGAAATTAACTAGCTAGGTGGCAGCCTAGGAGAGGCTTTTTATCTTCAGAAGCACTGGATCCTGAAGAAGGAGAAGAAAACTTTTAGTTGAGGAGTATAATGCGAACTTCTGCTGTTGGTGTTTCATGCTTAACTGGTGAAGTCCTACTCTCAAGCTTATACTCTTCTCCTTTCATCATTCATTTAATTTTTCATTTTCCAGTGGCTCAGTTCTGATACAGCCTCCCAACCCTGCAGTCATTAGAAGGTTTTAATCTTTACAGAAACAGATGGTCAAATAAACCCAATAGAAAGGGCAGGATTTCACTATGTGCATCCTTTGAAAGTGAAGGTTGTGGTCTTTGAAGGAATCTTGAACTTCATAAATAACAATATATGTACATTTTTAATTTAAAAAATGGGAGGGGATAAAAGTGGTTCTGCTGTTAGAGTGGTCACAAGGGGTCTTTTCACTCAGCCTGATGAATGGAGCAAAAGTGAAGAGGTGTGTCTTATCTGGCCCGGTGGGGTCAATCAATAATAAAATTGCTGTTTTAACTCTTGGCTTTCTTTCTTTGATGGGATCAGTAAGTGCCAGAAGAGACAGTACCATAATTGGACAAACAGCAACTGCTATGATTTGCCATCTGAACTTTGCTTCCTCCACTCCTGCCCTCTGCCTATGACCCCTTCCAGATGTGAATATTTTTCTTTTGTTTGAATTAAGAGACCTTTTGAAAGAACAGACACCAGGCATGCTTTGTTCTTTTGTGACAAAGCTGTGACATTTCCAGCTGGATATAGCTGACATGAAAGGGACTTGTTTGTCCTTTTTTTGCACGAACAGCAGGAACTTTTGAGCTTGGCTGCTGAATGTAGAATTCATGGGTTCGGAAAACGCCTCCTGCTCTTGGCCCCATCTGCCCCACATCTCATTTCAAAAATTAAAAAAAAAAAAAAAAGGAAGAAAATGTGTGAAATTGTAGACTGCATTTTGACAAACCACTGTGCAAGTGATAAAGTACTTTGTTCACTTCACAGCTGTCTTACTTCTATCTTGTGCATATACTTTAGAGAAGAGCTATGGCACTATTAGATGTCTCTTACCTAAGTTCAAAGAAGCTCACAATGTCATTCCTTTGTATGTTTTGTGTTGGGGGAAGAAATACCTGTATTAGCAAGGATGCCAGGGGGTGGTGCTCCTCTCTGTTCTAAATAACCTTACTCTTGATGAGATGGAGTTGACAAGCTCTGGGGAGGTGAAGGTAAGTTCTTAAGGGTCCCTTGGTACTGTGGAAGCCATTCTTTATTCCATCCTCCTATACCCTTAGCACTGAGCTCACAACACTTGCAGTGGCTCCCATCCTTTGAATGGAGAATGTGAGAGAAGAGCAAGAAAGAAGCAGCAGAAAAGGAGGAAACTTGTGAATTTGTTTGGTCTGGAGTCTAAGCACCTGACTGAACACCTGCCCTTTCACTGGTTTTCTTGAGTTGGTCATTCCACCTTCTCACTAATAAGCTAAAAGAGAGGTGCAGAACACTTGATCATACATGAGATTTCGAACATGCATTCTTTACTTTGTTGTAGTGACATCAAATGTGCTGCCTCAGCCTTTATGGCAGACGGGTAAGGTCTGCTAGACTAATTTAAAAGTTATAATAAACCATCTCAAATTAATTATACCAGTCTTCAGAGTTGAGATGAATTTAAAACAATTTTTTTTGGTTACATGTTGTGGTAATGGTTGCAAAAGCGTATCCACTTTGAAATCAGACTTTTGTCGAGGAAATAATGACGTGATTTTATTTTTAGACTGGACTTCCCTTGGAGGCATTTTAGAAGCAGGAAATCTGAGAAGCATCCCATAAAAACTTCAAAAAATAATAAAAAAAAAAGTACTGCAAATTTCATTTTATGTGGGAAGAAATGGAGGAGGATTTGTTCAACTTCTGTGGAATTCCAATGTAAAAACTTTGTTGAAAGAGGGTGTTCCTTGTGACTGGTCATGTCTCCTGACAGAAAGATGGCCACTCGCAGCTGAATTGTCCTATTTAGTAGAAGTGGAAATAGAATTTGCTTCTTTGTTGGGTTTTTTGTATGTGGTTATTTGGAATTTTAGTCCTTATAACAGTAGTGGGATCTGAAGTAGTCAATTCTCCATATGTATGTATTAAAAAATAAAAGTGGTGGAAATTAGTGTTTGGAAGATGTAGTGCAGAATGTTGTATCTTTTTATTATGTGCATATGCTTACTCCAGATTTCCTGCAGGAAGTGTCTCCTGCAAGGCCTCTGAGCCAGCGGAGAGCCAGATGTTCTAACCTTAAGCCTTGGAGCTCCTGCTTTATGTAGACATTTCTTCCCTCCTTATTTTCACTGATTTCCCACGTGTTCTTTAGAACTCTTCACCTGCCAATTGCTCCTCTGATGCATCTGGACAGAAGTGGGAACATAGTTATGTACAGCCATACGCAGTACTAGTGTTTCTCATCTGGTTTTGGGAAGGACCTCCCTTATTCATGTCGGTTTCCAGGATGAGTGGATTTGATTGTTTGACCACAGGAGAAGTGGCACAGGGTGACAAATTCAGTCTCAGCTTCATCAGTGGCCTTCCTGTTTTCCAGGACACTAATACAGTTAGTCTTGCACTTCCCGAGTTTCTTGGATATGGCAACTGAGTTGCATCTGATGGAATGGATCTCTGTACTCAAGTGCAATCCCAGCCAGGGTAGGTGGGGCCAAGAATTTTTAGTAGGAGCACTCACTGAGTCACCTTGTCCTAAGTTGGATGTTAAAACTATTAAGCTGGAAACTTAATTTCATGATCTAACAATACTGTCTAAGGTCATACTTCTGTTTCAATACCATGTGGTGCTCTTATGTAGCCCAACCAAGCACACATAAATGAAGGAAGGAGCCCATTTGGTCTGGCAGAAGGTCTTGTAATTAAATGAAAACTTCCAGCAGGTGCTCTCTGGGTGTTTGTGAGAGTTGGTAAACCTGAGAGGACAGCTTGGTTTGAGTTAAAAGGCAAGACCAGGCATGCTGTGTTTGCCAGCTCTGAACGAGACTAAGCTAAGGAACTTATTTTCAATCCTAATAATGTCAGCAGTGCCTGTGTTTGAGTTTCCCTATAATTATGGTTTTGTTTTTTTTTTTTCATTTCAAGATGAAGAGGCTTTTGCTCTAATGTGCTGCTTATTGCTCTAGACTTTCAGGGTATGATTCTGTCTTTCACATGATAATATAAATTGGAAGCAAATTATACTGGTTAAATGATAGTAGTGTAGAAGATGAGAGGAAAATTGTGCCTTCAAGCACCAATTAGTTAAGTAAATGCAGAGTTCATTAAAGGCCTACAGTAGCTCATATAAACCCCTGAAGAACATCCACATGTGACACTTGAAATTTTACTGGCAGAATTTTATTGGACTCTTAGTACTCTTTAAGCTAGCTATCCTTCCATAGACTTCTCTGAGACAAGGCTGATCAGAGCAGCTGACTACATTTGAAACTATTACAAGAATCTTTCAACTTTTCCACAGCTTTGTGGCACTGAACACTCTGCAAATTTCTCAGCTGAAGGCTAACCTATTTGGTGACCCTCTGTGTAGAAGGACTCAGGGCTCATGGGAGGGATGTCCACTGCTGGGGCTTTATCACTTCTCTACCCACCAGTGACACAACTAGCAGTGCTGTTTGCCTGTAGTGGGCTAGGGTCTTGTTTAAAACTAGGGCTAAACTGGGTTTGCTTTGGAATAGCTTGAGAAGAGAATGTTAACCAGTGTGAATTTAAAATTTCTGCTATTTGAAAGTATTAGGCTGATGCTGGACCTGAGGTAAATGAGACCAAAGTGGGTTAAATGGATTTACACCCTCTTGTACAAGACCTAAAATCTGTCCTAGTTAGAAATGTGGAGAGGAAATACTGAACCAGCTCTGTGTAAGGCAGGTGCATTGCCACTTGTCTCACCAGTATTTCACCACCTTGTATCAGGGTTGCATTTGACTTTATCGTTTCAGGTTTCTAAGAGGAATGTTACAAACACTAGAGAGCTTAAAAGCTATTGTCAAAAACAAAGTTAACCTTCTACTGTAATGTGAAGTAGTTCTTAAGTGACCAGAGTGAAGACATAGTGCATTAACTTACAGTGTCTAATAACATAAAAATGCAAGTAATTTCACATAACCCTGATTACTTTATTTACTCAAAATTTCTGCCAGCTGGAAAAGATAGTGGGAGTCTTCTGGAAACAAGACAGAAGTCTCTTGAGTTGCGTGGTGCTAAAATTAATGTTGACTATGAATAGTCCAAATTCCTGCTAGTGTTTGTATAAGACCTTTCTAAAGGGCAATTTGAGCCCTTAGAAACAGTATACAGACAGTAAAACTCAAGTTAAATAGCAGAGAGGTACATAGACAAAAAATTATATCAAGCCTTGTAAAAATCAGTTATGGTTTGCCTGCAATGTAGAACCTCATTTTTACTTTAGGAAGAAAGGAGGTGGCTTGGGGTGTCCCTCCTTGGACAGAAATGTGCCAAGAACCAGCAGAGACCAGTGCTTGGGGAGTGGGGAGGCCATTGCCAACTTAGGGATATGGTCTTGGGCCATGCTAGTGGGGGGCTAGAGGTCCGTGTCAGCAGGCTCAGCCTCGAAAACTTCTGTCTTTATTACAGGCTGGGGAGGAGAATGGCCACAGCAATAGGCTCAGTGGGAAAGCTGTAACAGGTAAAGGTATTTAGGAGCTGCAGGAGTGGCAAAAGCCCTCCAGAGACTATCTCAGAATATAGGGAGCAGAGAAGGATTCCTGGAGAAGGTAGAGGTGCAGTGTGGAAGCCCCAGTGAAGAACTAATACAGGCTGGTCAAGCTAGGAGGAGTCACTAGCTGTGACACATGGCAGCCACCCATGCAGAGCTATAGGGAACTGTGTGGGGCATGCCTAAGATGATATTATCCATCCAGCAGAGTGAGTGTACACTTGGCCTTCAGAGAACACTTCAGTAGGAGAACCCCCATAAAACAATCTGATGTTCTACTGACTCTAACAGCCTGTAGCATGTTTATTTCTGACTGGCAGTCAAGGCTTAGGCTTTGAAAAAACCTGGCTGTGTGGACTGGCCATGGACAGAGCACATGCCCTTTATTCTACCTGGACTCCAGCCAAGCTGTTGCCTTCCTCCATTCAGATGAATGCAAAGTTCCTTTAAACAGCCCTTCAAGAAACGCAGGTTGTATGGGTGTGTGTGCAGGGCTTGGTCTTTGATTTTTGCCAGGTGAGGTATAAGGGAAATACTGCTTAGGTGGAAAATGATTCACATTGAGCAGCAGGAGAAGCAAATGAAATGAAGCCATATATAACATGCTGTCTAAAGGTACTTTTGAGACACTTGATGTACTAACCTGTCCAGGAGATCAAAGGGGGGTGTGCAAATGGCAGAGCCATCATCATTCGACACATTGTTACTGATCCTGGGCAAAAACCCACACTAATAAAAAAATACACAATCTTCCTCAGCTACCCATCTGTTTCTAAAGTGTCAGAGCTCTGTAATCCTGCTGGTTCGTAAGAGTTTAGAACCAGTTTACCGAGGAGGTAAAAAAAGGTATGTTAAAAGACCCAAGGAAGAAAAAGAGACCTCATAGATTTTTCTTAATTCCTCAATTTTGACATAAAAAGGCCCAGTTTTCTACTGGCCTTTATGATCACTAGTGCTTCAGCAAATTGCACCAAATTTGCACAAAACTTGAGCAGGTAGCAATGGCTACACCAGGTGCAACAGCATGAAGGTAACACATTATTATTTCTAGCTCCCTACTGATTCATTTAAAAAAAAGAGTCACACAACAGCATATAGGAAACAGGAGTACTTCTATTTCACAGGGCTATATTCAAAATGACCCAAGCTCCTGCTGGCCTAGAATGAAGGACTTGAATTTTAACTCCCTCATGCTGCATTGTAATTACAGTATGGAGACTCCAACATCTGTTTCCTTTTCTCTGTGTTTCCCTCAGTATTGGGTGTTAGTGCAGTGAAGTCAGCAGGGAGGCCTGCTGGCATTATGCTAGTCTGTTAATTTTCTATAGAGGAGCACTGGAGCATTTGTTCAGACAACAAGTTCAATCTCTCATGCTCAGTGAATACATGAACAAGCACAGATCTTGCTCCTCTGATGTTTAATCAGCCCTCTCAAATTTCATGGATCAGCTGTAAATAGGAAGCTCTCCCTCCAGCAAGCAGGTTTTGTTGTTGGTCTCTAAACAGTTAAAATATAAGGGAAAAATATTCTTGCTTGTACCCAGACAGGAAAACCACAGAATGGAAAACTTCCGCTTAACTTTGAAAGGCAGGAAATGGCTGGTGGTGGAAAGGGAACAGGTACGGGAGGAGTGAGCCAGGGGACATGTGGAAAACCCCCTGTTCCCCAGGTGCTTCTCCTTCGGCTCTGTGCTCTTTTGAGGGATGGAGTTCCAGGCTGACCCCTGTGCTCCAAGCCCTTTATACACTTTGCAAGCACCCACCCCAGTTCCCTACTTCCTGCCTTCTCTGATGCTGCTATAAATATCCTGCCTGCCTTTCGTAGGTCCAGAGAAATGCACATTACAGATAAAAGGGATCTGAGGTGACAGTGTGAAAGACCTTTTAGACCAGTTCTTGTGAACTGAGTGACTGCTGGGTCCTCTGCTTTATCTTGTGAAATGAGAGGTTGCTGGGTTCCCTGCTTTAAATTTCTTGAAGAGTGAAACATCCTCCTTCTTGATCGTGCTCACCTCTGGATTAGAATACATGGGTCTGTTTCTAAGGAAATGATTTCTTCCCATAAATAATGTGCTACATATGGCACAGAGCTGACAGCTCAAAGAATGCTGGTATTTGGGAGAATGTAGGGTGGGGAAAAGATGGAACTAGTTGAGAGACCACACTGCATGCAGAAGTATAGCACTTTCAATACTGAATATCTTAGATGCTTTGGTGAGGTGGATCAGTCCAAGAGGAAATAAAAAAGTAAAGTGATCCCTGGGGCACTGAAATAGCCATCATGTACAGTATTTCAATAGCCACAAAATACCCAGCCCTCCCTTAGCATCCTGCAGGGCAAAAATCACAAACCCAGAGAAGCGTGGGAAGACAAGAGCTGCAGTTCCTGTGCAAGAACTTCAGTATTGCAAAGGATTGTGCTGGGTGAGGGCAGGATGAGTTCTTAAGCCCTTTGTTTTACTTTTTAAAATATGAAGAGCAGCACCTGTCCCTTTTTTATTTTTTCCTTTTTTTCATTCCCCAAGGGGTTGGGGATTAAGGATTTAGTTGGTTATTTCCTTAGAGGATCAAGATAAAAAAAGACTTCAATAAGTCTTCAATAAGTCCCTTTCCATCTTCTCTACAGACAGTATATTTTCAATAGAATTAAGCAGCTGTCCTGCTTTCCCCCCCTGTGTAACAGTTTGCAGCTTTACAGAGAAGCACAGAAATAGAAGATTTTATAATATCAGACAGAACTTCTAGATTCTGTCTAGGTTTAAGAGACCCCAAGTTATTACAGGGAGGCTTTAAGGCATTCAGAGAGAAGCTCAACTAGATCAGGTGGCAAAAAGGCAGTGACCTTTATCAGTATTTTGCCTTCAACACCTTTACCTTAGAACAAACACACTGCACCAGAACCTATGATAGTGAGTCATTTGCATCATCCAGCGAGGCTGGAGTCCTGATACTGATAAAATATACCTCCCAGAAGCCTGATGTGGGATACTCATATTTTCCCAAACCTCCCTTCTCAGGCTGTCATATTAAGTCCTCGTTATTAGGGATTGATTTAATCCATGGAGTTTTAAGTTCCTTCCAAAACTCTTTAGAGGCATACTTGAACTCTGGAGTCTATTTTTCTTTATCAAGATGAGTGTCTAATCTACCTCCCACATGTATTCTAAATTACAGCTATCTCTTGAGTTTGCCAGTGTGTTCTGGTTTCCTCTTCTTCTGTTTGACTGGAAAGCCAGCAGGGTGGGACGCAGATCCTTGCCAGCCTTTATTCCAGTGGCATGTTTAAGTTGATTGAAGAAATGGTGTAGATTGAGAGAACCAGACCGCACCTGTCTGGTGCATTTGGTTGTATGGGAAACAAAGCTTTCACTAATACCGGAAAGTTTTCAAGCCAATAGGTTCCTTCCTGTCAGTGCAAGATGTCATGTTTGTTTCTGCATGCCGTTCTCTCACACCGATTTCCTCTGGTACTAATGGCTGTTGGAAGTGCTGGGTAAAGGAAAGCACCGGGTCTTTCTTTGCCTCCTGTCTCAGAAACTGCTTTCCTGTTTGTCCTTTATGCAGTATGGCAGCTTGGGCTATTGACGTAAACTTTGTCCTTTGTGCTGTTCAAAGCTCTCCTCTTCTGAATTTGACACTGCCTCCTCACATCCTGACTGCTGTTTTGACAGAAAGAAGGAGAGGGGACAGAACAGGATTCTAGGGTGGTAGTTGTCTTGGCACGCCCTGGGGTTCACATTTTTGTGCAGGTTCTGTGTTTGTTCATCAAACTGCTGTAAGGTCAGCACATGACCGGGATCCTTCCAGCACATATTCCTCAATATGTATGTGGACCAACAAGGAAAGATTGACTAAAGTTGTTACTGAAATACTGTGGTGGGGCTTTGAGGAAGCATCACTAGATTGCACTGTTGAAAAATATGGCAAAGGCAGTTTTGGTTCAAAAAGATATCCAGGTCCTGAATGGGAGGGAACAAATTCAGAGGAGTTTTCTAAGATGAACTGCTTAGTCCACTTGGCTCCCTTCTCTGGTGAAAACCATCAGAACTTGCAGTACCCATCTTAACTTGGGCAATTAGAACCAAAATGCTGATGTATGTAACTTCCCCACTGAATCCTGGACTGTAACTCTTTATTCTACTTTTTTCCTCATGTGAACATCTCTGCTAGAGTTGCTGCAACATGCTGTATTTTCATAAACATGCTGAAATTCAGTAATGTGGACAATCATTGTATGCCAGGATCAACAGGTGTTAAATAAAATAAAATGAATCTTGTTTCTGTATTCCCAGGGTAATTCCCTTGCCAAAGACCAGGCACTGAATGGAACTATACACTCATGAGCTAGCTACATGTTTGCCTGCCAAGGTAATAGCAAGAGCAAGCAGGATCTGTAATGCTTTTACCCAGAAAAACAAAACTATGTTTTGGTGAGATTTCACTATAATGATGGTGGTTTCAGATCCATTTTGGTTTTAGAATATATAGGCAGCAAAGCTAAAGCGGACAGAACCAGGCAATGCCAGTCTGCTTTCTGCAGAAGCAGTAATGTTTCAGCTGTTCAAGATTATATTTCTTCTCTGCCCTGTTTGGAAGGTGGCAGGGGAATCCTTAATTGTCTTGTTGTGTTTTCCTTAAAATCCCTTTACAGAAAATGTTACTGCAATCTGAGGCAAGGAGAATGTAATCTGTGGCTGTTTTGCATAGTTGGATAATTTGTTGTTTTTGTTTTTAAGCCAACTTGTGACTCTCTGAGGCTAACACTGTTCCAAATCTTATTAATAGCAGTCCTTGACATTTTAGAGGTTTTATCTTTTCATTATTATTCATACATGCTCATTTCTGAATTTGCTAATGTGCACTTGCACTTCCCCAGCTTCCGTGCTTGTGGAAGGAAGCTGTGGAAGGAAACGGTGTGCCCCAACAGCGTGGTTTTGTTAACTGGGGTTCTGCTTATCCCGCGGGTATTAGAAGTGAACATGAAACTATACACTGGTAAGCCACGCCTCTGATTTTTCTTGGGGGAAAAAAGCGATGTAACTATTATTAGCTAGTATATTACGTGTGAAGTGAAGCAGTTCCAAGGGGATGAACAACTGCTATTCAGAGGGAGTACCTTTATGCTTCTGCCTTCTCCTCAGAGCTACAACAGTTCAGTGTTCTTGACTCAAAGCGTGTCCTTGGGGCAGGGGAAAGTCAGAGCCGGAGCAAGGCTGCGGGAGCCCGGGCTCAGACGTGTGCCTCGTGTGCGTGTGTGTACATCTCGCGGTTCGGTGGTGACCCTGATGACTTCTTGAACTTTTAATGACAATGCAGCTGTCTGTTCATGGTGCTAATTAACCCCAAATCTGATTCCTCCCTCCCCCTCGTTATCCATTGCGTGAATGAGATGTGAAAACAAGAAGACGACTTTTCCCGTGCCCTTAGGGCTGTCTGAGCCTGGCAGCAGTGACCCTGCCTGAGTGGAACTGAAAGAGCTGCTGCGCAATGGCCCATACTCCTTTTTAATGGCTTGTTAAGATTCCACCTTCTCCCCCTCCCTCCAGTCCTGTAACAGTTCGGAGCGATATGGCACTTAGGGGAAAACAGCTGCAGGAATAACTTTTCTTTTGGAAAGCCAGAGACAGCTGTTCGGTTTGTAAGTCAAGGGATTCCTCCACTACTTATTTAGGGGCCTGATCCCACTCCAGTTAAAATCAGTAGAAAGATTCCAACTGGGTTCAGCAGAAAGTTGAAGGAAGCAGCTTCAGGAAGCAGCCTGTAACCAAACAGTACTGCTTCAAAATGCTGGAAACAGCCAGAAAGGAAGAAGAAAGTAGGAAGGCATTTGTCACAGAGTTGCTTGTCTTGCCTGCAGGCTCAAAGTACAGGCACTCAGCTGGCCAGTGTTTACTTGAGGAACAGGTTAAATCAGTATTCGTGGTATCCTAAGTTGCTTTTAAAAAATAGCTCTTGTGGGTCTACGTTCATTTACAATCTGCAGTGTTGGCAGACTTTTACTGGCACAGTGAATTAAAGCCTGATCTTTAATGGTGAATGCTGATTTTGGTTTGGATACTCTAAGATCATAGGGGATAATGGCTTACGTTTTGAAAATATGCAAGTTCTCAGCACCTGCAGCTCTCATTGGTGTGCATTTATTTGCCATGTCTGAAAAATGAGGAGAAAAATTGAATTAGTCTTGCTTCTGTTATTAGAGATTGTTGTTGTCACCTGATTTATACTGTGAAAGAGAATGCTAGAAACCTGGTGAGGAGGGTTAGAATTTCTGTTTAATGAAGAATTTTGAAATTATGGAAATTTATTCCATCTGAAATATGAGGGAAAATGATAATACTGGAGTTTTCAGCATGGCATTTTCTGGGAAAAATGATTCAGATGCATCTGAATCTAATGTTTTGAAGGATTAATTCAAAATGTCCAATGAAAATGAAGGTGTCATTTCATGTCAACATTAAGACTTCAAGTGCAACTGAAGAGAATTGCTGATGAAGGATCAAAATAGGTTGAATTTTATCTGAGCAAAAAGGAGAAAACAATTTTGCCGAAGTCAATATTTTACTTAGAAATTTGTGACTTAAATAAAGCCATGATCCTTGACAGGAAAAAGCCTTTCCAAAAACATGCCTGAGGGTTTAACAGTAACAGCCTCCCCTTCTGGAAGCTCTGATTTTGATCAGGTTATGTGCTACCTCTGAAGCTGGAAGAGATTCCAGTCCATTAGTCCTTCGAGGTTTATCGTTAGCTTTTTCTGAGTGCTGAGAATTCTCTTTAAAACACAAATCTAGCTTTTCCTGAATGCTGAGAATTCCCTTTACAAGACAAACCTAGATTTCCTTAGCTTGCTCCAGTCCTTGTCAATGGGCTATTCTCCTTGGGTTTGCTGCATTAACGAACAAACAGGTTTGCTTTGTGATTGTGTTGCTGCCAGTGGACTGAGACGAGGTATTTCCCCTTGTATTTCTGTTAGTTCCCTCCCTGTCAATGTTTAAACAAGCTTACACCTGTGTGCCAGGTGTGAGCTTAACACCAGCCCTGAAAAGCTGGCTCTTGGGAGGGTGGTTCACCACTTTGCCAAAATAGTCCTGTTAGAGCAGTGTCTGAGGAGACCTAGACAGCCAGGAAGCAGTCAGAGTCAGTGGATACCCTGGAAATGATTACCCTTTTATGTAAACATTCAGCACTGCGCTATCCAGAGAACTTCTGCATCCCAAATAGTTAATGGGCCTTAGAGCATTTGAAAATAGCCATCACTGTGCCAGGGCAGCTGTGAAATGATTATCCAACCGTGTCTTGTGACCTTTAGGGTTTTTATAAAAACTTACAAGGACACCTAAGGAGCGATACAGGAATGCAAGCTTGCCTCCCTCAAATTGGAAATGTATGGAAGTTTTCAGTAAGAATTCTTTCAGAAGCTTTCAAACTCCAGTAGCAAAGATGAGGTAAGTGACTGGTACGTTCACTTTAAGTGAATCTCGGTCAGATTCATAGGGTCAGACTTGAGCAGTTCCATTCAAAACCCACTTATTAGCAATACTGTCTAAGAATAAAACAACATGGGTTAGTCTTTAATTTGTATATATAATATTTGTTGTGCAAAAAAAAAAGTCAACAACTGGTGGTAGACAGGCACTCTTAACCATTCAGTGTTCTCTCTGTGCTTACAGAAGTTTGTCTAAGAGTCATAACTTATGTATGTCCTTGGCAGCACCAAGGATGCATATAAGCATCCAAGTAATGATACACTACTTCTGGGAATCCATTTTGCTTATGGTCTAGGGGATTGTTCATGGACATGAAATTTGGATGAAAAGTGTGTATGAAGGAAGTGTGGGTAGTAGAAGACTGAGATGTTTTCTCTCTCCACTGCAGTTTCCATGGAATACCTTAGGCCAGTCTGTCAGTAGGACAGTCAGGGAGTTTGAGCAAACTGAAGAAGAAAGCTATGTACCTTTTCTGCTGTCAGTGCTCTGTGTCACTGCACCAGTAAAATCCTGCCTTCAGAGCCAGAGGATGCACAGTGTGCAGTATTTGTGTCACTCATGTAAAGAGTTGTTGCTTGTAGATGTCTGTAGAATTTCAGGTCTTCTCATTACCTCTTTACCTCGTTCATGAGATATCTCACATCACTCTCCTTTTTTTTTTTTTTAACCTGAGTTTCACAACAAATCAACACTGAGTTCTTCAGGCCTTCTAAGGTCAAAAATGAAGGATGATGCTTTGGAATGCAGTTATGACAGGGCACTACATGGACTTCTGGAAAGTTCTGGATAGAAGGGGAAATTGGTCAAATTGCCTGACCTTGACCTGTAGGCTGCTGGGAACTTTGGTACGTGAGGGTCATTCAGGACTCAGGGAGGTTTTCTGCTTTTTAAATGAACAGTGAATCAGGATTGGAGTGCTACACCTCAAGGTTTGCTCAGACTCCAGGGTAAAATCCTCCATGTACCTAAGATCAGCTACACGGTAATAATTACTGTGATTACATAACAGACATTAATAAAATGGGAAATAAGTAAATTCCTTAAGCATTATGATATAACCAGAACTGTGTCATGGACGTGTCCACTGTATTTGAACAGTCTGCAGATGCTGGCAGCTTCAGAATAATTGATGATGTCTTGAGAATGGTGGGCAAAGATATTCTTTTCACTGGGGAAATGGTTTGAATGCAGGTTTAATTCCAGGGTCTGGCAGACCAAATACTAGGTCCTGTAGTGCAAACAGGAACAGCAGAGCAGCACATGTAGGCCTGACCTGGTTAGATATGTATACCTCTCTGGTGTGGACAGCTGCTTAGCCTGTCAGTTCAGTGCAAGTTTTGTAATGCAGGAAGGAATTTGCAGGCCCACCCAGTACCCTTGAAATCTATACATGTTCCCAAACAGTTCTTCCTCTCCCAGCTCCTACGTGCAAAATTGAGCATAAACCATGTGATCAGTGGAGTGCAGCCTCCTCGCAGAACGCTGGCACCCTTCCCAGATGGGCAAGGTGCTGAAGCAAGGAGAGTCCTCTGAAGTAAGTTGATGAAGCAGGGAGTGTCCAGGCCTGTGGCTTTTGATAATCCCTCTTTTGAAAGGCTTACATGGGCTGTCAGAGATGGCCTATTTCTAATGCATAGATGAAAACTGCCTTCAGATGTTCTCTTCAGCAAGGCTATCTTTCCTCCTCCTCTTCCTCGTGTTGAACTGTTTAGTGCCCAGTTGGCTCATGGATTGCATAGTGGGTTAAAAAAGACTAATATATTGGCAGATTTGGCTCAAAAATGTTTTTTCTGCATCCTTAAAAAATACAGTGATGAATTTATGATGCTTGTTAACTCTGGTTATACCCTAGGGGAAATATAGCACTAAGGAGCAATGACATGCCAGTTCTATGTGTCTGGTTTTGCAGAAGTCTCATTATTACTTGAAATGCAAAGTAATATCTAGCAGGTTCAAGTCCTGGGCATTCACTGGTCAGGTGCTGAATCAGAGCTACTTCCCTTACCTCTTCTTTTGATGTATGTGAGCCATTTCTTGGCTGCTTAGTGTAGGCAGTGGGTTTGTTCTGAAACCTGATAACAACTTGCAGCACAGCAGCCTACAGAAAAAATGACCATAGCCCAGTAAAGCAGCTTATCTACATCTTTGCAGGCCAAGGACTTCCCTTTCTTAGCAGAACTGAAACTTCCTGGGTAATTTATAGTAAATTAAAAAAAAAAATTAAAAAAATTCAAAAGGGTGTGTCTATGCTGCTTCTTCAACCTGAAATCTCATTGTGTACCCATTTTGATGTACACCAGAAAGCAATGTCATTTGAGGACTGTGTATTTCCCTTGTTCAGTCTCAACAGTATTTTGTTCTTTAAGGAGTGCCCAGGGCCTCAAGAGAGAAAAAGTCTGCCCCATGTGAATCAGAATGGGATTTCTGTGATTGTAGTAGGTTCTTGAAAATATCACTTGATCCATTTGAATCACTTCAGCACTCGTTCTTGCAGTTTATCATCATGATCTGTGGAAATGGAAGATCAGCCTCACTTACAACTGTATCACTAAATCACAGGCAAAGGACATGTTTTCTCCTCTCAGAGGCTGCTCCCCTAACTCTACTCTTTAGGCAATTCATCTCTCATCATATGCTCCAATTTGCTTTCCATGTTACTGCTCACTTGATGGGTTGGGGAACGATCAATGCCAGATGCACATTCCTTTCAGGCAGTAAATGCTCCTGCAGCAGTAAGTTATGTGCACCAGCTTCTTGTTTCATTAAAATCGCATATGGTTTCCATTTGCCCCTAATTGGTCTCACATCAGCTCTGCCATATTCTCTGAGTGGAAAGCTTAGACCTGTGGCTCCTTTGAACAATTCCAAAGAACTGTGGGAAACCAGAGCCTTGTCTCAGCCTGACTTCCCCTGGTCCTGTATTATTGTGTCAAGAAGTACTTGATCTGGAAGAGAGGGCTGAACTAAATCTTACTCTGTGGCACCAATCTTATGTAGACAAAAGGAAATGGAAAAGGTGTTTTGAGCTGAGTATTGCTTTGAGTCATATGCTTGTTATTTTTGTCCACTGTTGTAAGCTGGCTTTGGAAGTGCTTTTGTGTGTTGGTTTTGACAACTGTCTTTCCAACACTGCTAACCTTGGCTGAAAGCATTTCTGCTTTTGGCAGTTGTCAGAGACACAGAACGAGGCAAAATGCACCCTGCTGAAAACACTCCTTGGAGAGAGATGCGAGATGCCTTTACTGTGCTCTGTACATGAGGCACTCCCTTCCCCTCCCTCCACTTCTGTCATTTTGCCTTCCTTTACTCTGATTCTTGCCTACTGCTTTTTGCTTTTAGCCTGAATTCAGCTTCCAGTGACTAATTAAAGTATATAGGTGGAAAGTTAAAAAAAAAAGCCTGCCAAAAGGGAGCCAGAGAAATGTGTAGTTGGCAGGAATGACATTGTTTGCTCTTTCTACTTTACCAGAGGGTTCTCAATGCTGTAGGCACACTCATTATGTAGTTTGCAGTGTCTGCTTAGATCTATTATAGCAAACCTAGAATGTTTCGTTGATGCAGCTGTGAGACTAACCCAGCAATGCATGTAACTCCAGTAACTCAACTCTGTGCCTGATGTAGCTAATCTCTTATGTCTACCTGGCTTCACTGAGTTTAGTAGGTGTAATAGCTGGCAACAACAGAGTGGTTTTTTCTTCTCCATTTAGCTTCTTTGTGTTTTTCATGAGGTTTTTCCCAAAGTTAGGTTTTACATGTACTAGCATATAGATCTAAATGATTCTCCTTGGATCTTCTAAATGGATATGAATGCATTTTAGATCCATCCATTCTTCCTTCTCCTTCTTCCCTCTATCTCCCCAACAGTGTGTTGGTGATGGGGAAGCAAGGGAACTAACATCAGGAGTTAAATGCAGGGGTAGTGCTGGGCCATTGAAGGGTCTTTAACCAAGTTGCATGTAGGAACCTGAAAGAAATGTCCAGAAGAGTATTTTCAGGTTCTTATCTAACAGAGAGCTCTTGTTTCTCTCTGATTCTAATGTATTTCAAAGGGTGAGATGGACCATATGGGGAGGGAGAAAAATGCTTGATACTGCTGCCATCAGAAAGGTTCTATTCAGTTAATAAGCTACAGGTGAAATGCCAAGCACTAACCAAGTTCTGCTTGGTTGTTTTATGTAACCTTGTTTCTTTAATTTATGGCCTTGTTGGGAGGATTAACTTTCTCCCAAGTAAAGCCCTTCTAGAGTGTTTTGTACTTTTCGAGGTGATGGAAGGTCTGACACAATCAAAGTCTTGTATGAAAAATTTATATCACTCCTTCTTTTGCAGTTAGAAACCAAGCAGCAGAGCATGTTGTACAAACATACAGACTCTCAGTGGCAAGGAAATCTGCAGGGATGGGAAATGTGGTTAATATTTAGCAAGTATAACTGTGATCAGTTGTTTTATACAGAGCTTAGGCCTGGGCAAGCCCATTTGATTGCCTTCCACTTTTTTCTTTTTTTTTTGGGTGGCCTTCCAACAGACTTGCCATGCCACAGACAGGGAAAGTTTTTTTAGATGTGTAAAACAAAGGTCAAAAGTAAATGTCATAATTCTGGTTAGAATGTGGGACTGTGTCTTGCTTTCCTGTTTTTATTTAGACTTTTATTGTTAGCTACCAACACATTTGCTGATGTAAACACAAGTCCTTTACAATGTGATATTTGTGTGGCAACTGACTGGTGTTGAGAAGGTGCTCCTTCTCTGTCTTCCTGGGAGGACTTTGAAAAGACAAGAAGTTAAGATATGGACTGCCAATAATGGGAACTAATTTGTTGGTCAGGGTATAAAGGGAAGGCATACAGCAGTGAACCTCTTACTTTATTTTTTTTTGCTTCCTTGATGTTGTTCTTTGGTGATACTGTGTACCAGCACAGCTGGATTTGACGTCTTCAAAGACAAAGTAAAAGAGGTTTGTTTTGCCTTTTTTGGCTTTGGCTGAAGGTCATGATGGAATGAGGCAAAAGAAAGCTCCTCTATGGTATTTTTTCAGCCTTCTTGTGCATTGCAAGAAGCCTTCAAATACAACACTCTGATTTGTAAAGAATTCTATTTTGGCTATGGAGGAGGTGACTTTTAGTGCTAACAGATCATCAAACAGGCTGGAGGCTTCTGGTTTGTTTCCCCTCTTCATAAATCCCCTGCTGTAATCTGTATTTCCCTATCCATTCTGCTTTGCTGTGGAAGTGGAGGAATGGGCGAAGGACTCCTATCTCTAAAGCAGGCACTAGCTACTTGCTGCTCATAGAAGCCTGTAGCTGCCAGACAGTTTAATAGAGCCTCCCAAGAGGCTGCATACAGTTGGGCCATACTTCCAGTTCAAAGGACACAATCCACCTTTAGTTATGGTCCTCTGGTTTTAGGGCAGCCAAGAGTGTTGGTAGTAATTGCTAACAGATCAGCCAGGAGAGTGGGGAAAGGAATGCATCTTGTGAGAGAGAGTGAACAAGGGAAACAGCAACTCCACCTTAGCAGCACCATCAGCACCAGTACTGGAAAATCTGTGTGTAAAAGTATCCTGCCTTGGCCACATTAGGAGACACCCCATAAGTGGCGTTAATATTTTGGTAGCGTGCTAGGTATACTCAGGAGTCTAAAACATACCAGCTGCTGTAGCCCTGTGTGATGTGAGCCCTCCAGCATGTACCAGCACAGAAAGGAGTTCTTGTGGGGCAGATCAAATGAGAGAGCTGCTAGTAAAGCTGGTAAAAAGGTCTCAGTAAATTGCTCTCGGAAGTGAACCCTTGTACAGTCTTTGGATGAATAAAATGGCAACCATCCTTCTTGGCATGTCACGTGTCCGGCGTTAAAGCAGCGTTTTTAAATGTTGGTGCACTCAGCGGCCTCAGGACAGAAGGAGCTTTTCTTCAGCCTCCCAGTCACGTTGTTGCTCCCAATATATTTTATTTAGCCACTATTTGGATGTCAGAAAATGGCCTGGGAGAATAACTTGTCCTGTGTGTCTCCATTAGTAAACAAAGTCCACATCTTTTGCTCACTTAAAAGCAGTGAGCATGCATCTCAGCCAATGCTCTCACTTAGAAGTACTCATATTGCACACCCATAAAATAAATCCTTGAAACAATAAGAAGTGTAGCAGTTGTTACTCTCCTGAACCATTCATGGTAATTGGTCACAAGGGAAATGGGCTTGGAGCAAATCCTGGTCTCTGAAGGGCGTGCCTCCATTAAAAATGCTGTTTATGGATGACAACCAGCCCACTTGCATGAAAGAGTCTGGTTCTCATGGTGCAGTTGAGCAAGCAGCTGGGATTGGTGGTGTGAGCCTGGTTCTGTACCACTGCCCTCTCGTCAGAGGAAGGTAAGATTTGGGACAGGGTCACCATCTAGTGGCTGGCCCCGATAAAGGACAGGGGCTGGATTGAACCAGGACATTTGATGCCTTTGCTTTTTAGTTGGGAAGAAGAGCTACCACATGTAGTAGTTACTGTGTGTCTGGATGAAATGACTTGTTAGCTACAAGTCTTTTCACCGTGCTGTTTCCTCAGCTTGGCAACTGCATGTCTTAATCTCTCATTGCCTGTTTTCTGCTCCTTGACTTGTGAAAAGAATGCCTTCTGCCATCTCAGCTGTAAAGTCAGCATCCTCATCTGCTTCATGTCTTGCCTTTAGGCCTATTCTCCCTATGAACCCTTGAGTAAATGACCACAAAGTGATAAGTTAAAGAGTACTTCAGTTAGAGATGCATGCATGTGGGCAAATAAAAGGCCATGTACATATTTTTTTTTCCTAGGCTCTTTCTGATTTGTTTGCCTTTATAGGACCTCATCCAGTGACATTTTGAAAAGATGCAGGTGATTTTTGCCTGTATTTATATGTATGCATGCACCCACAGACAGTTTGTACCACCCTAAGGATGCCAGGAAAACACAAACCAGTCGCTGCTGTCACTATACTATTCCTGAAAAATCTGAGCCATCTCTGGCTTCCTAACTACCATGCTAATATACATGAAAAAAAACCAAACCAAAAATCACAAAAAGGCAAGGAAAAGAGATAACTACATTAGTAATTTGTGATACATTCTTAGATGCATTTCTTGAATCCTCAAACACAGCAGGTTATTATTGTCTTTTTTTTTTTAGAGTATCAACTAAATGCCTGGTTTCCTTCCTTTCATGAGGAGATGTTTTCTCCCTCAATTTTTTAATCCTATCAAATGTTGAGAAGCAGTACATATGTTTTCTCCTCTTTGTATCATGGCATGGCTGCCATGCTTATCTTATCAAGATTTATATCCTTGTCTAATTTAGCTTTTCATAAATAATTACAAATCACTCATGAGACCTTGCCAACTGCCCCAGTCCCACAAAGTGACCCGACCTGAAACCCCAAAGTACTGAGAAACATTCATCTCGGAGTATTTTCATAGGCAGTGCTTCAAAGGAATTGTGGTTTAAAAATATGCAGCTATTTTGGTGACCACTTGTGTGGGATAAAGTTTCCCATCAGTAATAGCAGGACTGTAATAGAGCTTCAAGGAGAAGGGAGGAGCTCAGGAGAGCAGTCACAGCACGTTTTGCCTCATTTTGCTCAAGAAGTAGGAGTCTGCAGCAGTAAACAGTCACCTTCATTAACTTAACATGGACTGAATTTGCAACAGAAATGCTGTAAATTTCAGATAATTTGCAGAGGCTGAAAAGTTCCTCTGACAAGTATGCATGGCCCCTGCTCAGTCAGGAGCAATGTTCTTTATTTTCTGGCCAGGTGTGAAGGGTGGCCATGTACCTGGGGAATGGTGGTTTGAAGGAGCAAAGACAGGGGCTGGGAAACACGCGGTGCAGATGTGCAGCTGGGAGCTCTGCTCTGAGCGAGGTGTACGAGTGGCTCTCCTGCCCTGAGCCTGAGGGGGTTGAAGCTACACATGCAAGAGCAACCTCTGAGCAGTCCTGTCCATCCAGCATTTCTCTACAGGGGCTCAGAGGCATCTAATCCTCAGGGATGGGATTACAGGTGATAGACCTAACTTGGAATATCCTCTGCTCTGTGGCTAATAGCTTGATTTTTCTTTTAACATGGGAAAAAATTTGCAGAGTGGGTTCTTTGTTAATTTCTAGCTCTTCAGTAAAGAACTTAGCTAGAAAAGTTACCATTGGGGGTGATAAAGGCAACTTCTCTGAAAAACAGAGGGCTTGACCCTTTTACAAAAGGTGTGAAGTGACAGCCCACACTAAGGTTTGTCATGGCTTTTCTAGGTGAATTTGCTAGGATGGTTTCCTTCTCCAGCTTTACTGGGGAACAGTAATAGGAAAATGCACATGCTTCTACTTGTTTGCAACGGTATCATTAGTTGAAATTGGAATGCTCTTACGTGCTAGTGGAGATATGCCTTTTGAATATTTGGTGAAGCTGTTGATTAGTCCATAAATCAAAGCTTCTGTCTGAAATGGCTATGGTACCCTAGCTAGAAGTCAAAGGACTGACAAGCTAGCAGTGAAATATATGAAAAAATAAAGTTTGTTTATGTATTTTGTCATCAACTGAGAATGTGCTTTGTCATCTTATATGCTATGTTCTGGTTTGGAAATGCTAGCATTTTGTAATACTGCCTTTTAGTATATTTCTTATCATTGTCAATAAGATACAGGATTTCTTTGTTGGTTTTAGATGTGTTGGGCAAACACCAGTTTTTTCAATTTCAGTGTATCAGCAGATGAAGATAAGACTTAGGACACTCTCTGCTATAGACTCCAGTGTTAGTGAGCTGTCCTGGAAATCACTAAGTCTTAAGGAATTGTGTTCTTTCTCCCTGACTCTTGGACAGTCTGGTTTCTGAAGCTTTGCTGGTGGTTGTGGTGGCTGTGGGCAGCAAGTGGAGGAAGCTAGTTCTTTAAAGATATTTGCAGTCCTCAAGTACATGGTTCAATATAGCTACTAAATGTTGAAGATTAGAAGTAAATTCAAGTCAGAACAACTTGTTGAATAGAAGAATCAATAAAATTGCTTTTACTGCCATTGGGAAATAGAAGTTTAAAAAAAAGTAAGTTTTACACTCAATGAATGAAGGTTTTGTTGGTTATTTGAATCAAAGCCAGGACTGTCTTACCTAGTTTAAAATTTCTTTGACAAGTCTGGCTGAAACACAGGATATGAATCAAAGCAGAGTGGATTTGTCTTCATTTCACACCACCCTTGTGGAACAAGGTCCAGGAACTGGTGTGTAAAACCAGACCTGTCTGTTCCTTTAAATCTTCTTCTGATTATTCAGAAAGCTGGGACAAGCTTTTTGCCTCCTTAGTTGGACCTAGGTAGTGAAAAAAACCTTGGTCTTCTCTTTTTCACATTTCTTTCAGTGGGCTTCTGCAGATGTTTGAAACCTAAATAAGCTAAGACGCAACAAGATGCATATTTAACGTTCTATATATCCAGCAAAATGTATTCCTGAACTTTGTTGCTACTTTTAGATAGAGTAATGCGAATAACTCACTGCATTTTCCTGCTTCTACCTCTTCATCTCCCTTCTATGCCTCCCTGCTTTTTGCTGGTTTTCTGTGATGGATTAAAATAGGTAATGCCTGCCCTGTCCCTAAGCTTTGCTCCTCTACTGAGATGAGCAGGTGGTTGCAGAACTTTTTCAAAGAGGATTGATAGAACCGTTTTTTAAATTTTCTTATGTATGTATGTGGAATGCCCCAAAAATAGATGAGCAAGAGAACTCTTCATTAAGCACTGACTGTAAACTGCCCACTAGATTAAAAAAAAATAAATCCTTATCTATGGGCCCTCAAAATCCTTATCTATGGTGGCTTGGGCTCAGCTAGCATTGCAGTGGTGCATCTGTGGTACAGCAGAGGTGCCTGTGCCACCGAGCACACACTGCCCCTTGGTATCCACGAGGAAATGGAGTGCAGTGGACACAGGATCTGATGGGTCAGCTTTAGTTTGTCTTCCAGGTGACTTCTGGCTGCCCTGGCAGCTTTCCCTGGGTGCTTGATGGTTGCTGAATAATCTGGTTTTGCACAGTAGCTGTTTGTTCAAGGGAGCATTTGTGAGTTTTGTGGTACCTCAAAGGTGGCAGTCGTAGTGAAATTCCCAGATGTGGGATATTCCAGTGCACTGTACTGTGGTGTTGTGTTTATTGGGAAATAGAACCTGCACTGGGCACACAAAGAACAATTTAAAAGTAGGATCCTATTGAATATGTTGAGAGTTAAGACATTACAAACTTCATCCCATTGGCTTGGAGCAAAGATTTTAATCTGTCTTGGTCCCAGCTACAGTCTGCTCTGCAGATTTCAGTGAGATTTAACCACGAATAATGCTTGTTCTTATTCTTCACACAGAACTGGATTTCCTCTAAATAAATACTTGCTTTGGCATCCCATTTTACATGCCTCCACTGTGTGTGAGGTTTAGAATAAATTGAGAGAAAGGTTGACCTGGAGTTTTATTTATTTTACAAGATAATATATCTAAACATTTTTGTGTGTGGTTTTGTTTTTTTTTTTTAAGTGGAGGGTGTAGCATAAATGTTGTGTAAAGTTGTCTATAATTTGCTGTATTTTCTCCCCCCTTATGACAGTGATCCGAGCTAAAGTGGTGGGGAAGAAGCTCATGAAAGATGGACCGTTTGGAACGATGCGATACACGGTCAAGCAGATGAAGGTATGTTTGCAGCCATTTCCCATGGGCTAGCAGATATGGCAAGGAGTCTAATTAACACATAATAACAAACACTTTGCATAACCATCAGCACCCCAACTTTTTGTAGTGGCCATACTGAATGGAAGGAAACCAGCAATTGGTAGAAACTTACCTGAAGAGGGGAAAGGAGCAGAAAGAGATCATTCCTGACATACAATGCCAGATACTTGAATTTTTCCATTATTTTAAAATTTCTGGTAGTAAAAGATGCCACATGGTCTCCTCTAGGTACTGAAGTCATGTTTTGTATTCAACATGCACAGGGTTAGACTGGAAATGCCAGCTTTTCCATACAGCACTTCTATTAAATCCAAGATGGAAATTATGGTAGGAGTCTGCCAGCCTTGGGAGAGCGCTCATTTCTCTTCTTTCCTTGCTTTCTTTGTCATCACCAGTTAGGATTACAGCATTTTTTTTCCATGTACAAAACAAATGAAAATCATATAGTGAAGTCTTTATATAAAGCTAAACAGAGCACTGTAGTTTTTAAATACTGTCAGCTCAGAAGAGCTGTAAAGTAGTGATTCAGAGATGAAAAGAGGTAGAACCACACCAGTTGCTTGATTTAATTCCTTTCTTCAGAGCTCTAATTCTTTGCTGCACAAACTGCACTCAACCTGCTGCTTTGGACTTGGTTTTTTTTTTTACTTAAACTGCCCCCTTGTTATGTAATGCTAAAAATCAGCCCTAGATTGTTTTTCTTGGCAATGCCATTCCAGTCATAAGACTGGTTTATGTCTTTAGGAAAAAAAAAAAAAGAAAGGGAATGGAAAAGCTTGGCAGAGACTGCAGAAATCTGAAACATATTAGACAAAGTAAAGGTTCAGAAAAAACCAGTCACTTGCCTGCCTTGTAACAGTAACTCTCTTTATAAGGCAGTTTATAGCTAAGCACAAAAGCGGGGAGGAGGAGACGCAAAGCCTGTTTCATAAGCTGTCGCAAAATCATGCACGTAGCCAAATCTGGTCCTGGCATGGCTCTTCCACAAGAGTGGAATGCCTGCACTTTGAATAAGAGGGTGTGAGGTGCTGGGCTTATTGACTTCCTTAACTTTAAAAGTTTCTCTGTAAGATTCCAAAGGAAATATATATTTGTAAAAAAAAGTATTGGCAATAATGAGACAACACTGCCACTTTTTTTTTTATCATGGCTGTTGTTGGCCTCATCAGGCTTGCAGCACTCTGTGCTGTTCTTCTCCAGTGTTGTCACTCTCCAGCTCTGCAAGGATACCCTGCTTCACAAAACTACTCAGTGTCCATGTGTTGCAGTGGCTTCATCAACTTCTCTTTCTGATTTCATCCTGTCCAGTGCCACTACTTTCCCTCCTCCTCAGTGCCAAGAGTTGGTGCTTCCTGTCTAACATATGACCATGAATAGGGTGCATGACTAGTGATCTAGACTAATGGTAGTCTAGATCACTAGACTACCATTCACTGAAATGAATTACTACCCTTTACCAGCCATAGCACTGTCCCTCTTCTAACCATATTAGACACCTGAGCCTGTCCTGGCTGTTTTCCTTGGGTTATTCTGCAACACAGGGCCTTTTTGCAGGAGCATTTCCAGAGTGTTTTGTTAGCAAGCTATGCGTCCAACAAAAGCAGGAGAGATTTTAAAGAGGAAATTGTGTGTTGGTCAAACTGCCCTTATGTCTGCTGCTTAGGTGGTGGGCTGGTGGGATGTTGGACTGGACATTTCAGTGTGACCTTTGGCAGGAAGGAACCTGAAGTAAAGTGCTGAGTAGGACTGGAATGTCCGGAGGACATAGTTCTTCATAAACAAACAAACAAACCAAGTGTCTTCTTTGGAAACCCTGCTGTCTTTCTGCTGAGCTTAGAGACTTCAGTATAAAGAGGGATTTAGATCCATACAGCAGGGGAGTGGAGAGGGACGCAGCAAATTTCTCCCTTGTTTGCTCCAATGAAAGCTGACTGTCCTCCTGCTGAATGGAGAACTCAGGAAGCCTATGGCTCTGCACAGCTGCCTGGGAACAACTGGAGATATAACTAACATGTCAGCCTTCATAAACCCTTCTGCACCTGCAGGTGAAAAATAAACAAGTCTTTTAGTCTATTGGTGTGTGCTGAATTGCTGTGGAAAGCCCTGAAAGCCTTAAAGGGCAAGAAACAGTCTCCATAGCTCTTTCACAGGCTCCTTGGAGTTTGCCAGGTTAGATTCTTGATCTCACTAAAATTCCTGAACTCGCTGCTGCATTTCACACCTAAAGCAGCTTGGGGCCTGGACTGGAGCACAAGGTCACCCCGCAGGGGCAGAACAGTGCCAGGCTTTCTAACGTTCAGGTTTGTTGTCTGAAGAGGCCTTGTGCTTTTCCAAGCAACCTCTGCCTCTCCCCACTGCTTTCTCAGATAATGTAAGAGTACTTTGAGATCACGTGTCATAAATCTGCACAGGGCTGATCTACCCCCTATGTGTTCTGTGATCCTGCAGTGCATTCTGAGAATGGCCCAAGCCTATTTCAGGAAACTGCAAAGGAAACAAGGAGATAAGATATTTCTCCTCCATGAGCACAAACAGTCCTGGTTGACCCATGACAGCACCCTGCACAGGCTGCCAGAAGCAAGGAGACTTTCCTTGGTTTGTTGCTTATCTGTAAAATGAGTCTATGGGGGGAAATGTGATAGTCCCAAGAGGAAAGAAGTGGGGTAGGATTAATTTAGTTTAATTTTAGACAGACTAAAATGAGGTGTTGAGTCTTTCCTGCTCTCTCGATTGTCAATGGATAGAGAGAGGAACCACCAAAGTGTAAGTCAGCCCACAAGTTGTAGATAGCTATTTTAGGGTGGGCTGAGTTGTTCTGGAGGTGTCTGTTCTTGACATTTGACTAGAGAGGATGCCTAATTCTTGTGAATTGCCTGCATTTTAGGTAGCTGAAGGTTAGGCAAGGTGTGACTCTCAGCTCTTGGTATCTGGTGCAACCTCACCATGGGAGGGATAGAGGGAGGAACATCATGAACAATTTTGCAGGGTGAAGTCGTTTAGACAGCAGGAACCAGCACAGGATTTGCCTGTGCATTTCTGAGGCAGTATGGGGGCTGCTAAGGGGAATGCTGACACAGATGGAAATAGAGCAGCACTAGAAGACATCACCATGTCATGGTTGCTAATACTTTGTTCCCTGTTATTATGCTTCCAAAAATACACATTTGTGGGGACAGGAGAACTCGGAGGGTAGCAGTTAGGAGAGAGGCTGGCTCTATGGTTGGGTTTCTTCTCACTGGTCTAACAGCACTTCCAAGACACTCTGTGTATCCAAAAATAATGCTCAAGGTATTGTTTTATTTGTTTTGACAGCAGGCATCTGTAGAAGATTCCCCCTTGCCAAACTTTGTTTTTCCTTCCCTGAGAGCTGAGGTGCTGGTGAATTTAGGTCACTCATCAGAGGGTGTGGCAGGCCCTGTCTGCCCAGCGTGGCTTCAGTGTGGCAGTGGCTGCCATCGACCTGGGTCCCTGGGGGCTGAGTGGAAGTGCTTTTTCAGAGGCTGAGCGTGCTGCCTTTAGCAGCCCTCACAGTGCTGTCCCTGATGGTAAAGTGAAGAAGAAATTAGGCTCAGGAGCTGAAAAACAAGCCCCAGTTCAGCATCACTTGCTACTTCATAGGCAGTCATGTTGGGCTTGATGGCTCAGAAAAGTGATGACTTTAATAGTCCTGTGGGAAGGACCTGAGCAACTTCCCAGAGGAATGATTAGTGTAGCTCATAGCCCTGTGGGCAAGAGGAGGAAAGGGCTCCAGGTGTGCCTGCCCACGTGCAGACCTTATAACACAGGTACCTAATGAGTGCTGGGAGCTCAGCACTGCCAGTGACAGATCCTGCAGTGTGCAGCTCTCTGCAGTGATGATACTGCACTGCCTGCAGGGACTGAGCAGCCCCAGCTTTTTCTTTATCTTAGCTTTTATCTGGTTAGATACTGTTATCCGAGCTTCTTGGTGTGACACCCACTAGAATGGGGTCTGAACACATGACCTTTCCTCACAGTACCCTTAGGAGGCAAGAAACAAAAGTGTGCTAAGGGCTAAATAACTCATCCAAGGATGGACTGGATGCTTGTGCCAGAATCTAGATCCCCAGCTATGTTGACTGGATTGGAAAATCTGAGTAGGTCATCTGATACCAAGAAGATTGCAGGGATAAAGCAGAGATTAGGTAAAATTCACTTCTTCCATATCCATTGAAAGACTTTGGCCACTTATGGACACAATGTCATATTTCAAGCATGATCTATGAGTTTTTGTTTATATGCTGTGATGAATTAAAAAAAAAAAAAGATTGCCTTGCCTGTTAGCTGGGTGTAGAAGAAAAGCTGGAAAATGCAAACTCTTTAGCATGTCTTTTACTGTACCCAGCAGTGCTGTTACTGTGTTGTGACACTGTTACACTACCATGCTGATTAAAGGAATCTATCTAAGGAGAAAAACAATCACCTGGCTGACATCCCATAGATGCTCCAAGGATAATTTGGCCTCCCAGCATAGCAGGATTAGTAGTAGTTTTTTATGGTTTTATAGGAAGTATTTGGGCCTAGCATAAAGCCTGTGAAATGAACATGTTCTTTCAGGAAGAAAAAGATTTGTTTTTTTTAAACAGGGTGGGGGAATGGTGAAATACCATGGGGGTAGTAGGGGTCTTCAAGAAATAGAATGCAGCCTGGAGAAGAATACTACATCTTAGGTGATGCAGAGGCAAGGGTTTATAGCTCTGGGATTGTTTGGGATTTTTTGGTCCTCTTTTGCCTCACATTAATATTTACTGCTAAACTGAATGTGAATGTGCTGTCTATCAGTAAAGCTGAGAGAGAGAAGGATAGGCTGGGAAATTCCAGTAAACTGATTCTCTCTGACTTCTATTGTTTCTTCTTTAACTTCTAAATATTGGCCATTCATGGAGTTGGCGGGGAAAAAAGAGTGACTGAATGCTTTGAAAAGACAAACTGTAAAGATGAAATTCTCAGGGAAATAATCCTCCGTGTTTCAAAAACAGGGTATGTTTAATGGGTACAATGTACACATGCAGTGGTTGTTGCATTGCTGTGCAAAGACTTCATTATGCTGCTGACAGGTGGGCATGAGTTTCTCTAAATTGCAGCAGTAAGGCCAGGTCAGATGGGGACATGTGCTAATTTCTGACTGAATCCAACTGCCAGTGTATCTGTGGGCTCGTGTTTCGATTAAACTGAGCTGGAAGAAAGATTACGAAGAAGGAGGAAGAGTGCAGAGGAATTATGTATACATGATATTTTCTTTATGGCGCCCATCAGTACGGGACTAATTTTAGAAGACGGTGTAGAATTCAATGTCTGCATTCATTGAGTTAGAGACACATTAAGTCCTTGCTGAGGTCAGCAGGAGTTGCGTGTGCTACGCCTTTGAGAAGGAGGTGTCTGGCTTGATGACTTAGATCAAGCGCCAAAGGTTTGAAACTCTTACAGCAGCAACACTGGAAAATAGGGTAGTTGTTTAAAAGAAAAAAACCCTTAGTTTGGAAGAAATTGTTTAAATCACACAGAGGAGAAAGATTCCAAGCTTGAACTAATTTTATTTCTCCCTAATTATGACCTTTATAAGGGGGAAAAAAAATTTCAGGATGTTGGCAGAGGTTGCAGCATTGGCGCTTTGTTCACTTGGTGCCACTGGAACTAATACGAATGGGAAAAACTGGTCCCTGTGCTGAATTGCAATGGCTCATTAGCAGGTGGTTTTTCTGCTCTACCAGCAGACTTCCATCAGTCCAGCCAGTGTCATTATTCCTTGATTCTTGTAAAAAACAGAAAATTTATTGCTTACCACCACAAACTAGGAATGTAGATTGTAAAGAACCTTAAGTGAAATTTGTCCTCTTAAGATGACTTAAAGCATTTTTATTCTTTCTTTAGATGTACAGGGGCTTCCAGATAATGCCACACGTTCAGTACATCTACACAGAAGCCTCTGAGAGTCTTTGTGGAGTCAAGCTGGAGGTCAACAAGTACCAATATCTGATTACAGGTAAAGGACCATGTACTTCTCCATAAGTAAAATCTCTTCTGTTTTATACATATACCTGCTAAGGACATGGGCAGGGGTGCAGAGAGCTCTGTACACCATTTGCTAAGTGTAAAGGTGGCCAGCAGTATTCTGGTGTTCAGTACTCTACAATGCTGGGAGTTGTGTCACTCCCTAGATGTCCCTCTCTTCCCTGTATCTTACACCCAGGCATGCTGGGACAAGTATGTTGTGTGACAGTCCATGGCTCTCAGTTTATACCTGGGCTGGCATGTCTGTCATAGGGAACTGGGTGCTACTGGGCTGTGTCAGAAAGGGAAGATCGTTTTGGAATGAGCTGGAGAAATGCAGGCTGCTGAGATGTGGGGATGCAGGGGGATGGACATGGGGCAGTTGCCAAGTCTTGCTTCTAGTGAAGGTGTCAGTTCATTTTCTCTGTTGGTGAGAAGAGCTTGACAGCATTAGTAACCTGCACGCTGCTGGTGGTGCTTAGAGCTAGCACAACACTCCTGACTTTCAGAATTGCTGTTATCTTGCTGGCCAGAGATTCCTGAACCAGTTAATAAAAAGAAAACATTTGCTGAGCAGTGGCTGAAGCCAAACATATTGAGAGCATTAGCAATGTCAGGAAACAAGAGAAGTGCTTGAGCTGAGAAGTGCTAACTTGTGACCATGTGTCTGTTTTCAAGGCCGAGTGTATGAGGGGAAGGTTTACACTGGCCTGTGCAACTGGTATGAGAAATGGGACCGGCTGACTCTGTCCCAGCGCAAGGGACTGAACCATCGTTATCACCTGGGCTGCGGCTGCAAGGTATGAGTGTCTCTAAGGTGGCATCGGACATTCAAGCCCAGGAACTCTGTCTCCCCTGGCTGGTAATACTCAGTGATGCTGGAGAACAGCCAGGAAGAGAAATGTAGAACAAAAATTTTTACAAAGAAAGAAGTAAAGTTCATTTTTAGTGTTGGGACCAGAGAAGACACAATAAAATAAAAATGTGAAGTCTATGCCTTTAATACCCTGTTGGAGTTAATCTGGGTTGGGAAAGACTTTCAGAATCCATATAGAATCATTTGCAGGTGAATGAAATCAGGTACCAAAGGCTTGGCAAGATATGTCCAGCTTTTTTCCTGTGTAAACATCTTGAGTACTTAAAACCCCACAGCCTGGCACTGGAAATAAGACTTTTGCACATGGCCTCAGGCCTGCAAAAACATAGACATAAGCTCAGCTTTTCTGCACCTGAAAAGCCCTTTTGACTATGGAATTAGCTGTGTGTGTGAAGCTAAGCACATGCTTACGTGCTTACAGAACTGAGGCTGAAGTTTGGATTAGTAAGCAAGGTTTGAGGGAATGGAATTTTGAATCACTTGTCTCTCTTAAAAAGACATTTTCTGTAATGTTGTTTTTACATGTAGGCTTACCTGATTTCTCTTTCCAATTGCAGATCAGGCCCTGCTACTATTTGCCCTGCTTTGCCACCTCCAAGAATGAGTGCATTTGGACAGACATGCTCTCCAACTTCGGCCACTCGGGGTATCAAGCAAAGCACTATGCCTGCATCCAGAGGGTGGAAGGCTACTGCAGCTGGTACAGAGGATGGGCACCTCCAGACAAAACGATAATCAATGCCACAGATCCCTGAGCAGCTATCCCTTTCCTTATCTCCCCTCTCCCTTACTTGTGGCTGATCTTCCTTTGGACACTAACTCTTACCAGATCGTGATGATGACAATGAAATTAGTGCCTATTTTCATGCAAATTCTAGCACTTCGAACACTTAAAAAAGAAAAGGAAAAAAAAAAGGAAAGGAAAGAAAAAAGTCTGTGCTACCTTACTGAATTTGTAATCACCTTTTCCATTTTTTGATACCACTCATTTTGATCAGACAACATTTGGGAGCTTACTTTTGCACACCAGAGGGAAAAATGGGAGGGAAAAAAAAGGAAAAAAAAAAAAAAGATGGAGCTCTTGCTCTCTTACATGTATCATTAGCTGTAGCAATATAATCTCTATTTTTTTAGGAAAACAAAAATCTAAAAACTATGCCAATTAGGCACTGTATTCTTCTATGTGCTGGCTTCCCATCACTCCTCTTCATGCACTAAGTGCTGAAAATACATAGACAAATCTATTTCAAGGGAAACAGGTTTCATTAATCAGATTAATCAAGCAAATGAAGTGAAATGAAAAGAAACCCAGCCTAAACTCTGTCATCCAAAAATGACATCCAAAGAAATGGATGTCATCCAAAAGAAATCTTCCTCTATAGGACAGATTGGCAATGTGATTGACTCCAGCAGTGGGAGACTTTACCTGGTGTGTCTGACCACAGCATCTGGTAAAAGCATTGTTGACTGACTGTCCGTGCTATCAGTCAGTGTGAATGCAACAGCACATTTGATGTTCTGGCTTTCCCCAGAACAAAAGAGAGAGTATTTTGTATTTTTGGTGTTGTTGTTTCAAAAACAAAAGCCCCATCCCCTATTTTCAGGGAGGTAAATGCAATTCCAGCAGAGCATATGAAGGTTTGTGCCATCCTGTTTTGAGCAGCATTGGCCCCTGAAATTTTTGCAGCTTAGCTTCAACAGCAAAACCAGCTTGTGAACATCTTAAACCAAACAGATGCAAAAATAACAACTGTAAATCAATCACGTGCAAGAGGGAAAGGGGAGACTTGCTAGAACATTTATTGTAAAAAAAAAAAAAATGTATTGCCAAAATAGTGTTTCGCTGAACTAAGATGTATATACACATAATGACATAAGCTATTTTTGACAGGACGTGGAATTTTTTTGGTATTGTAAACAAAAGAATGGTTTGATTGTGTTTTAAAGACAGAAATATTGACATTCCGAGTCGGTGAGTTGCTTTTAAGATATTGAAGCTCCAGTGTATCTGCAGTAGTGGCTACAGTCATTGTTTCCTCTGTAACTCCTTGCACCACGGTTCCTCCCCTGCAGCTACAATAGCCGCGTTTGTTTATATAGTGAAAGGAAGTGTGTGTGTGGGCTAGGCAAGGAAAAGTGGTCTCCTAATAAGTGTTGTCTGGGATCATAAAATTTTCAGCTGCCCAGAGGATTCCTTCTGTGTCAAGTGCTATGTTTCCCTCTAGGCACTGTTTAGCATAGCCCTGTGCATGTGCTCATACCATGTCCTGCAGTCATGTGGGAGGAGAAGCCTTACTGTCTTGTGCTTTGCTGTTGACTGGAGAAGGTTTTTTTCATTCTATTTTGGTTTTTTTTTTATTATTATTAAGAAAACTATAATATAATTTTTCTTATCAAATAAAAGTATTTTAAGTTTTAATGATGGTGAAGAAGGGGTGCGGACAAAATGGGTGACTGAGTTTTGGATGGGGAGGGCTTGGGCAGGGAGAAGATTGTGCTTAACTTCATTTTTGTATTATTATGATTATTTATCTTAAGTTTCCATATATCTTCCGTTCATTCCACTTAGAAAGCAGAGCTGCCACCAGCAGGAAAAAGTTGTTGCAGTGATTCCAGCTTGGGGCAACACAGCATTTTACAGTCAGTGACCTCAATTACTGGAGGATTGCTTAGAACCTGTTTGCCAAATGGAAAAGAAAGGGTGTCTGAGATGGGTCCTTTTATGTGTTTTTATGCCCCTTGTATGCTACCAGAGCTCTGCCAGACACACATGAAATGCCCCATTTGTAAGATGACTTGTTGCAGCAAAAAGCTTCATTTTTAGCATGAACTTTAAAGGGCATTTTCAGAGAGTTGCTGTAAGTGGTGCCTAGGTCTGCTGTGTTTGTGTTTTTTTTTTTTTTTTCCCAGCAGCTCTGAGTGCCAATGCAGCACAAAACACATTGAAAGTCTCTTGGATTTTCCTGTGATTTAGACTTGGAACACTTCTCAGAAATCCTCTTCCCTGTGACTACTCCTAAATTATGGGTTGGAGATGAGAGGGAGAGTAGGGTGCTTTGTGACACCCGTCACAGAAGCAGGTGGAGCTTCAGAATGTTCTTCCTTTTGGCAAAATATGGGTTTTGGCCTTGGGCCCAGTGGAACAATCTCTGTTCAAGTTGTGCATGGTTGACAAAATCTGTGAGAGCCTCTGAGGGCAGAATGGATCCACCCTCAGTGTTTGCATTGTTTGGACTTGGCATTGCAGGCTGTGGCCCTCCACAAGCTCAAGGTGACTTGGCAAAGCCAGTGTCTCCTTAAGCTGCAGCCACTTCTCACAGCTTTGGAAGGCTACATGAAAATGCCCCTTGATGCTGTAAAGCGTTGATTTGAATTTTCATTGAACTGCAGCTCTGCCTATTTTACCTGTCACTGATTCATTTAGCTAGCTGAGACATCACAGTATTGCACTCAAATTATTGTGAAAATATTTGTGTTCTAATACTATGAGGACTGGTGTCCCTACGTAGGATATAATGTAGCTACGTGCTTTGTAAACAAAACAAACCAGCAGATGCATTACCAGAAAATGAAGCATATTCCCACTTGATTTTGCAGATAGTAAAATATTTCTGAGATGCAGACAGCTAGACTCTCAGGGGCAGAGGTTTGGTGGCAAATCTCTGCCCTTGCTGTGTAAAGAAACAATTGTTAAGGCTTTTCAAAATGTGGAGCCAAAAGGAGGGGGAAGAATCTGGTGAAAATACATTTCGTTTGGGAAGCTTATTTATTTTGTTTCTGTGCATGCTATCAGGGACATGCGTTTTTTGGGCTAAGCTTCAGCTTGTGCTTGCATTAAGGACCTGCCTGAAGGCACTCCTGAAGTGGAAGCCATTACATGGATTGAGCAGGCTCTAAAACACACTCAAAGACTTCTTCCTTTCTGTGTGCTCTCCTTTCTTCTGCCTTGCTAAGTCACTTCTGCCTGCCAATGGACATGTTCAGGTTTACACACACACTCCCTGCCACCATGCTTTAGATACACCAACATGATTAAAAGCCCTTCTTAAAGTGTGAAGCTAATTCCTAGACTGCAGCTGTTCAATTTCTTATTTATGCATATTTTTTTCCTTACTTGCTTGGAGAGTGTTTTCCCCTTTAAAATGACAAAACTATATATTGAAGGTATGGGAAAGATTAGATTCTCTGTTCCTTTTCCAAAATGGAGGGGGTAGAGAGCAGGAGATCTGTGCAGTTCCTTGAATAAAGTCCCCTTGTGGGAGGCTTCCACCTCCCCAGTATGGGAAAAAAGCACCATTTTTAGGTCTAAATTTCCCATGTTTTGAAGAGTTATATGGCCCTATTCTCAAACCTAAATCTGTCATTGTATCTCATTCATACTTGTCAGAGTGAAATGCTACCTCACAGTGATGGGAAATATACTGTTGTGTTTTTTACAGTAGCTGGAAGTAAAGGCCTCCATGAGAACAAGCTTCCATCCTTGCAGATGTCTGAAAATACTGCTCACTTACAGCTTAGAAGGACAGAACAAAATTTAGGGAACTGCAGAAAGTTTTTGTCTTTTAGAATAAGTGACTTTTGGGGCTACAAGTCTTGAGGAAAAACATAAAAACCCACTAAATGTATGCTGCTGTTTTGCTTGTGCTGGCTTCTCCTTCTCTCTGACACTGTCCTTCCTTCATAGAGCCACTCTGCTGTTCCTGATAGTCATGGAAACTTGGGGAGAGAACCAAACCCATGTGAAAAGTCTTGTCCAGAAGGAATGTATTTGTTGCTAAATTTTCTAGCACTGTTTACAGTTTGCCTCCATGTTATTTATAAATTTTATATTCAGTGAATGTATATTGTCTTTTAAGGTAATGTTGCATAATGTTCACTTTTTATAGTGTCCTTTTATTCTAAACAGTAAAGTGGTTTTATTTCTATCACAGACATTCTGTCTCTGCTTCACTTATATTAGCTTCTGTCGACTTCAAGTGTACAGAAATGGATTTGCAACTGGATGTATTAATTTCCTTCCCCTTCCTGATACCATTTTATTGGTCCCAAAGCAGATATTCCACCTCTGGCAACTCTGGCACTTTGGAAAAGATCCCTCCAGGAATCCCCCCCTCTTTTTAAGAGGTTGGTCTCTGAAAATTGTTAGTGTGGTCATAAGCCCAGGAGAGGTGAAAAAGCCCTTTTGAAGTTAATGACTCCCAGTTGTTAATTTGCCATAGGAGGTCAGTACAGAGCAAGGGCTGGCTGTAGCACCAGTAGGTCCTTGGAAGAACACTTGCCAGATTGCTCTTATTTCCAGAAAACTAATCATGATGGGGGGGTCTGAAAGGTACATGCCCATGGCAAAGGGAAGAGAGGTTCATCTTTTCTGCTGTGAAATGTCAGAACCTTTTGTCCTCTCTTTAGGCTTACTGTTTAAGGCTGATTAAAAGTGCCCTGTTCTCATGAGAAAGAAGCTTGAGAAAATGCATTTTCAGCTAAATTAAAATGCTCACATTTTACTGTTAGAAAGTTCCTATATCTCACTTTTACTCTTGGAAAATCTAGTCTCTACACAGATGAAAGAATGAAACAGGTTTTTGAATTTGTTTTCTGTTTAACCCAAAGGTTTAGAAAGTAGACTCTGGAAAACTTTGGATATAGAAGGATGAGGGTCTCCTATGTGAGAACTTGAGTGCTTATAGTGTATGACATTGCAGAGAGGTAAAACCATAACACTTGTTATAAACACTTCCAGGAGGTCAGCCGTCAAAGGACCACAGTGTGTTTTACGAGTGCTCACTGGTGCAGCTTGGAAATGCCTCCAGGAGAGGGAAGAGAAAGGGTGGTAAAAGGGGATCAGTATATTCCTATCTGACAGATGGAGAAGCTGATGCACAGTGGGCAAGCAGCTTTCCTGGGTATTTGGTGATAACTGCAATGCAGCTTGCTTGGTGTGAGCTTGGCCTCTCAGACTCTCACAGCCCAGGATGTTGTGAAGATGTTTCCAGAAAAATATTTAAAAGTTGTGTGGATTCATTCTGTGAGGCAAACTGATCCACCTGGGAAGGGCTGACCTGAATTTGCCCAAGTTGATTGTTGCTTCTGTAAGTTGTTGAAAACTGACTGATTTAAGCCAGATTACTCAGGCTTGCATGTCAGCAATAGTGTTCGTGTTCATATGAGATTACCTACGGTTTAAAAGGCTTCCTGTGCCCTTTTGGAAGTAAGTAATAGCATCTCTGAGTAGGTGTTTAGCTATAAAGATGGAAAATAAGTGAAATTGAGATCTGTACTTCTGTGCTAGTACCAAATACATCTACAGCCGAGGAATCAAGAATCAGAGTTCCAGACAAGAGGATCTTGCTAAAAGTGCTAAGATATTTTTGCAATGATAACCTTTATCAAGCCATTCAAAACTACCATTCCAGAAGTGGTGGTCAAAGTCACAACTGTTCTGAAACATCACTTACGTCACAAAATCTTCATCAATCATTAGGAATTAAATGCAACAGGCATAATCAACTAGTTCATCTTAGAAGTGTGCAACAAACTGTCACATTGTTTAAGGACTATCCATTTCTTATGTCTTAAATGATAATACAACTTCATGACTGTAGACTGTACTTACCTCCACGATGTGCCTGTGAAACATGGAAGTGCCATAGTCTACACAGCACAGGTAGAGAGCAGAGTATTGGAACAGAGAGGCAAAGGACTGGCATTCTGAAGTATTTGTGTACCTAGCAGGCAGCAGTGGGATTTTTCACGAGAACCTGGATGATCATGTACCTACATAACGCCTGTTATGCGTTGTGGTTGGCCCACAGTGTTGCAACAAGTGTGTGAGAAAAGAGGAGTTTGAATATTTCTGAGCCTTAGTTTGACATCTCAACAACCCTCATGTTCAGGCTGGCAGTGCTTCTTGGGTTCACAGTCAAGCCCGGGAAATTAGCTCAGCCAGCCAGTGGTCACACAGGGGGTCATGGCTCATACAGGGTTTCATCAAAGCCTCAGCCATGTAGGAAGAGCCACTAATCCATGGATGTTAGTTGGGAGCAAAAATTCACAAAGGACTAGTCCTTTTGACTCAGGGAAAACAGGAGCCATGACCAGCTTTAAACAAAACCCCTCCCTTTCCCATGTTCTCCAGACCAAAGGCACCTATGCAGGTTTCTTGGAAGGTGCCCTAATAGTTTGGTACAGTGCCCAGCAGCCACACAGGGCACTGAGTGTTTAGCTGTTGACAGAAAGACCAGACCCCAGAGCACTGCAAAGAAAACATGAGAAGCTGAAACAAACTCTTTCAAGAACTCTGGGTTACCCTGAGTACCTTCAGGCTGATAAATGTTTCATGGATGGTGAGCACGTGACACACCAAGCAAACTAACATTGTGAAACAAACATCTCTTAGGACCCATGTCCCAAATTGTCAACATATTTTAAACAATTTCAGGAGTAGGGAAAATCCACTTTATCTGAATAGAGTGATTCTTTGCTCTAAGGGATGAACTTTTTGTTGACTATGTTTTATGATGGAGTTTTTGCTTTAGTGTTGAACCTTTGAGCCTCTTTGTACATTTTTTCAGGGTCCTTACATAACCTAGGGGAGGGCTGGGTGAGAAAGGAAAGAGGTTCCTAAGCAGCACCCTTTGCATAGCACTTTTTAGCTAGTATTTTCCTGTAAGTAAAATTCAGACTCTTCCCAGCATTCCCACCACAATTTCCTGTGCCCAGCTTGCATCTGTTGTTTCTGCCCCATCCATACTGGCATCAGAAGAAAGCAAAGTTACTCACCATCTGCTTATGGCTTGGGAAGAATGTTTGCTCCACGAGGGGGAACTTCTCAGGGCCCAGCGAGTTGAAGATTTTAATGAGCTGAGAAAACTTGGGGTGAGGGAGGGGGGAAAAAAACAGACACAATGGATGTCAGCAACTTATTGTGCAACAGGCAAGTGCTTTCAAAATGTTCTGATAGTAGTGAAGGAGGTGAGAGAAATGTTAGTGTGTCTTTCCCTTGCTTTCTTGACATGAAAGCAGCAGTAAAATATGAAGCTGCTGTATTTATCCGTGGCCAAGACAGCCTATGTACACAAACCTTGGACTATGAGAGCATCATGAATCTTCTGGATTCAAGAGCCAGAAGAGAATCAGTTTGGGTTTACTTACAGATCTACTATGAACAAGATTTGCATTCCAAATGTAGCTGGGGAGAGGAGCTTTTCTTAGTAGAGGATAGAGCCAGGAAATCAGGGCCACCACTTGCTATCAGAGACCAAACGAACCAAAGCTGTCCCTTGGATCTCTTTCCCACAGCCAAATCAAAGCAAGGCACTTTGTGCTGGAGGGCAGGAGAACTGCTGAGGGACAGTGATCACTAGAGGGAATTGCCTGTGCTACCTGGTCTGAGTCTCAGACCAAGGAAGTAGGAGTTAATCATTGCTGACATTTATAGTGACCCATGGCCCCCCAGCAGCCCTTCAAGGATGAGAGGAAAGAGAGGGGTTCATCTGCCTGTCCCTGTCCCGTCAACCACGAGGTCTTGGTCTGTGAGGGTAGAGAGAGCAGTATGGAACATCAATGGTGACAGCAACCACCCTGGTGTTTCACACACAAGGAGGAACCTTTGTCATTGTCCCCACCCATCAGCATGAACTTCACCACCATCACCACTATCACCACCATTATAAACCCTTTTATCATTCAGAGTTGTGCCCAACCAGACACAAAGCTCCCCATTGGAGCACTGAGTTTTGATTTCTGTTTGGGTTCCAAAACCCCAAGAGAAGCATAACACAGCACATTCCTGCTCTGCTTCAGCCATCTGTGAAGCAAGCAGACTATTCTGTATGTTGTCTGCAGCCTCCCTGTTCGATCCATCATTCATCACCTGGAGAAAAAATCAAAACTATAAGAGAGAAACTTATGAAGTAGGGATGATATACCAAAGAGAGTAAGGGGGGATGTATATCCCAGATACCTCTCAGATCTCAGAAGAATCTTTAAGTCAGGCATTCCTGCTCACTCTCTGAAGAGACACAGCCCTGTTAGCACAGACAGTGCTGAACTGGCACAGCTGTTGGTGAAGTGGTTGCACTGGCAGCCACACAAGAGAATAAAATGTTTGGGGATTGGTTCCTGCTGAGCTGGAAGATGGGACTGAGTTCCCAATTGAGTCCTATTCACAAAGTAGTTTATAAACTGAATTCAGTTTCCAGGCTCCCCAGAATTTGGTAAAATCAAGTTAATTAATAAAGGTCTCCAGCCTGGACCAAGGAAGGACAGATTTTAAGTCCTTTGCATGAGCTTCTCAAGTTCCCCATCAAAGGTAGGGATGTATTAATCTTGAAGGAGATCCCTGTGCCCCCTGAGGGAAGTAACACACAGATTAAGGGAAGGAAACAGACACCTAGGGAAGAAGGGAAAGAAAAGCAAATTCCCTTTCTTCCCAACAGCATTAGCTGCTTAATCTTGCATATTCCAAGCACTTCTGGGCAAAAGCTGGAGCCAGTAAATGCACCAAATCACAGCACCAAGGTTACATTGCAGATAGAGAGAGGATACTGAGGATGTTTTCTGCTGAGCAGCCCTGTTAAGATTCGTCTACTGGTTGCTGGAGTCTAAGCAAAAGCATTGCTGCATATGAAGTGGAAACTTCATTTGCTGGTGGAGAAGCAATACCCCTTTGAGAGTTAATTCTTGTCATGCAGTCACTGTGCAAAAAAAATTAGGCTGCAAGATGTGTGCCAGACCCAGGCCAGATGCTGAAGGGGCAGTTACCAGCAGATTTGCAGACAAATGCAGAGAATCCTTTTCCTAATCTCGTAGTTCAAAACACAGCATTTAAAGAAAATCCAGGAAACATCAAGAGGCAGCATATCCCATCACTAACACCATCACCGCCCTCACATGCATCAGCAGATAAGAGGAAAAACTCCCCATGTAGAATAATTATTGTTGGCAAGGAGGGTATTGATGTTGTGGAAGGAGGACAGCTTGCTTAACTACTTGCACTAGCCTTGCACATTCTAGAAAAGAAAAATAAAGCCCTGTTTTGACTAGCAAGGTGAGCAAACAGGGCTTAAAATTAAACACAATGAGACAAAGACAGGGAGAGAAGGAAAAACACTCTGGCTGAGAACAGCCCATGCCCCTTGCTGTGTGTGCTCACAGCCCTGGTGAACCACGGACACTGTGATGTTGAGGCAATGGACATTTATCCTGGGAAAACAGCTCAAACAAAATCACTGGAACAACTGTGCAGCCGATAGACAATGTTCTGACTTGTTCCTTGGGCTTCCTTTTGAAGCATAAAGCTCTTGGCTGCTGCTTAAATAGTGCTTTAGATGAGAGATTCAGACATCTGGGAGCCTCGTCACTGGGCCAAGCCTGCAAAAAAGTCTGACTTTGGTATTGCCCCTCATGGGACAGTTCCCTCCCATTTTTTTCCTTTTTTACTGGTTGTTAGGGACAGGATGTTGGCCAAGAGACTCCCACGTTACGTGGTGCAGCAGCCCCTGAGATACCTGATAACAGAGCTCAAGTAACATCTCCTCATGTAGATGGGTAGGAACTCTGCTGTCAGCAGCTCTGCTAGATACAACCACACCTTCCACATTCTGGCAGCAGTTCTTGCTTTCTGTGCTTCCACTGGTTTTAGTGAGTTTGCATTCAGACCACAGATAAGACATGGGGCAAGGCAGGGTGGCACAGCCTGGTTTTAGGTACCTGGAACACATAGGCAAGCAAAGTACCTTGGCCTGACTGGTTGGACATCAGAGTTACGTGCAGGGAGTCTTTACAGCGACATAAAAAGGTCCATTCAAGGTCCTTAAGGCTTTTTTCATATTTTGAAAGTGCCTAGGTCATCAGGGAGCCTATGTCCTTTGACAGTCAATAACAGCTTGGCTGGGAGTCCCTGGACTCAGGAGGTGACTGTCAAAAAAACTTCATGTTTCCTGCTGCCTTACAGATGCAAAAGTTGCTTTGCAATTACAGACATTACCTGCATGCAGTGTGAGTAATGCTCTGAGCATTCTTCCCCTGTATTTTGGATTGAAACTTAGAATTAAAGTTAGAATTGTGTTAGAATTCTAATACAAAAATTATTATTAGTGGTTGAAGCATTGCGCTTCGTGTGTTTGTAGTATTATTGCTCAACAGTTCTGGAATCATCTTAAAATTTAGATTTCTTAAATGTTTCTCTTAGGGTGTGAGACCTCCTGAATATCCTTTATTTTTTCTCTCAGAAACATCTAATTCAAACTGTGCCTGTTTTAATCTTTGAAGAAGCTTGTGTATTGCAGAACTGGAAACCTGGCAAATGTCATTAAAAAATGGGACTGCATGTTTGAGTAAACCCAAACCCAAACTCAGCTGATTGTAATTAGAGTTGCTGAGAATAAAACGTGGTTGCAAATTGCCGAGGAAAAACAGTCTCAATTTCATCCCCCTGCACAAAATCACAAACATTTCTATGAAATGGAACCATTTTTGGAGAAAATAAAAAATGAGAGTGAAAAGCACATTTCCCAGGGGTATTTAATCTCATTTCTTCATGCATCTCAACTGTTTTCTAGATCCAAAAAGTTTCCAGTAATCTCTGTTATGCAGATCTCTTATTCCAAGATGCCTGTTTTGCAATCAAAGTGGAACGTGCACTGAAGTGTCCCTGTCTCTCGCTTCCCAGCTATCACAAAAACAAAATTTTCTGATTCTGCTGCCAGTGAAGCTTCTTGCCCTCAAGCTCCCCACTGCAATCTCTACACGAGCTTCAATACCACCTGAGCATGGCTCATTCAAATGCAATCTTAGATTGCTGAGAACATTAGTCACTGGAGTGGGGGTGGTGTGTGTGCAGGGGCAGCAAGGAAAGAGGCATTCTGCAAACCTGTTCAAGTGTTTGCAAATGGTTTCCTTGACTCCTCTGGGAAGGTTGTCTGTGCCAGCTGTATTCCCTGTGAGGAAAACATGGCACAACCAGACCTAGAGTAGCTTGAGCCAAGCTGCTGGCAGAGCCAAGTTCTCCACACTGCCTTTCCAGCATTGGTTTTTTTTTTTTTTTTTTTAACGTACTAAGTTTGTTTGTTTTCTTTTAGATGCCTAAAAATAGGCCTTTCACATCTTGAGGCCCCTTCACACCATCAGAAATGTAATTACAAGGGAAAAGTTGCAAAGTGTCAACTTCGGAAAGCCCTGACTAACTCGACCCCAGAATCAGATTGAATGGGCCACAGGACTGTCAGCAGCAGGCAGTGTAAATGTGGAGGCTTTTTCTCTGGTCACCGAGGTCAATGCACTTGTGTGTAGAACCAAGTGTCAGAACCGATGGGAAGGTGTGGTACTGAGCCTGGAACTGGAAAACTAAATGGAAGCTGGGGTCAAATGGTCATTAACCACCTATACAGTGATGGCAAAGTGAGGGTGTTCTCACTACCCTCATTATTGCACTGCAACACTTTTGGAAAAGACAGGATCTTGCTTTTGGTCTCAACAAACCCCACAAATGTTATAAAAGGGGTGAAAACTGAGAAGACTCTTACACTGGTACCATTTTAATAAGAAATTACTTAAATCCAACACTGCCCAGTCATGGAAATAAGTCTGAGTCACTACAGACCTCATCTGGACTTGGGCTACCGACCAACACACTGAGGACCACTAGGATATTAATTCCAAGGGAAAAAACAATAAAACCCCACTTAATTAGGTGATGAGGAAGATAGTTATCATTTGCTATAAACATTCCATCTTGCCTCAAGCTCAATTTGTGAAATGAGTAAGGGAATTCCTGAAAATGCATCTAAAAGTTTTCCATGGGATTATATTGGAAAGTCCCATCTCCTCATATCCTATAGCTGTAGTTTCCTGCTTCAAACATAGAGGAATGCAGGGAAATTTCCACTCTGGAAGCATCAGTGATCAGAGAAGGCATTTTGGGAAAAAACTGCTTGGAAAACCCATATGTCAACTCCAAAATGGTATCAGCATCTGACTTCCTCCTGCAGGTCCTGCGATGGCCAGCCTGACTCTTGTGGCTCATGGCCAGCTTACCTCCCCAACTCTCCTGCTTCTGCAGCTTCAGCTGCCTTGGAGCTGGTCAGAGAAATGGTCTGGGGAATTATTAGATACTTTGATTTGGCAAAAGCCAAGGATAATAATTTTCAATGTTTTCTGAGATTCTCATGTGAACTTGGCAGAATTTGAAGAACGGGAGAAGGGAGATTCCAGTGCAGAGTATCAAAACACTGCCCTGTCCTCATCAGGAACTGACTTAACCTAGGTCTTTCCTAGGCACAGTGTTTCAGGTTCAATGAACCAACACTTTGTGATAATGTTGTATTTCTTTCTGGGACTGATGAAAAACGCTACATGTGTGGTGGTTTGACCCTAACTGGACTGATTTTCTCTACCTCCTCCCAGCCGATGGTGTGGGAGGATGGGGAATGCTGGCTTTTGTCTATTCATCACATGTTGTCTCCACTGATCCTTCCTCCTCAGGGGGAGGACTCCTCACACTCTTCCCCGCTCCAGCACGGGATCCCTCCCAGGCGAGACAGTCCTCCATGAACTCCTCCGATGTGGGTCCTTCCCATGCCTTGCAAGACACCTAGGTGCTGCTGCACTGCCAGCTGTTGGTGATCCTTTGGAGTCTGGGACAAGGGCAACTTCCCGCTCAGGGTGAAGAAATAACTAGAGGCTGATAAAAAAGTAGCGCTGGTAGGTTTTTTGCCCCAAGAACTCCCACCTGGGTTCCTAAAGTGGCTTAGATTTTAACCTAAAGAGACCCACTCCTTCGAAAGAGCCTGGAAGGCGAGCTTGGTGATTTATGGGTACCAGAGATCTCCTCAGCGGAGCTGACATGCAGCAGAGCTGGATCAGCACTTACCACCCAGGGCTTGCTGCAGAAGTTGTAGATGGAGTAGAGGGAGTTGACAGTGTGGAGGCCGCCGTACTGGAGGCCGATGATGAGGCTGCGGAAGTCTTCCCCCAGGGCCATGCTGTAGGCGTGCTGCCGGATCAGGACAAAATCCGGCTTGAAGGACCTGGAAGAGACGAGGAGAGTGATGTCTTACTTTCAAATCCTCAGAAGCACTTCTAACCACTCCTTGTTCCTTTTCCTTCCTTTCCCTTTCTTTTCACTAACACATGTTGCTCTTTTCTGGGCCTCTCATCGTCTGTTGCATGTGTTATAATGTAACAAACCCAACAAAACCCCCTAGTCATTAAAAAAAGGAAAAATCCAACGTAGCTGCAAGTGTGAGAGCATAGAAACAGGCCAAACAGATTTTCTGCAGTTTCCATGTCACTCAGGCATGCACAGGAACAAGCCATGAGCGGAGCCAAGGGTCGTAAATTCACTGGTGGAGGGATTCTCTTTTCTTTCTAAAGGCTTGGCCCTACTTGGCGAGCTTGCTGCAATGTGCGACGCAGATGAGGGAGCAAGTTTGTTTCCTGAGGATTGAGCTCCACATTGAAGCAATGCCCAGTGGGTGGGAAGATCATAAGGGATTTCAAAAAGCTCTCGTACACATCCATACATTGACACACATTCCCCCGTTAATCAGTTTACTACACACGCAGCACATCCCAGGCTCTTACGGCTGTGAGTCAACAAGCAAAGGGCAGGCATGGTAATGTAATTAATCAAATGAGCAGAGCCTCTTGTTCGCTGCTGTGACTCATGGCATGGACTTCCAGAACATTATTTAGCAAGACTGGAGCTTGGACTCCTATGGTTCAACAGCAGCAGCCCTCAGCTAATGCACAGAAAAGTGAGGCCCTTCCTAGGTAAGCCAAGAGGCAATGGGTTATCTTTCAAGCAGCCAGATTTCATTCCTTGCTGACGCTCTGTCTTCAGAGCCATTCAAAAATATCTGGAAGCAGCAGTTGGAAAGAAACCGTTCCCAAAATGGAGCTCAGCAGTTCATTCTCGAAGGAAGGGGCTTTTCCACTGAAAGAGGGGATTATTTTATATGTTAGCAGAGGTTGCATCAAGGACATTGAAAAATTTCCATGCTGTATTAAAGATTTTCAGAGAAATGGGCTCTGTAACCAGGTCCCATTACCTCACTGCCCTCGAACAGTTTCCTTGCTGAGACTATAATTTCTATCCTTTGGATGTATGAGCTGGAAATACTTTGGGTTTATAGCCCCTATTTATATTTCCATCATTCTGGCAGGGAAATGTGAGACGGTGACTCTGGGCCAGATTGTGGCAACAAACACTCAAACACTGTACACAAACCCTAGCACAGCATTGTTGTTTTAAAGCTGTTCATTTTGTTTGTTGGCCTTGGACTTCTGTTATCGCCCGCCTGAGACATGGTGAGGAGCATGCTCAGCTTTTGTGATGCAAGAGGCCAAGCTTTAGAAATGTTGTGATTCCCTCCCATGGAGTTTTTTTAAACCTAGGCATGTTCCCTAATGTACTTGGCACCAAAGGTGGTGCTTTCCTCCAGCAGCGAGATGCATAATGAGCATCACGAGGGCTGTGCTATCGCTGTGCAGCTGATTTATGGACCTCCCTCGTGTCAATGGGCATGAGGCAAGCAGTGGCCCCTGCTGAGAAACAGCAAGTGAATACAAATCTTGGAAAGTTGGAGCTGCTCTGTTCTGCTGGACTTGCTGTGCAGAAAGCACCCTGGAGGTGGGCACAAGTCCTCAAGAAGGATTAAGCAGCTGCTTAGGACCAGGGCTCGATATCTGTGCCGAGCTACTGAACAGTTGTAGTGCCTGGAGAGGCAGGAGCTCTGGGCGTGTCTCTCCCCATCCATCTTTCTGAGCATATGAAGAAGAAATTGGTCCTTGTTACAATCCCAGACTTGACTCATGGGACAGCACCTCCTGGGGCTGCACAGTAATGGTTCCGATCATTGCTCCCGATGAAGCAGCAAAGCTTTCCCCTTGAACACCTGCCCCAACACCCTCAATGGGGACGTGATGCTGTGGTGGGGAGGAAGGATGCAAATGAGCATGGCCAGCTTCAGGGGGGAGGACACAGAGTGGCTGGGAAACTGCCTTCCTTGGCTTTATTTTTGCCAGCCAAAAGCTCAGGGAAAACGCTCTTGTCTTTTCAGATCCTGGCAGAGAAAGAGTTTCTCCAACAGACAATGGAGACAAGAATACAGAATTAATGTATAATTACAGAAAAGCCTATTCTCAAACTTTGTGTCCTGTAAGAAGGCAGGGCACTCTTTCAGGCAGCAGATGAGGAGTGAATCTCTAAAGCGAAGGTGGACACTGAATCCCTGTTTTGAGCTGTGGAACAATGTGAATGTTCCCATGGATACTGAGAACAAGGCAGTGGAGTGCCAGGCCTGGGACTAGCCGAGAATAAACATCAGCTGAAGAGCACCAGAGCCTGTAACAGAGAAATGGAGACCAGCAGAAAAATGAATAACAATCAGTAACATTTCTGTTCAGAAAACAGGTCCCCAGCTTGCTTTGTGCTAGAGAAGATGATGACAGGACATCCTGCTGGGAGGTTTCATGCCTGAAAGAGATCTCCTCTTTCTTATTTCTGCAGATAGACATAACTCTGGCTTGATTCCTGGTCCTTCAGCTTTTCTCACTGAAGCACAAAGAGATTCAAAGGCATGAGGAAAGAACACACAAGAACAGATTATTTGTATCAGAAATAGTGTGATCAACACATTAGATTGTCCCCCCTGTACTGAGCACTGGTTCAAATCCTGTGTTCAGTTTTGTCTCCCTTGCTGAAAGAAAGACATTGAGGTGCTGGAGCCTGTTGCAGTGAGGTGGGGATTTGCTTCCTTTCCCAGGTAACAAGGTGTAGGACAAGAGACAATGGCCTCAGGTTGTACCAGGGGAGGTTTAGTGGCTATCAGGAAAAATGTCTTCATAGGAAGGGGTTACCAAGCATTGAAACAAGCTGCCCAGGGAAGTGATTGAGTCACCATCCCTTGAACTGTTTGAAGGGGGTGTGAATATGGCACTTAGGGCTGTGATTTAGTGGTGAAAATGGCAGTGCTTGTTAATGGTTGGACCAATGCTTTCAGAGGTCTTTCCCAACCAATTCTGTGAGTGTCAAAATACCTCTTAATGACCCCTTCCACTGTGAATAATCATTTGCAGCCAAAGGGTGCTTTGTACTTCAGCACCATGATGAGTGAGAGAGTTTTTTCCCAGTGTTGTTGGAGAAGGATGGGCTCTCCTGCTCTCTTTTGAGAAGACTGGCAGTCTTACAAGACACTTTGCCCTTCATGTCAATAGAAAAAGATCTTCCCAGAACAATGAAGAGGACATCCTCACTTCAGGTTCTGGCTACCTTCCATTATACAAAGGAGACTTCATTCAGCTTTCAGATACTTCCCAGTGACCAAGACATTTGACATTAAGTTCCCTTCCAAAGCCTTTCTTATCTGGCATGACACAGAGGAGAAGTGCATAATTAAGTAACATGATAAAATAAGTTTTGTGTTACTGGCAATTAATGAAGTCTACAGGGAAGCTTCTGAGGCACAAATCCAAGCTATAAGTGGCTGCAACTTTTGCTCAAGAAGGGCAAAAATCCCTCCAAATATGCAGTGCCTCAGGTGTCTGACACCTAATAGAAAATGGCATTTACAAATAGAAAACAAGTTCTTTTGCTTTGCTTGGCTGTTAATAGCATTGTTATTACATTACTGAAAATTAATATGAAACCAATGACATTTTCCCCTATCACAGTGTTAGACTTAACATTCTGTTTGATGTTTTAGTAAAGTGGAAAATTTGCTGAGACAAAAATGTCATTTCAGTCAAGACCTCGTGTCATATTTTCCACAGAAAGAAATAAACCCTGCTGAAGTTATCCAAGAAAGAATGAATGTGATTGCTTACATAAATAAGATAACAAAGAGTTTGTTTTAGAGAAAAAAGAAAGCAATATAGAATAAAGAATAACCTCACTTTTCCAGGCTGGAGGAGAGAAGCAGGGGTTTTTTTGAACATTGTAATAGAGAATGGCTGGGTAAAACACATGGGGGGTGTGGGAGATTGGTGCAGCAAAAGCAGCAGGAGCCAGGAATCACAGTTGCAGTAGGACCAACACCACTGTATGTAGATGAGGACACCCAGAAAGATGCTCTGATTTGCTTCTCAGCCACAGATCAATGCTGAACTAACCATTAAATCATGTCACACACTCTCTGAACTGTACTCTGGCAGTCTCAAAAGTCTGCCATATATTTTGCTTCTAATCTGATCAACACTGACAAGGAAAACATGTGGACTCAGACAAAGCCTGAAAGTAGCAGCAACCACACCTGCCAACACCAACTTGCCTTCAAAAGGCTTGTGAGCCAAAGCTTTTACAGAAGGTGATCCAAATACTTTCCAACATCACAGAATAAAGTCATAAGGTAATTTAGGGTGGAGAGGATCTTTGGAAACCATCTGGCCCAATGCCATGCTCGTTGCAGGGCTAACTTTGAAGTGACATCAGGATGATTGCCATTCCCTGGAAGAAGTCTTTCTAAAAACCCATGTGGAAAGGAGACAAATTATGACAGGACTGATAAAAAAAAGTAGCTGATCAAGATTGAAACAAGGTACAAAAGCTTTTAATTATTCTTGTGTTGAATCCTGGATTAATTAAATTTGAGTGCTCTAGACCCTGGCGGCTCATTCCTTATTTTAAAGAATTACTGTAAACGCAAAAAGGATCGCGGAGTAGTTTAGGATCTGAGGCGCTCCCCACCCTGGTCTGCTCAGAGTGACTTTTGCTTTCTGGCAGCTGCCTGCATGCCAAATGTTTTCCCAATAACTGTCAGCATCCTGCCCTCACGTGGGCTGGGCGCCAGCTGCCGGGGAGGCGAAGGGGGACATTATTCATCTGGGACATCAGCAAACCCCTCGGGGAGAAGCAGCCTCCAAGCAGCTGTTTAGCAGCAGGAGCTGAGGTGGAAGTAACTGAGAATAAATACATAAATAATTGCACCCCACTGTCTCTTCTCTTTTGTACTTCCTGCTCAAAAAAAAAAAAAAAAGAGAAAAAAAGAGGACAGGGACAGACAGGTGAAGAGGGGGGCAATATTAGTGAAAAACAAAGTTAGATCACCCCCATACGGGAATAATTTATCAGTTTATAAATGTTTACTAGAGGCATTAAATTGCTTCATATGCAACTGCAGCTTGCCAGGGCGTACCCTGCTAGACACCTCGCGCCAGCTCATTGTCTCTGCAGGGTATTTCAGTGAGGAAAGTGGTCATTTGGCACTCTGGTCTCTTGCCTAAACTGAATTTTCAAAAGCTTACATGCTGTTACACACAATTCTCCATTACATTTATGGATTGCCATGCCATCAATAGAAAAACTATTGCCCAAATGTTTCTCAGTGTTAAATACATTGTACATATTGTACTCCACCATGTGGCACTCTCTGTGAAACCTGGGACAACCCTGAGCTCAATGTATTTTTCCATCTGGCTGCTAGAAACCTAAACTTTCCCAGTCAGTTTCTGCCTTTTTTTCCCCTCCTATCTGCAACTTCACAGAAAATTACAGAAATTTGGTTTGGAATCACCAAAACAACTAAGCAACAAAAACAGCATCACACAAACCCCGCCCCCGCCCCCCCCAAAAAAAAACCAAATTCGAAAAAGACATTCCAAAAAAGACCCCAATTAGGTCAAGAGTTAAAGTAAAAAAGACAGGAATTAGACAGAGTCTGGAGTTCGTCTTCGGCACAACCTTTCTGGAACATGAGAAGTTGGAAAGTGACCTACTGCCTACCAATACTTCCTACATCAGTGTCTGGGGACAGTAGCTACTCCCATGACCTTCCCGGGCATCCTTTCTATAGAAGACCTCCAAGAAACCACCAACTCTTGTGAACAAATAGTCCTGGAGAGACAAGAAAACATCCTTCTAGCAACGTGCAAGTATTGTGTGGTGAGAAAGCACGGCCTCTGTAGGATAGAAGACCTCCATGCCCCTTCCAGGCAGCTGCTTGTCAATGGACCGTTGGTGTGAGTGAACCCACTAGGATGGGAAAAGATGCAGTGGGCAGAGGACAGTGTCCTCACTGGGCTTTAAAGAGTCTTGCATCCTGGAGCAGGCAGATATCTTTTAGTCAGACTACACATCTCCTGGAGTCTGCAAGCTCTGAATAGCAGGGAAACACCTGTGGGCTGGCCAGCCTCTTCTCTGCTTCTCCCATGTAAAAGGATTTGCCTCCTCATGCTGTGACCCTACTGCAGCTTGCAGTGTAAAACTATGCTTCAGGAAAAAGCACTTTCAGGGATTTTTGGGATGCTGATTCAACAGGTTGCTGTTCTGTTGTCACCAGAGCATCGTAGAAGCACTGAATAAGCTGGAAGCAACGGGAATGTTGGTGTTAACTACAGGAATGAAATGGGCAAACTGGAGAATTTACTGACCCCACCATGGCTGTGAGTAGCAGGGGCACATCATCCAGGGTGAGCAGGGGGAGACACACACCTTACACAGACAGGCCAAATCACACAAGCCTGTTGGACTAAACATGATTCCATGGCAGAGATCGTTCCCCACAGCAAGGCTTTGCCCTTGGTGCTGTTCCTCTTTCCTTTGCTGTTGTTTTGGACACCCCTCTACACTTGCCAGGGCCATTTCTCCAAGCAGGGTGCTCCCCACTTCAGAGCCTGGGCATCTCCTGGTGCATCAGCTGCTGTCTGTCTGTGGGGTTGCACTGAGCTGCACACCACTCTGTCAGTGCTATGGCCACCGCTCTGACAGGCTCCCTGCAAACTGGAAAATGTGCTTTCTCTCCTGGATGGCAAAAGAGGCAGCTCTACAGGGAGACAGGAGATGAGAACAGTCTCTTCCATGATTAATTTATTTCCTTAAAAGTCTGAAATATTCCCAAAGACATTAGTATTCCCTGGGTAAAAGAGCTGTCCAGATTTTCAACATGTCCTTGCCGTATTCTCATATCTACTGGAATTAATAGCTGAAGTATTGTGAAGCCCAACAGTCAAGCATAGAACTGCATTTAATCTCATACAGAACCTGAGATCATAGTCTGGGAGTCTGAATGATGCTGTCAGAACCAGACACAGCCCAAGCTTTCATTTCTACTTAGACACTTTTATAATATCCTGAAAGCATGAATGCACCTCAGAGTGGGTGCAGTGCCAACACTGGCAGCCTCTTTACACTGCCGAAATATTGATATGAAGGGCCCTTCAGAGAAATGGCAAAATAAAAATCCCATTCCTCACATCTAACCCCAGTAAAAGTGACACAGTCCAAGGGCTTTCTAGAGTAAATTAGACTCCGGGTGGTTCTCTCTCTTACTGTTTGTGTGTGCAGATCTGTCCAAAAGGAAGTGGTGTGTGCACTGGGAGGAGGATGAAGAATCCACCCAAGTGTTTTAAAAGTAGGCATAAACCCACACTTGTTTTTACACACTCTTTAGTACTCCAGCCTTTGCACCCAGAAATTACTCAATTTCCCTGCTGTAAGAGCTGCTGTGTCTAAGCTGGTGAGGCATCCTTTGGGATGAATAAAAGCTACCTCTTGCTTCCCATATTTAACTTTTCAATGGGGAAGGTCTGCTGCCAATTTTTTCCAAATAAGTGCTGGGATAACAAGGACCAATGTGTGGGAGATTCCCACCATTCCACCAGTCCCGGCTGAGCCCAGCACTCCTCCTGGTGCCCAGCTCATCCCACTGCTGCCCTCAGCCAGGGCAGGGCTCACAGGGCACTGACACAGGAAAGTGCTTGCTGGAGACTGCACAAGATACTTCATGGCCAGCTCTCTGTCTGAAAGAAATGTGCTGAATATGCTGATGGAGCCTTCACAAACCATGGTGGAACTGGCACAGAAAACACACATGCAGTTTTTTAGATTTGTTAGACGATAGCCTCTGTCTCCAGTGGCACATTTCGTTGACACTATGTCAAATCCTCCACCCCCTTCTACAGACCTTAGTGGATAAAAAAGAGGAGATGGAGACCCAGAACATTGTTACTGTAAAATTGAATTCTTGGAACCACGCTTGTTTTAAAGATCAGGCAAGCAAAGTAAAGCCTGGCTTCAGTTAGATTGTTTGATAACTTCATTTTAGCTACTTATTTCAAGATATACAGGCTAGGATTCACATATCTGTCCATGTCTTTGCTTTCTGTAATTGCTAATAATATTTCTAAAGCATTTTTTTCTTTTTTTTTAAATTTTCCTGAGGCAAGTGGTAAATGGAAGGCTTCAAGGACTGTTTTATCTTCTTATTAGGGGATTTCTCTTCCAGATAAAAGAACCACAACTTTTTCCTGGTGCAGTTCACATCAGTCGACCCAGGGTCTGAAAGAATGCCTTAACACCAAGGTGTCAGAAAATATCAAGTGATCAGCATAAAAAGGCTCTGGTTTAAACTTTGCTTTACATGTGCAATATGGTATTTCCAGTTTCAAGAAAGAATTGGGAGACCTGCTCCAAAATGACAGAATTTCACAGGCTAATAAACTTTTAGATAGCTTATCAGTAGATGAAATGTCAAATTGGAGAGGACAGCCCAGTGGTTCCTGAATATGAATATTAATGGTTGCTCTTAAGAAATTTTTTATTTCAGTGTTTTAAATCTACTGGCCTGTAGTAAATTCACTGTATTTCCACTAAACTGCTACATTCTATTGCTCTCCCTTTGAAGAGGAATGTTAAGCAGGCAGGGCTCCTGCAGGGGGGAATCCCAAACGTACTTGTTAGTAAGATGGTGTTGTATTTACCTTCCTATAAATGTCAGTGGGGTTTCCATGACACTGTGTGTTCACAGAACACGGTGAGTATTATATTTCAGCATCTAGGAGCATTCTGATTTTGGAATTAATATTTTGCTTAATAATTAACAGAAGCCTAATAAGTGAGGCAAAAAAGGCGACAGCAGCAGCAGGGTTGGTGCACATGTGAGTTGGAGGGGTGTCCTTGTGGCTGGGCTCTCTGAGGGGTGTCTGTGGCCAGGCAGGACATGGCTGTGGGTGGGATGGCGAGACTTGAAGGGAGTGGGAAGCAGCTACACCCCTGTGGATGGGTTGAGGTGTCTCTACACAACTCAGTTCCACAATTCACTTTCTAAAGTGAAGAAGAGGTTTCATTTCTATACCTTCCAGAGGATTGCTAGGAGTGGCTGTGGAAGGTGGCTGACCTGAGCTCTTAAACTCACTGAGCTGGGCACAACAGGGGCACATCAGCACAGGCTGTAAACAAATATTTGCTTCTTGCAAGGATTACAGCATGTAGAATATGCTATCCAAATTGCATATCCAGACAAGTATGTATTTACCAAATTTTACTTCCCACAACGCAAATGTGTCCTTAAACATGCAGGCATGAAAACAAAAAACCCTGAGCTAATGTCATTCAAAACCCCACGTATTTCATATATAAATATCCACGCAAAAATGCTAGCTGGAATACCTGTGCATTCACTGTGAGCAGAAACATGAACACCATGCCCCAGACAGTTTGGTGAAATAAATTTTGTCTTCAGTTTCAGTTTAATAGCTCCAGATCTTTCTGCCAGATGTATGAATGGCTTTGGGAGGGAAGACACAGGAAGGAAAATGAAGATGTGATCAACCTAGGAAATGGCTCTTGGGAAACCTTCCAGCATCATGAGCAAGTGAACACAGGAGTGCATTAGCACTGCACGCTGTCTGATGAATGCTCCAGCGGCTGGTTCATGGGACATAATGCTCAGAAACAGACATTTGTGGCACAGGAGAAAGCAAATGCATGTAACAGACACAACTTTAAAGGTTTTTAGCGGAGGCTTGTGAAATTTTACCAAAGAACAAATGGAGACTTGTGGATGTACTAAGAGAGATGTCAAGACCTGAAAAGAATTGATGGACCACAGTCATAGCTAATTGACAGTGACATGTTTTGCTTTGCACTGTTTGGACTGGAAATGACATCTTGAGAAATTAAACTGAGGCCAGCATGCTCAAAATCACAGTTTTCAGCTGTTCTAATAACCCCTTCCAAAAATATCACTGCACGCTACATTATGCATCCCTATCTCTAATTTTGAACTAGTTGCAAACAGACAAAAGCATTGATTAAATGTGTCAACACTATTAAACTCAAAGATGCTGAATACACCAAAAAGTGCAGAGGAATTTTACAAAAAGAAGTGGGGTGGCTAGAAAAACGAATTTGGAACAGCAGTGAGATTTCAGCACAAAGAAAAGCTATTGTATCAAAGATGAAATGTAGAGTTGTAATGACAGGAACTCATAAACATGAAGGCTTGGGAATAACAGGGTGGAAGGAAATATTGGTGCTATGTAAACAGAGGCATCATACACATGTGACAACATACACTACTCTTTACATCAAACTTGTAAAAATGCATCTAACTTTAGCTCCAAATTGCTGCCACTCTAGAGCTTGAAAGAGGGGAAGCAATGCTTTTGGAAAGTGAATTGGATGTGTGATTGGAGAAGCATTGCTTGGGAAAAGAGTCTGCTTGCAATGACTGCAATTAAGATGTAATGCTAGTAGGACAGAAATCCCATCAAGCAGAGATGGGTATTACCTCTGAGATATACCACAGGGCAAGGCCAGAGTACTGGGCATCCCTCACAAAAAAAGAAGTGGTATTTCAGGAGTAAATCAAGCTGCAAGCACCAGGATCATAGAATCACAAAAGAGTTTTTCTTGGAAGGGACCTTAAAGGCCATCTAGTTCCAACCCCAGAGTCATGATTAGGGACACCTTCCACTAGAGCAGGTTGCTCAAAGCACCAACCAATGCTGAACACTGCCAGGCATGGGGCATCCACACCTTCTCTGGGCAACCTGTGCCCATGCCTCACCACCCTCACAGTAAAGGAGTTTTTCCTGGTATACAGTCTAAATCTACCTTCATTCAGTTTAAAGCCATTCCCCCCTTGCAAAACTCTAATGTAGTTCCATTTAGGTACTTGAAGGTCCTATAAGGTCTCCCCGGAGCCTTCTCATGTCTAGGCTGAACAACCCCAACTCTCAGCCTGTTTTCACAGGAAAGGTGCTTCATCCCCCTGGTGATTCATGGCCCTCCTTTGGACTCACTCCATCATGTCCACGTTGTTCTTACACTGGGGGCTCCAGAGATGGATGCAGAGCTCCAGGTGGGGTCTCACAAGAGCAGAGCAGAGGCCAGAATCCCCTCCCTTGCCCTGCTGGCCATGCTGCTTTGGATGCAGCCCAGGGTGTGGTTGGCTTTCAGGGCTGTGAGAGCATACTGCTGGCTTTTGTCAAGCTTCTCTCCTCCAACACCCCCAAGTCCTTCTCCTCAGGGCTGCCCTTGATCTGGCCATCTGGGCTATTGCAAGGGTATTCCACTGGGATCAGGGCCTAAGACAGGTAGGCTAATATATTAGAGCCACTGTTTAAAATGAAGGTGAATTGACAGAGAAGCAAGAAAAATCAAAGGAGAACAAGATCTGTTGTCCCTCTTATTGGGAGTCCAGAGGCTAAAAAGAACCTGAGAAGAAGGCATTTGCTGTTGCATGAAGGATGCATGTGTGAAGGACTGGAAAGGATGACTGCATGGCATAACGTGCACCTGAGACTGACACAAACCCACCAGTCAGGCCAGACTTTTCACCAGTTCCAAGAATCCTTGAACCCAACAGGACTGTGCTGCCCCGATTCAGAGACTTGTCACCCCCTGAGGCCAGCCTGCTTGGCCCAGCATTGATCCAGAAAGCCCAGTTTTCAACACCAGCCAGTGCTCCTCACCTGACCACCTTGGTGCCGTTCCTCATGACCTGCATGTCCACCATGCAGCCACCCATGACGTAAGCAGCCAGGTTCAACTCGGAGAACTCGGCCTGGAGTGGAGCAGAAGGACAAAATGTTACTCAAGGGCGGCAGAGACACAAACACTTGGACACAGACGCTGAGTTTTCTTTGTCTGGGATCTGCCTTTCCTCCTTTTTTTTTTTTTTTTTATTTTTTCTGTGAGGCAACTGGAGATCCAATTATAGCTCATTTACCCTGAGAGACTGCAGAACTATTTATGGCTCCCACACTTGGGGTGTAAAAGTACACAGGATTAGGCTTATTGCAGTAGTAAGTACTGAAGGAATTAAGAATGAGCAGGCTGAAAAATGCACACAGGAAATAATAATAATAACAACAACAACAATAATAATAATAATAGGTAAGGTCATATGAATTCAAATTCCAAGTTTCCACTTGGAGACATCCATTTGGAATTATGTCTGAGTTGGCTGCTGTGCCACTGGCCAGCTATAAACCTAATACAAAAGGCTGAAACCTTTTTAAACCTCATCATGTTGCAGGAAGGTGATAAGCAGAGGTCACCTGATGCAATTTTCTTATTAAGATTTTTACTATTAAAGAGTTAGCAAAGCTGGGTGGGTTATTAACAGAGCTGCTCAATCATTAAAAAACTTTGTATTTTAAAAGAAGTGCAACTTGCAAGGCTGGAAAGGTTGGCAAGGGATATTTCAGCTGTGGGGAGCAAAAGGCACAGGGGTGACTGTGACTGCAGAGGATGTCAGTGAAGGTTGGGACCCAAATCAGAGTGACTAGCTGGGTGAGAGGTGTGATAATGCTGACTGGAGTGCCAGCAAGGCTTGGTGGTCTCAGGCCACTCTCAGTAGGAGGATGGCAGGACTACCTGATCAGAATTTGTCTTGGCCTTCAAATCCTAACTCTGGTCTTGACAAGCAAATGAGTAAACCTTGAACTAGAATATCCTAGCGTGCCATGCAGGTCCTCCCTTTCTAACATGAGGCAAACATGCCTGTACAGATTCAAAATCTTACATTTAATTAGTGCCTGTGATATAAATATAAATATAAATAAATAGGTTTCAATTTTTGAGGCAGAAAATATAGTCTTCCTTTGAGCAGTTTTTTCCCATTCCTTTTAAGGCATTTTTTCAGACTTCGTATGATGAAGACTGGGCAGCAGTAAAATCATCTTCTAACCAGTAGCTATCTAATGCCAGAACACTCAGATGGTGCTGCTAATACTTATGATTTTATTGAGATCCTTGTACTGTTTAATGTTCTTCTGCTACTTCTATTAGCTGGAGCCAAAAGATAGTGCCAGGAACAACTTTTATACGTTAAAAAAAAAAAAAAAGGCAAAAAAAGGCAAAAAAAAAAAGAAGCATGTTTTGTCCTCATGAACTCATGGAAAAAACTTGCCAATGGAGAACTAGTGCACCTGTAAAGGCTCAAAGGCCAGACGACAAATGAAAAAATAATTTCCATCTTTCCTTTTTAAAATCCACATGATTTTAAAGCAATGGCTGTGGACTGGTGACCCGATGATGTAATGAGATTTCATGTCTGTGGCCCTGAGCAAACTTTTTAAAGCAACACCCTTACATGATCTTACATCAATGTAACTCCCAATTACAATGAAAAGAGGGGGAAAATTCCTGTTGCCAAGAAATAAATTCTGCTTCAAAAGCAAATACATACCACAGACACACTCAGAGGGAGGGATTGGCAGTGGCTCAGGTGACTACCTGGGTTTTACTGCTGAGAGACTGCACTTGGCCACAGCCAAGCCAACACTTGGCACTGTTGCCTTGGCCACAGCCATGCTTCTTCAGTGACCCTATCAGATCAGAGATAAGAAAACATGTAGCCCTAAAAGACCTTTTATACATTTAAAAAATCTCAAGAGACCTAGGCAGAGAGGAGTCCACCTAGGACAAATTTGGTAAGATCAGATGCTTTGGGCACCATCAGTGATCTCCCCAATGAGTCAGGGCACACTTGCTGGTTTACACATTAGCTCCAGAGAGTGTGTGGACTGGGGAAAATGAAAGGATGTTTTTCCCACCTCTGTGTCTCCATATGCCTCAGAGATGTCCCACTCTGAAAGCAGTGTTGTCGAGCTGGACCTCCAGCTTCTGTTGCTGAGGAGTGCACTGTCTGATGTGAACACCAGCGCAGCGAGAAAGGGAAGTTTCAGGTATGTGTTTTCATGGCTTTTTTGCCTTTCTGCTATAATTTTTTTCCATAGTGGTTTGTAGTAAAGAGCTTAACACTCCTCTTTGCTGGGGGTGCAAATGGACAATCTTCATTCGATGAGGGGCGCTTAGAGTCTAACTAAGTTGGTGTGACAGGCGTTTCCCTGAAGCAGTCAGGCCAAACAAAGCTGTGCTCAGACACCTGACCTGCAAACAGGCCTGAGAACCCCCCGAGCTGGTGAGTACTTCATGCCAAACTGCCAGGACCAATTTCAGGCCCTGCTAACGTCAAGAGCCAGAAGAAAAAGAGAAATCCCCTTTGGCAACCATTGTCCAGGGAACCCTGGCAAGGAGAGAGAAGTGTAGAGAGGGTCTGGGGGATTCAGCTATCTCACCCCCAAAGCATCCAGATCTACAATCAGAGATGAGAGACAAATCCTGACCTTTGCCTAGCATTCACTTCTGCTTTAACAGACCAAGTTAAGGAATGCTGCTGCTTTCATGTAGCTGCTTTGTCCCATCCAACAGGCCGCTGCTAGCTGGCTTTTGGAAGAAGGCTAAAACCTTCAGTCAGCAGAAATTGTTTCCTGTTGATTTTCCAGTGCTCCCTGTATTTTTAACTTTGTGGGTTTTGTAGCCTGATGACTTCCCTTGGCTGGGATTTCAACTCTGAGATCATCTCCAGGCTGAGTTTACCTTGCAGACAAAGAGGTCTTTGAAAGCAGCCCATGCAGATAGAGTGACAGGTAACTATGCATATAAAGGAGAGCCCAGCTCCCCATGGCCTTGCAGAGTCATTTGCATTAGGAATCATGGAACAGAAGAAGGCACTGCATTAGCCTGATGGTGTTTTATACTTGCTTTGCAACAGTGCCAGTGGCTGCAAAAACATTCAGGGCAAGAGCAAACCATGTGTGACCAACGTGACAAGATCTGTCTTGAAGAATAAGGTAGCACAGACTGTGGGAGTAGAAATATTTCATACGCCTGTGAGGCTCAGATATGAGATGATGCCCACAGCTACTTTGATCACAGTTTTGTCAAAAATGCCTACTTCAGGTATTAAGAATCAGAGAATTCTCCACATCATTTAGACTAAACCTTAAGGTGCTCTCAGTTTCCACCAGTGTTCTCTGTGTGCTGGAGATCTTTTTGGTGAGCTATTTTAGAGCGTCTGTTTCTGTTTCCTGATATTAAACAAGGAAGATTTTGTCATTTTAAATCATGCAATAGGAGAAATGCCTGGCTTGGTAGCTATGTCTGTTAGTGATTTAAGAGAAGCACTTGTTCAAGGTGCATTTTAAGCATTTTTCATAGAATAACAGAAAGTTGTGTTGGAAGGACTTCAAGATATCACATTTTCTTTCTCTCTTTCCTAAGGCATGACCAGCTCCACCGATGCCCTTGTGCACAGATACTACACAACCTTCTTCAGTCTTCCACAGATCAGGAACCTCCTCAGGCAGTCTGTATCTTTACAACCATGGAAAGTTTTTCCAATGCCCATCCTAAATCTCTCCCCTTACCTTTTAAGAGAGCAATTATTTTGTGTCCCTTACTTCTTCCTGCAGAATCGGAAGATTTATTCCTCAAAGACTTGCCCTTCCTTCTTCCTTTTTTTTTTTTCTTAGACAAAATCAGCCCCATTCTTGTGAGATTTTCTTGTAGATGATGTTTTTCAGTGAATTGACCAGAGTTGTTGCTGTCACTGGGATTCTCTCTGGCAGGCCCACAACTCCCTTCATTTGTAATACTGCCAACATATGCTTGAGTATGGATTTGTCATACATGCAGCAGTGTGACTGTTCTTTAACTCTCATTCTGGCTGAGATCCACTGTAATTCTTGCATTGCTTTGACTAGGCTACTGACTAGCCTGGTCTGTGCCATGGCTTAGGCACTTGGGATGAGGAATTGCCACTGTAATAATCAAATCACACACATTCTTCAGTGGATTTTATGCCTTATTCTTTGGTGGATCTTCTATTATGCACAAGGAAGAGCCCACATCAGGCTGAATTCCTAAAGCAGCACATTTCACTACAACCATTACAAGCGTCTCAAGTGGAAAGCAAGCGATCCCTAAATCCTAAAGGTGGGCAGATAGTATGGATGCCAGTGGGATGAGGGTTAGGGCTGTGCATGCTTGGTGTGCCTGCATGCAGAATTAGAGATTACACATACACATCCTGATCTCCAGTGTCTCTTCCTGAGACATTTTTCCTTGGGGAGGCCCCCTGCTCCCCACCAGCCCCCAGTACTGGGATTGCTCTCTGGGAGAAAAGAATGGAGAGAGTCCATCCGTGATGTGAGTGCTGCTTTGTGGCTCCAAGAGCAGCTTCCAAAAGTGCTCTTCACAAGTCCTGAAGCTAGGATGCATTCTCCTAGAGACAGTGCTGGTGCTGATGGTCCAGATGCCTTCACGTGTGTGAACACCTTTTAGTGCATCAGCTCTGATCGCTTTCAGAATTGTCTCTTGAATTTTCATTTCAGAAGTTATGTGACTGTCCGAAAATTTGAGGTTTAGTAAAAGCACATTTCTAAATATTTTGATCCCAGGAAATGGCTCAAAACCATGAACTCTGTAAACCTCTAAAAGCCAATGAATTTGTTTTTTTTTTAAAGGAAGATAGTATTTATTTTTTATTTAAGAAAATAATTATTTTAGAGTAATTCTTGCTAGTTCTCCAGGTCCCTTTATTCAAGGTTTCTGAATGCATGCGGCAAAACTATGAGAACTGCTGTTGCTGTTCTTGAACTGCTTTCTGGCGTTCAGCTGGAAAAAAACCCAAACCCTAAACTTATAATGAAGAAAAATTATACAGTTGTTTGACAAGAGGCTAATTTTCCTTTCATCACACATGGTCTGGTCAGACTCTACCTTTTGAAAGGACCATTTTATGCCACACATCAAAATACCTCTTTAGGGCGGGAAGTACAATGGAGCTGGAATTCATGATTTGTATTACAATTATCTTCTGTGACTGCCAAGTACAACTTTTTTCCTGACAATGCTGCCAATGGAGTCATAATCTATACCACAAGACTTTTCCAGAAGCATGTACATAGGAGTTCACTGAATAATCATTCCCTGAAAACAAACTGAACAGTGGGAACAAGTGAATGAGCTGTGCAAGAAGAATGCGCGTCAGACAGACAGACGGACCCACCTCATCACAGCAGGAAATGGTGGGAAGGAGACGGGTGAACAAACAACTGGAATAAAAATGTAGATGGACCTTTTGGCCTCATGGCTCCCCTGTCACACTTATCACCCCACTCCACCATCAGTTAGCCAATGTCAGGAAAGATGTCTCTGAACATATTAAATTTCCTTCGGGAAATACCTGCAGGAAAGGTACCCTGAAGGTGGTGACTCTCTCTAAGAGGTGCTGCTTGCTCTTGGCTGCTGTGTGTCCCATTGGTCCCCGAAGGGCACAGGGCTGGAACAGCCCCTCAGAGCCGTGGGATCTAACCCCTTGCTACGCCTGGCACTGTGTCATGAAACCCTTTCTTGCACCAGGGTGTTTACTAAAAACACTCATGTCTCCTTTATCCTCTGTTCTGGCAGCATAAACAAACTCAGCTCTGTCAGTTTCCTCTCATAAGCCAGGTCTCCATGGTGGTCCCAGCACCCCTGCTCTGTTATCTCCTGCCCTGTAGACATCACTCTCCCAGACAGGTGTCAAGTGTCCCACTCACCTGCCCACCCTCAGTGTCATGGTGTGCCTGATGGCTCTGTGGCTGTCCAGGTGTCAGCCCCATCTCTCTCGCCCTCTTCTGCTTCTCTGTGGGTGTGCTAGGGATACATGGCCACGAGGCATTCCCCTTGGCCTTGGGGCATGTCTAATGCCCAAGGAGACCCCACACAAGGTACGTTATGATCCGAATGGAAAACCTCAGGAATCCTTGGAGCACACAAGCTTTAGTTTCCTCTGGGACAGTGCAGAAAGGGTGGGAAAGGAGATGCTGGATTAGTTTCTCTCTAATGAAGGAAAACATTTGACAGGGGGTAAGGCCTATAGGATAATTCCTCCCCTTCCTCAGTGTACTGTGGTTCATAATGTCTCCTGTCCTCTGGCTAATGAAGAACTGAGGAGAGAAAAGCAAAATTCTTTTTGTGGGAGACTAAAAGCAATGTGGTCCACTCCTGTGCCACTTTAAGATTCTTCTTTAAGTTCAACTTAGCCTTAGAGCCATTTATTCAAACTTCTGCTTTTCATTTCTAAAAGAACTTTTTTAGTATTTGTATTTCTAGAGAAAAGAACTAGAGATGCATACACTGCAGTTCTGAAAGCCAGAAATCATCAGGCAAGTAAAAGCCTACGTGGATCAAAATCTAAGCAGCTTATTTTTAGCATAAAATAGAGATAGTATTTTTAGACTCAGCTGTTCCTTAAAGCTTAGGGCTTTACCCACACTGAGTAAAACTTAAAACATCAGGGTTTTAATGGGAATAGGTCAAATAGATTTTCATTTTGCACCAGTGTTTCAATCAGACTCATTAACAACTACTATTGCTACAGAAGTGGAAAAATACCCAAATAACCAAAACTTAATCCAAACTGCTTCCAAAGAAAAAGGTGCCATGACTCAGGAGAACCCTTGGACTGTCTTTACACCACCAAAGCCTCTCAGTTCTCTCCTTGCATCCAGCAGAAAAAAGGCAATGGCACTGCCTGCCTGGTTTCACTAAATGGTGGGCAATAATAAATCCTGCACATTAATAAATATGGTTTCAGCATTACACTGAAGATTAGAAGAGAAGAAACAAAGGTGGAAACAAAGTCAGGCTTCACATTCATTTTAATGGATGACAGGAGGGTGGTGTACCTGCCACAGTGTCCCTGCCAGCTCTCTCCTTACCCACTGGCACCAGGTGCTGCCCACAGTCACCCCTGTCCCTTCCCAGGGGAAATGGATGTGAAGAACAAGGGCCTGGCATTGCTATCGAGGTAATGTAATTCACTCAGTACTAAAGAACCAGAAAACCTTATTTGAGAGTCCATAAAACCTATTTTCATACAGGCTGAGACTTGCAGAAGCAGCTCCCTGAGCAGCAGGATGGCATTTAACAGTCTCTTCCCGTGTATTACCCAGTGTCCAATATGAACTGAATTCACCTCCTGCAGAAACTTAGTATCTTGAGACATCTGCCTGTTCCCTGAATGCAGCTGGAATGAGCCAATGCTTTCCACGGGGCTGGGTGTGGGGGACAGGCAGAGCAGGACAGCAGGATCACATATGTCCTGCATTCCTCCGAGGAGGGGGGAGGCAGCCTGGAGAGCTGGTAGGGGTGAACAATCGGATTAGATAACTGACTTCCCGCTGCCGAGAGAGGGAGAGACTGCTGCTTGCAGCACCCCTGCTCCATTACAAATAAGTGATGTCATGGCTTTCAAAAAAATATCACCTACTATCCTGTTCTGCTTCCCCCACAGATTGTTAAAATGGCTTGCTAAGAAAGAATTAAGATGTAACAGAGATGGATATGAAAGAGGAGGAGAAAAAGTTCAACTACAGAACATCCTGGAAGAATGGCAAAAGAGTTAGCATGGTCAGTAAAAATAAGGCAGTGGCTTTTTCCCAATGTGGTTTTTCAAGAGTATTTAACATTTAGATATTTCCTTTCATTGCTTTCTGCCATTCAAACTTCTTTGTTATTTAGCTTTTCAGATCAAAAGTGGTTTTTCTCCTATAAAACCTAAAAAAAGTTCCTAAGGCAAACTGTATTTCTGGCTGAGTTAATAATGTGTGGTTATCTGAAACAGGATCGAATGGAAAAATGAAAAATGGAATTAACTTACTGAGCAGACTAAATGGCTCAAGAGGTGCCCAAGAGTCAAAGTCCCAGATGAAGAGTTTATTCAGAACTGAACAGCCAGGTTAAGGCTGGTGCACCACGGCACAGTCTGTGTGCCATTCAGGGGAGAGTTATGGGAGTGAAGTCTGGTGAGCTGGGAACTCAAAGAGAAAGATGTGGACCATGTTGAGGAGCACAGTTATTCCCTGTTTTTTTCTTTTTCATAAGGAAACTGTGGAAGAACATTCATTTTTTAGGTGGGGAGGGTCAGCATACTGCCTCAGGGGACCTGTTTCCACAATAGTTTAGGCTCCTGGACTGCTTGAGGAAGAGGGTGAAGAAGTTAGGAAGGCTCCAGACGAACAGGGTAGGAGCAATGAATAAAAATTAAATATCAAGAAATATTGTGCAAGGATGGATGGACAAAATAAGAAGGGGATAAAAAGCCAGAGTCTGAAGGAAGCAGTGCCTCTCTCTTGACCTTAACATTATGCAAGAGGGGCCTAGGGGCAGATTCAAGGACTGCCCATGACAATGTAGCTTCTGTGTTTCCCTGAACAGATAGTGATCCAGCTGGGAAAAGTCATCATCCCTTCTCCTTCTGAGGTCTGGAGGAGTCAAGAGCAGCTCCCTCCCCATAAATGGAGGCTGGGCTGCCTGATCTGAGTGGCAGGGAGGGAGAAAGTGGAAATAGCCAGGATCCTTGTTTCCCGTTCCTCAACTCTCCAGCCCACTGGGGGCTTCATTCCCTTGGGCAAAGCTGCAGTCCCTGTGTGGGCATTTAATGAAAGCTGCAGGGGCCTGGCCATGGTCCTCACCAGCAGAATCACATCATGGTCTTGGCTTGGAGCAATCTGTTTCCTCGTCTCGAATGTGGATATTCAACCTACGTGAAGGATTTCAATAGGTAGACTGGGAAAGTCTCCCTACAAGGGTCCCTGGGGAAATGGGATGAGCTACCTTGTGACAGTGACAAGGGTCACAACTTGATCCCCCAGCAGGGAACCAGAGTCCACTTCTGACCTTCTGCACACACCATCCATTTGAAGGCAGCTCCTCTATAAGAACCTCAGGTGAGATAACATTTGAGGAGAAGGAGTATGAGGGGAAAGGTGGAGACTGGAAGTTTAGGAAAGAATTAATTTTGAAGAGTTCCAGGTCTACCTTTGAAGCTGACCCTGTTTTGAGTGATGGAGAGGGTTGGATCAGAGTCTTGAAGAGAAAACCTAAATTACTTGGTTTCATGCTTCTGAGTGAGTAGCATGATTTTTAAATTTTTGAATTTTTCCTATTCTCTTTTAGGATAATTGCTAAGGCAGGCAGCAAAATACTTTGATAAGGAAATGCCAGGAAGAATTATTCTTGCTAATACCACCCAGTCTGAGAAGTGTGATATCAATAAAAAAGAGAAAAATCTGTCCCAGACACAGTTTGATCAGAACATATGCACTCATGAACAGTCATAGACAACAGTACAGGACCCCTTTGAAAAGAGAAGAAACACCTTTTCAAGGGCAATAGGTCCTGAGAAAGTCTTCAAGACCACTGCATTAATTATCTGTACACATATGATGCAGGATTTCTGCTTTATAAAAACAGAAAATATCAGGTTATTCAAACAACATTCAGCAGTTTTCTTTATCCACCCAAACATTTTTATAGCCCTAACAAGTATAAAACAAGCACATGATTCCTTCAGGATCACCATCTTATCTCTACATCTCTCTCTTCTTATGCCTGCTTTCAAGTTATGTGCCTGCAGATGATGATTGTTAATAATAATTCCTACTTTTTCAGCAACATCCACTCTCAGTCAATATGGGACTTTTGTTTGCCAGACACTGCACCAGCACAGAGAGCAGGGGACAGACCCCAACATGAGGAGGTTTCAGACAAAATGGATGTCTGGTGCCAAGGCTAACAGGGAATCAGGATGAGTCCAGTGCCCTGTGGAGCACGTCAGAAAACAGGCTATGAACCTCATTACTGCTGCTGGGGCAGATTACCTCTCCTTAGCCCTGTCCACATGCATGCCTTAGAGAGAAATTCACTTGTCACTGACCTGTTCCACTCGGATATCAAATTCTCCATTCACCTTCTTCCCCTGGAAATATTTGGCCCTGCAAAAGAAATGAGAGAGACAAACATGGTTAACTAAGATTTTTGGCTTTCATTACATATTGTTTTGCTTCTGTGTTTCCCTTTTTGCTGAAGAATTTCTATCCGGGTCACAGCATGTTTTTCTAATTCCTATCTTCTTTTAGCTTTCTGTTCTCCAGGAGGAACCTGCCAAGCCAGATGAAAACCACATTGGAAAGTTCCTTCAAGGCTTGTTACTTTTTCATTTAATTTTCAAACTGAAAACCAAATGTTCTCCTAATCTTTTCCAGGGCACCACTCTAATCAATGATTCCTTGCTATATCTCATTTAATACTCAATCTTTATTCTGTAAAAGGAGAGCAGCATATGGCACAGCATCGGGAACTTCTGATGTTGAGCAAGGAGCTTTATCATCACAGCTGAAGTACTTGTGATGCCTGTTCTCATGCTCTCTCACTACAGAGCTGCTTTCCACTTCTGTTTCTTTTTGCTATTGATTTAGAGAAACCATATCTACATCTCTTCAGTGTCACTGCTGAAGGATCTCTTCTCCTGAACTGAGAAACTGTGTTGGCTTTGGGGTTGAACACTGCTGTGAGAACATACACCTTCCACCACCTCCATTCCTATCTCCCCACACTATGCAGACAACAAAGCACTGCTGGAAGGTTGTTCCTGCGAGAGGAAGGCTGACAGTAGTGTTGGAGAAGAAAAGAGAGGAAAAGGACAGGCAGTTCTAGCTTTTTTTATTCATATTTGCATATAATTCCCTTTATATTGATTAGTCAGTGGGGAGATTGCCAATATAAATTTCTCTGTGAATATTTCTCCTCAATTCTTCCTCTCACCAAACAAGCTTGACAGAAGAAAACATGAATTTATTGTCAGTCCTCCTTGCCTATAAGTTTTCAGAAGGCCATGTAGGCTCCAAAAGGCTCTTCTATTTGGAAAGCATTGAAAACAGTTTAGCCCCGCAAGTGCTGTTTCCAGAGACAAAGTAACTCTGGGTTCTGTTTCCAATTGGCAAAGACAGGACAGAATAAAGAAGTAAAGGAAAATGAGGGGAAGCCGGCTTTGCTCCCTATTTTATAGTATGAGCAAAAAAAAAAGCAAAAAAAAGCTGGCTCGCATTTTTACTATGTGTCTATTTGTTCCAATAAAATAAAGGAGAGACAGTAGGAAGGCAATTTCCCCCATGGCTGAAACACACTAGTTTTCAGCTGAATCCTCCCCTCCCCCAGAAACGTGACATGTAAATAAAAAAGTTGTTTTGTCATTCTGGCTCAAAACAATGTCAAAATTTTTCATTATAATAGAAAAATGTCAAAAGCTTTCTGCTTAATCCTTACAAGGACATCTGAATGCTGTATTGCACTTCCCTTCCCAGACAGCCCATCCATCAGCATGGTGCAAAAAAGACTTTTACATAGGTGAGGGGCAATGTAGCAGCCAGGTGTAACCAAGACCAGGTGACTCAAACAACCCCTGTTTGGTATAAAAAGCAGATCTCTGGCCATTTTTCCTTCTTTTTTTTGAATTTATGAGCATTGCATGAAGAAAAGCAACTCAGCAGACAAGCTAAGACATCACGCCTGTAACAGTAAACAGGAACTCTAAATGCACTTAATAATTCCATTGGATTTCTGGAAGCATGGCTCGAGAGGGCCTGGCAACATTCCTCACTCCTAAACATTGGGGATATTGCTGGAACCAGCAACTTCTTAAAAACTGCAATAAGCTTTCAGAGGGCTCACAGGAACTGGTCTGAAATTCGAGGCGCACTATTCCCTGGTACAAGTTTGTTTTTATTCCCAGCATGCTCATAACATGTATTCCTCACCCACACTTATGAAACACACTTCCTGCCTCTATGGCCTTTCCTCTGTGCTGAGCAGCTGGTTGCAAACTCCTTGGTGATGCTCTGCTTCAGCTTGTAATGAAGTGCGATTAACCACAGTCTTCAGCCTGGTTCAGATGGAGAAAAGAGGCTTCCACTGCCTGGTCCAGGACATTGGCCTCCACATGGTTACAAAATCCTCTTTCTTCTCTCTGCAGTGCTGGCTGTGCTCATGGATGGTCACACAGAGGTGACATCCAGCATTAGGAATTGTTGGAGTGGTGCAAGGGTCCTCAGCTTAGACGCTGTGTGACCTCTCCGTGCTATCTCTCCTTCCACACAGGTTGTCTCATCCAATGTCCCAAGAACTTTCTTTCAACAGCACAATATATTGCTTTCTTTCCAAGACAGCCCCCCAGGAAGCTGAACCTGCGCTGAGTGTCTCTGCAGACTACAGGTGCCAGGCAATTTGCAGCCAAATATTTTGGTCCCCCCATCATTTTAACACAGCCCAGAGTAAGAATAAAACATTTCTTACTGAAACTTCTCTGAGCTGGATGGAGTGGTGTTTTCGATTCTTACCTGGGGTTTTGGAGACCCTGGGCAGTAGAGGCTATGACATGGAAATAAAAAATGGCCTTAGCATCCTCCTGGAGCCCCTCAAATTTTAAGCAAGCTGGAATAATTGCTGATGATGTGGAAGCATCATACCCCTTGCAAGAGAGAGAGAGATTCTTTTGGTCAGTTCTGTACCATGTATGAAATGGCTTGTGGTCCTTACAGTGGGCATGAGACAGAGGAAAGGAAGACCATACTGCTGTGGTGGGGATGCATGAGAAAGAGAGAAGGATGTTTCTGGCAGTCTCATGGCTGTGCAAGGTGTTTGTGGATACCCTAACACCACCTGAGTAAGTTTCTTCCAGAACTCTGCCTAGGACTTGACTGCTGCAGAGTTATCTAGGCAGCTTGTAGTGTAGCAGAGGAGCAGTGCCCAGAAGATCAGTCCAAAACCTTTCTGGGGAGCCTTGGAAGTGTCCCCACTTAGCTCCAGCACAGCCAGCTGCCAGTGATGAGAGGAGCAGCTCAGTGTCCCCAGCTTGGGACACTGGGCAACCCACTTGCCACACAGGCCTCTCCCAGGCAGCCTGCAGCACTGACCACTGCTTGGCTGGCCACCCCTTTATTTTAAAGCATGTCAGATGTTCAGCTCAGCAGAGCACAGAGCTATAATTTGGCTAGGCAGGGTGCAGATGGGGTGGTGTGGTTGCTGTGATCTCAGTGAATTAGCATGTAAACATGTTTTGACTGAAGAAAACTGCAGGGCCATGCTCAAGAGCAGTTCCTGGGTGGGATTTATAGAGGCAGGCAATCCATTTAAATGTGGCCCCATGGACTGGGAGGGAGGAAGCACCGTGACAAACAGCCAAAGGTCTGCCCTGGCATGCAGCAAAGAAGCTTGCCTTGAAACCCTCTCTCTTTCTGATGAAGAAGCTGCATGCTCTGGAAAAGGACATATTTTCTGGGTGCAAAGGCATCAGACAAACACAATTTTGCTTTCCGCCTCAGCTCTGACATGATTACAGGGGCGTAAGAAACCTAATGGCTCCTCTTATGAAGTAATCTGGAAAGGACAGAAGTATATTTTGCAGAGATATTCTGTAGACTGGCCCCAGTTTGCCTCAATTGCCACGGCTGGAGGAAGCATATACAACAATTTTCTGTCAGATATGGAGTGTACCTTTAACAGCAGCAGGGAATAATAAATGATCAGTTCACCTCCAATTACCTACCTCAGGCTAATTCACAGATTTTCAGATCTTCCTAGGAGAGACCTCAGCGGAACTGACATAGCAAATATTGTAATGCTGTCTTGGAAACTGGGAAGCCATTCTTCAGATAAACTAATAAGCCTGAGCCCATATCCCCTGTGATGTGAGTGAACCCAGACTCACATCTGTATCACTGTTTAACAGAGGCCTTGAGCTACAAACTCAAGAGCTGGCTTGTACCTTCAACCCCAAAATGGGCTCTCCTCACTGAGAGCGTGCAAAAGAAGGACACTAGGATATTGTAATGGCAAATTCCTCCAAATACTCTGATTGAGCTTGTGCCTCTGGATCAAGGCACAACAAGCAAAGAAAGCCAAGTCACTCTTTGGATGGAAACCACTTCTTATCTGCAGCAGGAAGCAGGCTTTGCCACCCTGTGGAGGGGCCAGAGCAACACCTGATGAAGAGGAAAATGTGTGGGATTCCTGGGGAGAGGTGGGCAAGGAAGTGGGTGGAAGAAAGAAGGAGAGAAATGGTAAGAAGAGACTTGGGTAAACAAACCAAAAGGCATCCACAGATAAATTCTGGAATTATCTGAATTATTTCCCTGGTATCACATTACACATATTTCTCTCAAGCCCTTGGGAAAATAAGGCATGTGATTTCTTTCTGGATAATGCAGGAAAAGGCGAGGCTGAAGCCCCCTGGTTTGGGTGTGGGGGCACCTCGGGGAGGGTGGGGAGGGGGTGAGCCACTGTACAAAATCCCCGTGTCAAAGGGCCTGGGGGCCCAAGTGATGCACAAGGCACTCACTGTATGTCCGCATTGTCTCCTTCATAAAAGGGGCTGGGACTGGGAAAAAGGAGGCAGTTTCCAGGATACTGGCCAGCAGCTGCTGGAATGCCCAGACCCCCCCAGCCCCTACGCACTATAAGGGCAGCAGGGAGGGAAAGGGGGAGGAGAGATTTTTTTTCAAGAGTGAAAATAAGGAAGGTTTTCCTTTCAGGAGCCAGTTCTCACCCCCTCCACCACTTTCCCCACTTTAGAAATTCTCAGCCGTACCCAGTGAGGAATTTTGAGATGGTCAAGCCCTGACTGCCCAGGGCATAGGGATGGGAAAAATCACTCCATAAATGCTGAGGTCTGCAAACTGCTGGAGCTTTTGTCCACAACTGCTTTGGTCCAGAGACCTTTATGTGGTGTTCAGCTGTGGGATGGACTGGTTGGTAGTTCATACTTACTCTGCAAGAGTGCCTTGGGGCAAGGGGTGGAGGTGTCAGGATGGAAAATAAGAGTGATGGATGCGTGCTTTGACACCTCAGGAAACAAGGTTTGAATTAAAAGTTAAATGGACCAGAGACAAGTGCAGAAAGAAAGAGAAGGTATTTGTACTGTACATACTGACAGGGAGGGACCAATGGGTAAATCTCAGGTTTGTGTTGGGTCAAAAGGTAACCCTAAATACACTGATACTTTGGCAGGAGCTCCATAGAGGTTTCAGCTTCATCCCTGAGGCACAGCAGTGCTGTGACCCGCTCTGTTCCTCCCCGGGGCAAGATCACCTGACTTGCTGTGGCCACCAAAGGGTGCTGCAGGTGTGTCCTCCGTGTCCTCGGTTGGGCTGTGGGAACAGACTTCTTTTGTTGCCTTCTGGGAAGAACCACAAAACCCAGCCCACTCTGGTTACTGTAAAACCACCCCCGAAACATTATGAGTTATGGGATCACATCAAGGCAAGGAACGCCTCACCCGAAGGGGGTTGTGCTCGGCTCTGATGGCAGTATGGGTTAGGGTTTTTGGATAAAGGAAGTCCTCCTGGTGAGGTCCTTGATGAGATCTGAGGTCCCACCCTAAAGGGCTGGGAGGGTTTTCTTGGCTTGAATGCAGATGGGATGGGAAGCTTTGGGGCAGCAAGGGAGAAGGGTTTTTAACATCTTCTTTTGTGAGCCCTCCCTTCCTGAGGGCCTGTTTTCCGGGGAGACCTGGCTTGGCAAGCCACCAGCGCTCCACCGATCGCAGGCACAGCCATTCAGGCCACTCTTTCTATTCAAGGAATTGTGGAGTCCCACACAATACTGGCCTCCCAGCATCTTCCTGTGCCACCTCCTGCTCATCAAACACGGGTAATCAAAGCCATCCCCCCACCAAGAGAAGGAAGCACTAGTTAGCGCAGTGCTATTGCTTTTGGGCACAGCTTTTTGTGCTTCTCCTGGCCGTCAGAATAGGAAGGACACTTTGCTGTAGGTCTGGTCCCCCACCCAGGCTGTACTGTGGTCACATTCCTCCTGCCCACAAAGAGCTGGGGGTAGGAGGGTAGGGGGCGGAGGTGGGGTGCTGCTTTAAGTACAACATCAGGCAGCAATTTGATTTTGTGTATTATCAAAATACTGCATCGCTGGAACATTTCCACGTTGCTAGAGTCTAAATAATATGGCCTGGAGCTGTTTGCAAGGGGTATCATTTTTTCTTGAGGATTTTGCAATATTTTTTTCCAGCCTACTTCAGTTCTCCTTGGATTTGAGGGGCAGGAGAACTGGCCTAACTTGGACCAGCACTGGGGCAGGGCTGCAGACTTCCAGGCAGAAGAAATCTGGCTCACAAACCTTGAGAAATGCATCTGAGGGTTGGGTTTGTTGTTTTTTTTTAACATGTAAAGGACTAGGCAGGACATTCTGAGGTTAAATTCTATGCATTTATAGGAACTCTGGTAAAGTAATTAAGGACCCAGATTTGACTTACATTAGCATAGTTATAACCTGGTGGGGAATGTTTTCCATATTCCTTGCATCTATTTTTGTAATGATACTAATCCTTTACATTTCTGTATCACCTTTCATTTAGGGGGACTGGATCCCAAGATACTTTACATATGCAGGACAAAAATACAGACAGACATGACGATGGTATACCTAAAACAGACTGGAAAGTGATGTGAGAAATGCAATTTCTTGAAAACTTGTGACAGACTTGCCTCCCTCTCACCCCTGTGTCTGTGTGCTAGGGAACACAGAAACTCTCCATGCTGCTTCCAGGTGTGCACATGTGCACAAACACACACACGCCTTTAATACAAACTTGTCCCCTCTTTCTGCTTTCCACTTTTCAAAAAGTGGAATTTGGCAAGAAGTGTAGGAACAAAAATATTTGGTCCTGGGTAGACAAAGCTAAATGGTGAAAATATATAAGGGCTTTTTAATCAGATTTGCGAAAACATAAATTTTAGGTGTAAGTTTTTTCAAATTATTGCTGCACTGTTGCACAGAACTTGCAAAACCTTAAAAGGACACCACTGTGTAAAAAAAAGCAAATTCATAATAATCTATTGTCTGTGACCACCATGTTAGACAATTTGGGACTTTCTCATCAGGCAATATAGACAAAACTTTGCAATTGAACCAGCAAATTCCTAAGTTCAAGCTTGAACTCCAAAACTTCCCGTTATGTTTAAATGACTCAGGTGCCACAATTTTCCTCTTAATGGGAGCTTTAGTATATCATCTTCAGCCTACTGAAAGCATTAAATGGCTCATGACACTCACTGAATATTTTTAAAAGGAATTCCTTGAAAAAACCCTAGGATTTAGGAACTCCCTTGTTAATAAAATTCAGTATTAGTGTGTTATTATTTGACCAATCATATTTTTAGGCAAATGAAAATATTGAGCCCTAAATATGTCATGTTTCAGAAGTAAAAATAATTTTCTTTTTAAATGAAGTCGATAATTTCTTTTGACCAGTATAAACCAGTAATCCTGTCAAATCAGTCCACAATTAGACCTGAATCATGATGTTATTGTTATACAAAGAACCATTTCAAATGTATTAAGAGGATTTCATTCAGTGTTAATCACAGTTTTTTTCTTACTTGATCTTAAAATTTTTGGAGACAGTATGCTCAGGCAGATTTGGCTGCAAATTAAAGGGGAGAAAAAAGAATGCACTTTTGTGTCTCCTAAAACATCCTCCGTGACTTATTTTTTGGAGAAGCATGTCACAATCCTCACGTGTGGAAACTGCTGCACACAGGGCACGTGTCTTTTGGGCAAGGCACCAAACACAGCACTGTGAGCCCTTGAAACAGCCTGAAACGTGGACAAAACACACCAATGGCTTTGAAAAGCCCCATGAGCCGTTCCTCACATGTAACTTAGATACCCAGCAAAATGCAACAGGAACAACTTTGTTATGCTGTCTGGTCTGGAAAGCAATGCTTTTAGCATGTGTGGCTAATAGGAGCCTTAGCCGTGCTTGATCACTTCCCCCATAAGCTGTTTAAGCATGAGGCATTAGGCTGGAAAGCTGAGCACTTTCACAGAGGATGGGGGTTAATAATTCACAGTACAAAATCCTGTTTGATCTGCTGAGAAATTCAATCCAGCAAGAGCATAATTTTGCTTAGTAGCGTGGTGGGCGAGGAGGTTGCCAGAGGTGGGATGTTCTCCTGGCTGAGGTCAGGCTGCCAGAGCTGGCCCATGTGCCACCACCCGGAGTTCTGCTGTCCCCCTTCCTCATGGTCCTGCTCCCTTTTGCTGTGTGTTTAACACATGCACATGCATTCATGTCTGAGCTCCATTTTTTCTGGCAGCTGCTGTAGGTGAGTTGTGGATGCGTTTTTGGAAGCCTCCCAAGGCACCGACACTCCCAACCCACCAGAAGGAGCCTCATTCTCCAGGTGGAGGCTCCCCAGCTGAGAAGTGTGCCAATAATGACAGAAGAGAAGCCAAGTTTTCCCTGGTGTGCTGATGCACAGGTACACTCAGTGCTGTGCGTGCCTCCGAAGGTTGCCTGTCAAAGCCAAGAGCACAAGGGAGCTGTACAGATAGGATTTTCCTCTTGTGCACATCCTACACACGGCAATTCACTGAGTGCTTCCTTGCAGTGTCTAGAGCTGCGTCTTTGAGGAGAATGGAAAACTTGTCAAAATGTTGCCACTTTAACAGAAAGCTGGGTGAGTTCCCTCGTTCTTAATAGAATGTACCTTTCTTTTACTGCTGCTAATGCAGAAAACAGCTGATCATATTCTGTGGGACTCACATTGGTTTTATGGTACTCTGCCTTTGGAATAAACCAGAGTATATTGCATGTCAAGAAGGGCAAGGATTTTATGGTGGAAGACATGAATTCTCATGGATGCCCTTTCTTTCCTTCAGACCTCTGAGAGAAATTGAGTGCTACACTGTGCCATCAGAGACATAGTAGCCTCTCAAAACCAGAAAGGATTGCTATTTGTCACTTTGAAGTGTATTCTACATGCACTTTCCTGTTTGGGTTTTGTTAAAGCGTTTCCTCAAGCACTTGTGCAACACCTCATCCTAACCCACAATTGCAGCCCTCTGCTGTAATACAAACAGTGAGGATAAATTAATGTCTGTCTTGGCAATATTGCTACAGTCTCCAATCCTGAAAAAGTGTTTTCATTTAGAGATGAGAAATCAAATGGCAGATCCCACTGTCTCTCACCCTTCCTGTCTGTGAACAAGCTGGTTCTTGATGGAGACCCTGTGTAACTTGCTCTGGGGGAAGAGGCACTGTGGAAGGCCCCCACCCTTAAAATAAGGGCAGCTCTTCAGTAGTTATTTCTTGGGGATTTTTTTGGTAAACTATTTCAAAAGGAGGAGGAAAGTGTTTCTTGAAAACCAAATACAAAGGTTTCACTAGTAGAAAGACCAGAGCAGGCAGAGGTGAAATGCATTACAAACATGATGCTCCTTCCAAACCCAGAATCACCAGCACAGAAGTAACAATGTGCTGTTGTTCACCTTCCAAAGTCGGGACTGTTTCCGTGCGTGAAGCAGAGCGGATAGTCAGAATCCCTGGATAATCAGCTACATCAGCTGGGCTCTCACAAGGCCAACACCGCTTCCTGAGGCTGCTCAGCCTGAACTCACTTAACACCCTGGTTGAGACCAAGAAGGTGACTGGCATTGCTCAGAAGTACCTTACCAAATTAGATACCCAGCAGAGCCATGGAGCCACTGTTCTTCAGTGCTGCTCTCAAGGGCTCACTGAGTTTCCTAGAGACAAAAAAGTCAACCAGCAAGAAGCACTCCTGGCCCACTGGAGTGGGTGCATTGGTATGTTCTCTCAGAAAGGACCATGTACTGCTGCCTTTAGGCTGGGGAATTTTCTGGGCATGTATTTCTGTCCATGCTACAAAGAGCCGTGCCAGGGAAGGGTTAGTTATGTTCTTTCCTTGTTTTTCATGTCATACATACATCAGGGTATGATCATGAATTCATACACTAATTTCGTTCAGTGCGCTCACAGCCTTAGAGAAAGTAAAGGCAGGGAGCCTTTGCAAGCAGCATTTGGTAGCTGCAAACTTATGGGTTGAGTCAGAGAGCTGGGATAAATGAAAGGGATCTATCCCACCATTCCTGGAAACTGCTCAGTTATAGACAGCAGAGGGATAGCCAAGACAGCAGGATGCGTGGAGTGCTTACAGGAGCGGAGGAGTGAGGACAGCATGGGTAGCCATACTTCCTCTTTATATATCCCAGCTGCTGCTCCCTCAGCAAGCTCAGCTCGCAGATCACAAATTCTGCAGGCGGGAGATATAAAGGCAGCGATTCAAATGAAGAGTGTGTATTTTAAAACATGAAAACACTGCAGCAGGGTCCAACCCCTCCTTGTCCTTTCCCCTGCCCTGACTACCTTCATTAATCTCAAGGAAAAGCTAGACTGGCCTTTGAGCTAGGGCTTTCCTCTCTGATCATGGTGTTTGGACTATGCAGTGCTAGCTAAGCCCCAGATGCTAGAGCCGTGCATCTACTCCCATTCCCAGACAGAGGATGCTGTGTTAAGGGAGTGCCACCTGGCAGCATCTCCAAGGAACTGCAAAAACACTTCACAGAGACAGAGGTTAGTGAGCATCAGGCTCGTGGTGTGCTCAGGAAGATCAGGTCTGCTAGAGCCAGACTGGTGTTGCTGACTGAATGAGCTGGTGGTGAGGGGCAGCTACTGTGATGAAAGACATTGGGTCAGGGAAACATTCATGGTGACAACCTTATCAGGGACTTTCCCACTCAGTTCCCACTTGTTCTTGCTTTGAGAAAAATCCCTCTGTTTTTCCCTCTCTTATTTCAAGTTGCCTGAAGATGCCTGACCAGTCATGGTCTCTTTTTAGGTAAGAGCTAAGCTCTTGATTTGTGAAGATACACCTAAAATGGTAGGTCTCACTTAGTCCCCACTCTTCTAGTTAAACAGAGAAGACCAAAGGTGAAGACTGTACTGAAGAATGGTGTGGGAAGAAAAGAAAAATAAAATAATCTCCCTTGGCCAAGACCCAGGAACCCAACTTTTTTTTCATTTTGAAGTCTTCAATAGCTCCCCATTACCTGGGGTACTCTTTCCTTTTGTCTCGCGACAAAAGGGCAGATGAAGGAAGAGCATCTTCTCAACACATTCTCTGGATTTTTCCCCCAGATAAGACTCTCAGACAGGTTGCCTAAAGCTTTCTAAACCAGCTAATTTGAAAAGGAGCGTACCAAAAGCAGTAAGTAATTTCTCTCCCATTTCAGAAGACTACAATTGTCCTACCCTTTGGAAAGTGTACTGTGCTACCCAGTAGTGTAGGAAATAAACTTCTAAACTTTTGTTCATAAAGAGACCTGCATGAGCAAGACAATTTTGAGGCTTAGCTGGGCCTGAGATCCCTTTGCCAATAGTTGTTGCCATGCTCAGCAGGGGAAGGGCCCTTGACAGGTAGTAGGAAGCTTGGCTATCTTTCCATAATTTATGTATAAATTTGCGTACAGAGAAAAGCTCGAGAGAGATGGAGAGCTGGAGAGATTGAGTCACTTTTAATTTTTAAAGTCAGCACAGTGGATTAAGGTCCTGAACCACATCATTAACACAGGTAGGATCATTGCTAGATACAAGAGCTTGGCTAATCCTGCTGAGCCAGAAATGCCCTATATGTGCTCATATATTAAGACTATGAAGAAGTTGGTCAATGAATACCAAATGAAGATTTTTTACCAAGAAAGTTATGAAAAATCCCACTCTTCCATTCATGCAAGTCATCTGACAGACACCAGCCTGGGGGCAGAGCTGGTGACCCAGATGTGAAAGTATCTGCGCACCCCCTGCAGATTATCCATGATTCCCAGATCCCTGAGAAAGAGGAGCTGGACTCAGCAGGGAGATCACTGATAACTTACCAGTCCGTGTGTGCATCGTCGATCACCAGGAGGATTTTGGGTTTCGGTGCCAGGGGGGGCGCGGGGCCGGCCGAGTGGTCCATCAGCCCCGCGGCCGCTTGCGTGGTTTGCTTCATGGCGCTGGAGATGGAGCTGAAGATGCTGCTGCCGGTAGAGGAGGAGTGCGAGGGCTGGGGGGGCTGCAGATGCTTCCTCTCCGTGGCAGGAGAAACCGGGGAGCTCGTGGAGCTGTCGGGGCGCTGCAAGTCCATCATGTAGCCATTGGGCAGGTTTGCCACGAAACTACTGTCTGAGAGACGCCGCCGGAGGAAATTCATGGTTGCAGCGTTGTGTGGAAGCTTCCTCAGCAAGAGCAAGGCTGAACAGTGCTGTTACCAGTCCTGGAGGACGTCTCTGTGTCCCTTTGGGTACCTGCTTACAGACCAGGCAGGCTAGCTTTCCTCCTTGAAATCCTGCTGCAGAAATATGCCTGATTTTTTCAGCTATGTTTTCTTTCTCTCCTGTGGGAAGAGAAACAAAGACATATATGTGAGATACATACTGAGAGACTGAGATAAGAAAACCCCTTTTGGTCTCTTAGCCAGGTACCTTAACCAACAGGAGAAGAAAGGACTGCTGGTTGCTATGCAGTATTCCACACTGCTACAGTCAAATGGGTGGGACAAAATACGCCTCATGATTCTCATCCCCAAAAGTTTTCTGGTCAGTACAGATCAGCCTGCACTAGCTTAGGGGCTAACAATTCTTTCACCGTGGAGAAAGAAAAAATGACTGATAAATGTTGATTTTAAATAAAGACACATCTTGGTATCTCCTGTGTTAAAAATTACAGAATAACCAGCAAATAATCCAAATGGATATAAACTTGTATCACCTTTGGTAGGCTTGTAGGCCAGGTTCTGAACATAAGGAACAGATGTCCTAAATTCAAATAGCACGAAAACAACAAATAGCAGAAAAATTCCCTTACACATTTTGATCAAGTTCAGTGACAGCTTCCAATTACTCTTTTCTCTCCCCCCTCCTCTCTGCACTCAAAACTAGAAACTTGGCTGTCTAATCTTCACATATTTTTTTCCTCTCTTGTTGGTGTTTTGGGTAGTTTTTTGTTTGTTTGTTTGTTTTGTTTTAATAAGAAAGATCTCTTTATTCTTCTCATCCCTTCAAGTGAGAAAACGAACACTGTGGAATATAAGTATTTGATTCTTCTCCCTTGACCATGGTGTGATGACTTTGTTTTTGCTCAGAATACTAAGTATTTCAGCAGCTAAATAATGTTGCAATTAAAAAAAATATTTAACCTCTATGCACATCCCAGAAAAGAGACTTACACTGTAATTCCGCAATAAATTTTTATCTGCTAGGACAGCCTTTGAGTCTTGGTTGGGGAGATTTAGGGGAAAAAACAAAGGAAAATTATTGCTGGTAAAACATATGTTTTTCAAGGCATACATATTTGCAGCAACAAAAATGAGAATTATCCCATACATCAAGTGAGATGAATCTCACCCATTCTTGGTATCATTGTTCAAATTATGCCTAACACCCTTCAAGTGTCTTTGGATGACCCCCTGCAAATACTGGAGCTGCTTGCCTTCACCTGGTTTTGTCTCCCTTACTGCTCACCCCCTTGTCCCAAACTCTGATTGTCTCCTGATGGCAGAAAATTGTCTTTTCCCAGTTGTCCAGGACTGCTCATTGTGGATGTCCCTGCTGGAGCTGTGGGTGAGAGCTCATGGAGCAGCCAAACAGCTTTCATAAAACTATCTCTTGTTTATTTTCACCTACAGGGATTTACAAGGCTTTATACACAAAGGAGTCAGATCTGTCTGTGTCCATACCTCTTGTAGCCCCCAAACCCTTAGGAAGGCTCAGATGAGCAAGCTACAAAGAGCCCCTTGGCACATGTCCCCAGATCTCCTCATCCATCACCACCCTGAGTCCGTGGGCATAGGATCCATCTGGAGCCATCCGGAGCACAGGGCTCCCTGCTGGAGCTGCTGACATTGGCTTATTAGAGTAATTTTTCTTTTGATTTCTAAGCCCTGGTGGCGCAAATCCTCTGACTTTGCTGGAGCCTGGAGGTGGTCTTTTCCCAGGGAACAACTCAGGAAATCTTTAATGACTTCCTGCCACATTTACAGCCGATAATGCACCTCGGGGTATTGTGCTGACTTCCCGCCTGGTCCTGGCGCACCCGGGGACTGCACAGCATCAGCAGACACACACCAGGGAGCCCTTTAGTAGCACTGGCTGGTTCTGCAATTGCTCCAAAAAGCAGATAATGGAGAGTGCCCATGAATTATGAGCTTGCTACTCACCTCATATATACACCCACACAACACTTGTCCTACTGCAGTAGGGGTGAGGGCCAGCACAGAGCCATCCACTGTCACCTGTCCAGGAGGACCTGGGAGGTACAGCCTACAGAGGCTTTGGGGGATTTATATACCACAGACTGGGTAAAAATATGCTGGCTGAGTCTGCTCAGGAACCTGTGCTTTCTCCTTGCACAACACAAATAAGAAAAATCCCCTCCCTTGAGTGACACTGCACTCAAGAGCAGGTGCAGTCCTGGTTGAAGAGGAGCATCCCAGAGATTTGTCTAGTGTCAGAAGGGGTCCCAAAGAGTATCCGATTACTGTGTGCAGCAATTAGGTGTGTACTCTCTTCTCTGGCCTTGGTGTTAACTGGCAAGGTGTGGGGTATTTGATACTGGTCTTGGGAGAAGCATGAGTAGCACAAGACACCTGCTCTTTGCACGACTTGCACAATATCATGGAGCTGCTGCTCCTGCTGTGGCAGCTCTCAGCCACGGGAGGGAACCTGCCCCCAGCCATACAGGCTGGACAAGGCTCTTGTCACCAGCCAACATCCTTGGGACAGGGTCCATAAGAACTTGCATTTTTGTGAAGGTGCTTCTCCCCCACTGCCAGATTCTTGCATAGCTGCTTCCTCCTCTGAGAGATTTGCATTCTCCAAATGAACACGAGTACCTTGCAAAGCACCAGCAAGTAAATAAATGGGTAATGTCCCTGTTGTGCCCTTTGGTGAGGGAAGACAGCACAGAGGCTCATGACCTAGGGTGTCCCACGGCTGGGTAGGGCCAGAGTATTCCATGATGTACATGGAAAGCACACAGGTTTGCTCTGCAACGGGGCTTCCCAAATTATGACCAGTGCTTGCACTAAACAATTTATCATACTTAGTGCGATGACATGACCACTCTCCTCCTGGATCCTTTTAAACAACAATATTTGCAGTGACCTGTCATTTTTTTCTGCCAGGGGTTTTGTAGTAGATGTTGCCCAAGAGATGCTGGGAGCTGGCAAAATTCTCTTGTCTAGAGAATTTGGGATGCTGCACTAAGTCTGGACTTTCCCCCTGCTGGTTGGCACAGCCTCCACTATCTACTAAGACTGGGCTGAATGCCGTTGGCTTGGGAAGGAAGGAGACGAAATCTAAGCACTAATGTCACAGGGAAATCTGCCTCTGGGAAAGCAGGCAGAGGTTAAAATCAAACAGGATGACACTGCTGCAGCAGAGAGTAATGCCTGGCCCCACTCTGGGGTTCATGTCAGGAACTTCAGCTTTGGGTATCTCAGAACAATGGCACAGATTGTCCATCACACACATTTTTTTAATGATCTGGCTAATGTAATTAAAATATATTTTTTCTTTTTAATGAAGTTGTTGGTGGCTTTGATTTGTCAATTGCAATTAGTGCTGCCACAGAAAAGATCTTCTCTGCAATGGGAGCAGTGCAAACTGCCAGGAGGTATTCTGCCAGCAGTATACACTGCTTTGATTACTGGGAAACCTCATAATCTGCTTCTGCATCACCCACTGTTATTTAACTTTCAGAAGTAGGGGTTTTCATACAGGCACAGGCTGAGTAGCTTAGGATCTCATTTTCCTACTGCTTGAAACTCTCTGTTGACTTCCTGAGGGCTCAGCCTGTCAGGCCAAATCTGGCTCTGCAGCCCTCATGCAGCACACAGCATCCACCCAGTGCACATAGAGATCTTACCCTAGCAAGGGAGTGGGGCTGCAATTTTAACAAAGCCAGGAGCCTACACCTCCATCAGAAGCAAGACAGATCTGCTGAGTGGTGTTTCGTCACTCCAGACCCACAGGCAGGAGAGCTGCTGGCTCTACACCATCAGGTTGTACGTTCCATGTGTACACCAGCCTTCCTATGGCTCACACGGAGACACATCACCTACTTAACGCAGTGCCAGGCACAAACCTGCCTGCAGGAAGGGAGCTCCCTGCACAGCTGGAAATACAGCCCACGGGCTGCTTCCAGAGCAGCCAACAGCTCCTGAGGAGTTCCTCAAGTTGCAAGACAAGCAGCTGCTTCTCATTGTGAGGGAGTCATCTGCTGCTGAGTGAAACAGCTGCTCCTGAAATCTAGCTGGGAAAATGGCATCGGGGCCATGGAGCTGCAGGCTGGGGATCTGGTCTGTACTTCAGGATGGGGAAATAATAATCGGGGAACAGGAGCATGAATGACTCCTGAGGAAAGAGAGCAGGCAAGAGAGACAGGGAGAGGAGGAGGAGGAGGAGGCACAAGCAGAAAGGGAGGAAGCAAGCAGGAATAGGATTAACCAAAAGACAGCGCAGGAACACACAGAAATCCCAACGTGAGTACCATCAGGGAATCAAAAGGGAACAACGTGAGCAACTAAATGAGGCAAGAGGAAGGTCAATTAGAGCTGACCTTGAAAACAACAGCCAAGAGGCTGGCACTGTCAGCCCCTTACTAACATGCAGTTAAACTTCCAGGATGGTATTTTTGGAAGAGCAAGGGAGGATATGCAATCTACTCACTCAGCACACTGACAGCAGCCAGGCACCTACCTGCTTTCTCTCAAGGATATACTCCATGGAGACGCAAGTTATCTCAGAAAACCTGTTGATATGTGTTAGAAAACAAGAACAAAATGTTCACTTAAACTTCTTGTCGGGTTATTTTCCGATGTGTGGTAGGGTCCGGAGGGAACCCATCTCAGCTGGCTGGTAGCTGTTAACCATGCTTAGATTTCCCCTGAGCTCGTTATCTCATGCTGTCAGGTAATGAACTGACAGCACCACGCCAGCCTGCATCTGATTGCTGCTCTTGACAGCTTTAACAGAGCAATGCTGGGGGCAGCAGGACGGAAAAACAAGGCAGAGGGATTCTGCCCCACCTCACCACAAGGGACTGCGCACTTCCTTCTGCCCCACGGTGGGTGGGAAGGTGAGGGCATGCTCCTCATTTGGCAACAGCCAAAAGGACTTACACCCCTCACATCCATTTTGCAGATAGCCTTCAGCATATATTCAAGTTTTAATACATTCCCATGGATCCCTTTCTGCCTTCAGGCATACTGACATAACGTGGGAGTCAACTTCTGTGGAGGGACAGCCGTATTAGGAAACTCAAAATATGGCTGGATGGCTTTCCATGTAGAGTATATTTTTAAAAAGTATATTTTCCACATCTCTAGTATATTTTGAAAAAGAGGAAAGCAAGAGATTATTTATTACTGTCAAGCTTTCAGTGTTTCACCCTCAATGGCTTCAGCATTCTGAAGATTAGCATAATTTGGGATTTCTTGGGAAGAACTGAGAGCAGAATAAAAAAAATGGTTCTGAAATCAATCAGATTTTTGTTAGACTTTTTACTTCATTTGCCACAGTCCTTGATTCAAGAGGTCCACATTGAAATATTTCTTGGTATTTTTAGCAACAGCTGAAATTCCATAAATCAGGAAATTACAAAAATATGGGTTAGAAAAAGAAAAGGATCACCCAAATCCTCCTGTTTTGTAAACCTGAAGCACATACAAAAAGCATAAGAGTTGTAAAGACTCCATGCCAGCCCAAAGAGCAGAGGCAAGCAGAGTTTCCATGCTGGTTTTCAGTTTGCAGAGAGCTTTTCCAAATGCCAGCAACAGAATACAGCTCTAAACCAGTAGACACTGGTTTAAATTTTCCAGAGCATGTAAAACTACAGCACAAATTCCACTGACACCAGCAGAGACATATGGTGTCTTTTGAGGCTGTTGCGAGAAGTCAGGGGCCTGCAGCTGGAGGGGGTGCCAGGGCAGGGGAGCAGAAACAGTTATCAGGACAATGATCCCACCCAGAGCCGGAGTCTCCTGCTTTGTGTTAGATGGCAGCTCACCAGAATCTGAGAGTGGCCTGGAAGGGTTCTTAAAGATCACCTAATTCCACCCACCCTGCTATGAATTTTCACAAGAAGTCAGCCTCTGGAGCATTCACTTTGTCTGTTCAAACAGAGAGACTGTCAGGGATGGCAGGACCCATCTTTGTCAGAAGCGAATTGCTTCGCAATGTTCGATGTGCTTCATTAAGCCACTGAAACACATAAAGGTGCAGCAATTCCATTGTCTTATTGCTGCATTCCTGTAGACCTTAAAAAAGTCCTCTCTGCTTGCTTGGGTGGCTATTTAACTGGAAGTCTGGCTATTTAACTGGAAGAACACAAATCTTATTTGTATTTTCCACTTGCAAAGCTGCCAGTGCTTTCTACATAGCAGTGTTGTGGTAGGGGGGTTGCCTTATCTCCTGAAGATAGTGGGGTGTGCATATCAAACCGAGTGCAGATGGGACCACTTCTCAAGAGCTACACCCTCATTTGCACAGCAAATGAGTTAGTCTGCTTCCTCTTTTGCCTCATTTCATAACAGCAAGTGAGGAAAAGAAGATGGGGAAAAACAGTCTGAAGTGACAAAATGTTGTTTTAAAGTCATCAGACTTCCAAGTAGATCGCAAGGGAAGATGACTAAAGCCATGAACAATAGTGAAAAATTTTCTAGTGAAAAATAAATCTGCATATTATGATAATACTCTCTGGCTTTAATATCCCCCAAGAACAAATTATGATGTGCTACCTCTTGGAAACAATGTATTATTTCTTCATTTTAGTCTCACTTTGGAAATCCTATTGGCATCTAATGGCTGTGGGGTTGTCTCAGTGGTAATATCCTCAGGTCAATGAGCTTACGGAGGCCTTTTGTGGCCTCTGTTCAACATCAATAATTGCTTATCAGCAAAGCCAGACCCAGCTCAGCTGGAGCAGGCAGTGTGTCTAAACCTTGACTGCCACAGAGCCATCTCCATCTGAAAGCCCGTTGAGTTTGCATCCTGGCTCCATTTCTTGTCTCCCAAGAGTACTGTGGTCATTCCTACCCCAAGCAATAGTGACACTAATGCTTCCATTAAGGCTGATAGTTACACACATGCCAAAGTGGCTCCTCACAGTGATAGCAAAGGAAAGCAGGAGACAGCAGCACAAACAATAGAATTTGTAGAGATAAATGCTCTGCGTATTAAGCAGATGAAATTGTAAGAAGGAAGCAAGCGGGGTTTGGAAGGCCCTGTCTTTTTCCTTCCCAATCTTGGATCTGATGCAGTTCATGTTGTGTGTTGTGAGACGTGCTCCAAGTTTCCTGCAGCAAGAGTACAAGGCCTGATTTCATGGTGATAAGAGTGAAAGTGGCACCAGACACACCATTAATAGACCAGGGATTTCCTTCAGCTGAGAGGCGTGCTGCTTTGAAGAGTGCTGATCTGAATAAAATCAAGAAGCTGGGTGTATTTAATATGTAGGGCCTGCCAATACGCATTAGGGCTCATCCAGATAAGAGGTGCCTCAGGGACTGACAACACAGAGGGTCTCAGAGGAAACTGCAGCAGCTTGCCCAGTGTTAATGGGGCTCATGTCTTGATTGTGATCACAAACACTTCCTCATTTCTGTGCCATTTTCTTTCTATTCTATTTCAGTTCTGCCACAATAGGCTGGTTGTTAAAAATGCTTGTAAACAAAATGTTTCATCGCCATAGAGTAAACTAGATATGTTGTGGGGAAAAAAAGTGCTACAGGCTGTGAAACAGGAAGAAACAATAAACTAAGAAATCATAATATACATCAAATGAAAATTATTAGTTAACTGATAACGATAAGAAGGATTTTCTGTTTGGAGAACAAATTGTATTACTTTTGATATGTTTAAAAGACAAAATGTCTATTGCATATTTTCAAACAACAAATCTTCACAAACACAACTTCACACAAAACACAACTTCATAATTCTTGCATCTATGCTTCTAAATTGTTTTAAGGTGCTACAAAAATTCAATTCCTTTCCCGAATGTTCTATCCTTCTGGGGGTTAAAAAGGTCTTCCTTCAAACATCTGAAGTCCTCTAAACCCTCTGTAGTACTAATATATTCCATCTACGCTTTGCTGCCATTTGCATCTGCCTCATTCCTTCCCCTTGCATCACTCCAGGCACCACCATAGTCCAGTTTCCCAGATTTTCCCATGGCAAGGAACCCATATCATATACTTGAGATTTACTTAACCTGATGGTGTGAACAGCAGATACCTGGAGAAATAAAACCTGTGATTTTCCTTTGTGTAGCTCATTTGCTTTCTAACCATATGTTAGGTGCGCCCATCTCATGTGGCAGCACAAAGACTAAGCCAAGAATTTGAGCACGCTTACTGATTTATTTTGATGATGGAAGAGAAAGACAATGTTCTACTGCATTCTGGGCAAGATTGGCAAGATTTCTGACACAGCTGTAAGACAGCTTGATGCCAATTCTTTCACATGATGCAGAAGTGGTGGGAGATAGACTGGCTGGACTATTCCTGCCAAAGAGACAGAGAAAGATGAGGATTGGTAAATCTTCAACTGGAGCACTGCAGGGGTCTGTCTCAAGCTGTGTGATAGCCAAGCCAAACCATGCTAAGCTTTTGTGGGAGATGTTTTCCTTCACTTTTTTGCATCTTTATTATTGATCATGTGGAGACACATGAAAAGATGGGTGGGTTTGAGGAACACGTCCCTTCTGCTCCCACCATTTGTCCACACACTTCTCACCCCAGCCAGAGTACAATCCCCTATCCCAGAGCTGGACTGAGCACCCCAGCCTTGTGGCATTGCCAGTGCCTGCTTCCCTGCTGCAACCTCATAAGCATCCATAAAATCCTGCTCTAGGATGGCTGCAGGCTGGAGATGCAAGCCAAATGTATTTGTGGTGCCCACAGAAACCTCTGCAGGACACTCAGGGGTAGGTGTTTATCTCCCTTATAATAAAGAATCTGCACAGGTTTTGAATGCTGTTTATGAATGAACTTGTGTTGTCTCTGTAGGGACACTGTGTTGACAAAGATTTGTACCACCAGAGGTACACTGCTAAAATTAGAATGTAGCTTTTAAAAAGCTAGTGATAAATTATATCACTACCTCATTTCACTAACCCTCTTTTATCTAGTTGTCTTCTCCCCCAGTTCCTCCCTGCTTGCCTATCCAGTCCTTGCACTCCTGATGGATGGTGTAGGAACCCCCCATAATTGGCTCCAAACACGGGACACTATGTTTAGACAAAAAGCATCAGAACATACAATACACGAGTGTGGGAACTGGATTAGATTCTGGACAAAGTTCTGAGAGATCAGGCTAGTGGGCTGTGCCCAGTGGTGGAAAGAGAGCACAACATGATTTTAACAGTCTTCTGCCACCAGTCTGGGGAAAGGCCATGCAGTGTCAGTGCCTTGGTTTTCCATTTAAGAAAACAAGGTATATTTTTCAGAGTGCAGAGGTCTTGCAAGGCTCAGCTCAGACATTTCCATGCTGCACTTCTGAGCCAAGCATGGACAGCTTCAAGAGTTCTGCTACCCTTGCTGATCTATATCTGAATTGCAAAGCTTTTTAGGGTTATAAAAGTGATCAGCCTTGTTTAAGAAACCAACCACCAAACCTTTCAGGACCTGGAGAGTACACAGCTACCATGAGTGGGGAAGAAACAAAAAAGCTTTCTTGGAGGAAACAGGTGGCACTTAGAACAATTTTGTAGCAGGGAACACAAAGGATGAATCTGCACGGCTATTTTAGGTTCTCCTTCTGTGCTTTGAGAAGTTCTTTCTCAAGGAAAAAAGAGAAGGGAGGGGAAGAGGGGAAGAGGAGCATGTGGCAGCTCTGCAGCTGGACAGCCCCAGCAGGGTGCTGTGAGAGGAGCTCAAGCCACATGCATTGATGTGAGCTCCTGCTGGGTACATGCACCAGTGTGGTGTGAGTAAGTGGTTACAGAGAGCATGAGCATGACAGCAGGCAGAACAGAAATGGGGACATCGTAAAAACCTCACAGAGAAGTTATCTGAGAGCCACACTGCAGCCTCCCTCTCCACATCTGTGTCCTGACCAGCAGGACAGGGAGGCAGTCACCTCTCATGTATTTACACAATGATACAAGTAATGACAGAAGCAGCATCGCAAAGTATTCCTATTCCTGTCCAGGACAATTTACTTTTTTCAGACCTAAGTAGTGCTGTCCCACATGACTGAAGCTGACAGACAAAAGCCACTTTTACTCTGGATATGCAAAGTAACAAAAACAAAAACTGTGCCCAGGAATAACCTGCAAGATCAGCTGAGGAATCCCAACTAAACTCCACAGATCTCTGAGTAACAGCAGGAGAGCTGCCTTGCTCTTCTAGGTTTATTTCCATCTCTTGCCCAAAGTGCCTGTGCTCTCAGGATCATAAAGCTCAGAAAGTTTGAAACTTTCTCACCACCTCATAACAACTGCATCTCTTTGTCATCACTATGGAGGCACAGAACTGGTTAAAAACTCAAACCAAACAACAAACCCCAGAGCATAACTTCCTAATTTCCATATTTGAGTGGCTGGCATGAATGGCCAGGTGTTAAATAAAGCAAGCTAAGGAAGTGTGCTTATTCCCTGCAGCTTTGCAGAGACACTCACCCTGGCCTCCTCCTGTTCAGATGATGAGCAAAATCTGCCTGTGTTACTCTTGCATAGCCAGTGTTTTCCACAGGTTCGAGTGGAAGGGCAGAGCTAATATTCCTGCGTGCTGCAGTACACCAGTCAGTTCTCTTAAACACACAAAACAGTACTCTTTGTTTCAAGACTGCACACAAAGGAAAACCAGCCTTTGGGGTTTGTGGATGGAAAGACCGGTTCCTTTCTCTGTTTTTTCCTAAAGGACTTTAAGCAAGTCACTAACTGTATAAATAAAGCATGGAAAAGCTAAATTGGGTCACGTTTGAAAGAGACTGATCTGTGCAGTGATATAAATACAGATTGCAAAGGTGTTCAATAACATACAATGTAAGTACAGAAAGTGTTTAATATTAAATCTACCTGCAAAACGTATTATTTGTTAACATGGAAAGATGTACAGAGTTCTCAGCTCAAAGGAGTATTGCTAATGTCACTGGAGTCCAGTTTCACTGGAGCTGATTACAGCAAAAACTGTTGTCGATGCCTAGAAGATGATAATGTGTATGAAAGTAGCATATGAACAACCTTTTAGAAATAAGGCAGGTTAGACACAAAGAGTTTTGTATCTAAGACAACTTTCTTATCTACTTCAGTGGAAAAACAGTAACCGAATATGTCCCAGTGATGGGGTTATAAAATCTGATATCATCATTGAACTTCATCAAAGTATTGAATCACATTCACATCTTGGTGCACATCCACATGTTTTCCAAAGAGTTGCACAAGTGATCCTGGTTAAATCCCTTCATATTGGAATGAAAATGTAAAACCAGGACAAGAGAGGGCCATATTGTGAGCACAAATAATGTACACTGCATGATAAAAAATATATAGAAGTCCTTCACTATCATCAGCTTAATCACTTGCTCTTGTCTTGCTTCAGCTCCCCATCATTAGTATCTCATTTCTGAAAGAGGATAATTGCTTTGGATCTCTTCAATTACCACTAAAGCACTGCAGAGCACTTGTAAAAATCAAATGAATTTGAAGACTAGGAGCATTGAGCTTGTCCTCCCACTAGTGCAGCTTGTGTAGTTTCTCCCATCTCCTCCCATCATGAGTTTATAATTTCTCATTGAAATAACAACTCCAAGGCTAGTTTGTAAATACTCACCAGCTGGTCCAAACCAGTTGTGTAGCTAAGCCATAGCCCCTGCAGTAAGAGCATAGCAACAGCTCCCTGAAAGCCTGAGTGAGGAAAAGAGTGTTTTCCCCCAACTTCAGCAAGGACTGCATGACCATATGATACCCCAATGCAAAGCCTAAGCATCCCAGGAGAGCTCAGATGCTCACGCTGTAAACCAGAATCTCTCTCCTGGGCAGCTAGATCTTGAGCAGCAGCTGCTGACAGTGCATCATCTGCAGGGCTAGGCAGTGCCTGGCAGCAGTCCTACCTGAGCTCTGTTGCCCTGAAAGTCAAATAAGAAACATTGCCAAGCGATGCAGGAGATGGCAGCTGGTTTGTTATTTGTTGCTGATTACTGAATAGGGCCCTGAGCAACCTAAACTAGTGGAAGGTGTTTCTGCCCAGGTGTGGGGGGATTAGAACTAGGTGACCTTTAAGGTCTCCTCCAACCCAAGATATTCTATGATTCTATTATTATTTCACCTCCCCTACCAGGTGCTATGCCTACCCATACCATGAAACAGGCATATGCTGTTTTCTCTTTAAAAAAGCAGAGTTTTCCTTACCTGCCCATAGCCTTCGATGCCCTATCACTAAGCAGGAAAACCCGCACTTAGGAATTTAGACTGCTAAAGAGTCTATTCATTCTTCACCACCTACTCTGTTCTTGGAAAATATGCTGGTCTTACAGCATTGTGTGAAGCAACCAGCTGTTGCTTCTATTAGCAGAACAGGGCATACAGAAAAACTGTAGCAATGTTACTTATTTAACTGCAAACTATCTCAGAAAGCAGAAAGTCAATTCCTTCCTTTCCAGATCAAGCAAAATTCTCATCAACTTCTACGGGATTCTCTCTGAAATAAAAAAAACCTTTGGGATTTAGAAGTGATCCCTCTCTCTTCCTGAAGATGGTGGAAGGTAGATGATCTTGCACAGCTGGCATGACTTTTGCAGGAGATGTCAGCTGTGACTTGACAAGGTCTGAGTCTGCCCTGGGTGACTAAAGGCACTGTCCTGCTCTGAGGGTCATGCCGAAGGAGGGAACAGTCTGACTGTGGGGTTCAGCAAAAGAAAGAGGTGGCACTTTCCTTCAAGAAAGAAGCATGACATGTAAAGCCAGAGGTATGTGAACTGTGACCAAGAGTCAGAGACATCAAAGAATCTTCCCTGGAAAAGCCTCCCTGCACATTAATAGGAACTGTCAGCTCTTGCCCTTGACAGGCACCATCCTCTCCTATGCCTTGTGTTTTGCAGTAGCTGGTGCCTTGAATGGCCTCAAGAAACTCTCATATGTGAAACTGCCCCTGTGGGGAACAGCGTGGGAAGCCCTGCCTGAAAGGCTCTGCTGAATTATTAAGGTTGCCCAGAGTAAACCAAGGTAACCTTCATGTGAGCTCCTGTCAGCCTCTTTCAGTTTTATTATAAAGCAGCAACCCCCTACCTCGCCTACTCCTCTCTCTCCTGCTAAAAGAAACTTCACAAGGCTGCTGAAGTAAGAAAGCCTGCCCAAAAGATTAACTAAATACACACAGGCCTATTTTAGATGGAAGTATCAAGCTAAATACAGCAGCCTTGAGCTGCTGGAGGGAGCGCCGTGTTTGATCCAACCCGACTTTCCAAAGTGCAACCAATGCTTTAGCAAACATAAAGGGAAATACCAGCACTGAGTCTCATCTTTAAGCAGCAAACCAAAAAACTTTGGGGCTAAAAAAAGAATAAATGCTTCCCAGCTTGTCATATCACTAGGTTTTGTCAAGCCCACTTCAGAAAACAGCCGTGCGCCAAGTGTGTTTCCCGGCCCACACGCTGTGTCCACAGCCCCCCGCAGCTGCTGGTGATGGGCACGGAGCATCAGAAGTGTGTGTGGTGACTCAGGGACAGAAACACATGGTACCATCACCTCTGGCACCGTGTGATCATTCTTTATCCCAGATTTCCATTTTATCGTTCACTGCTCTACAGCAGTGGCTATAAACAACTGCGCTGTGCTGGTAAGCTGGATGAGAAAACTCCCAATTTTCCTTCTCCAAGAAGGATCTGTATTTTCTAGCATCGTTCTCTGGAGTTTATCAGCTTGCTCTGCAGAGTCAGGAAAAAGTGTTTCTGCAGCCAGGAATGTCTTTGACATGTTCCTGGGCTGCAATGCACACTATAGGGCTCTTCAGCCCTATTCTAAAGCCAGAGAAGTACAGATAAAAGTGGGGGAGAAAGATGACAGCATAAGGGATACGTTCATTGTATTTTACAAAAGAAGACAGCCACACAGGGCCAGAATACCCTATATTAAAAATAAGACATTTTATCTAAAAAAGGAGTGTTACTATATTTTAAATGACAGATTTTAAGGGTCTGAATCATCTTGGAGCTGAATGTTCTGCTGCTATTGGTTTTGCTTTTCTAATAGCTCTATGTAAATATGCTTGTGTTTGCTTATAAACTTAATTTAGTGCTGGTGAAAGCCTACCAGTCCTTCTAGATTAAAAATATTTTGCATTGACTACATAAAAGGGATGATGTAAGCATTTCTGGATGTTTTTTTCCAGCAGGCTTGGAAGTCCTGAGTCGCAGGGGAGTGGGACTTTCTCAGCTTGGACGGGAATCAGTAAACTCCTTATTTGACTCCAAATAATGTGAGTGGCTTTAGCTATGGCTTTTACCAAAAAGTGGTCAATTAGTATCTTTTCTGAAATGGCTCTGTGGTTTTAAAGGGCTATAACCTGCAAGTTAAAATACTATTTCCTTCTCTTGCCATTGTTAACTAAATGTAACATTAAATTGTAAATTAAAATATAGGGCTTGAGGCAGCACACTTTTTAAACTCGAGGGAGCTCAACAAACAGCCATTTCAAACCATGAAGACCTGGCTGAAGACACTGTTTCCCATCTTTTAAAAGGAGTTGGTATGTGCACGTTTGCTCCCGTGTATGAGAAGAAACAAGGAAGCCAATGCTTTTCCACAGTTCCCAGTTGAAGTATACAGGGATGAAGTACTGGCCCTGGCTCATGCTGAGAGCGGGAAATCAATCAGCCAAAACCCATAAAGCTTGGCAGAAACCAAACTTTCCTTCTCCCAAAAAAACCGCACACCCCTCTCCCTGACTTTGTCCAGCTTTTCATGTGGTTCTTCAGTCCTACCTTTGTCCCACCTTTTTCCTCCTTGTAACACAGACTCTGATTTCTTTTTCAGACACACAGGAAAAGAATGCTGTTTGTGTTCTTCAGGCTGGAGTATGACACAACACAGCAGCTCTCCGTCTTGTTCATATCCCAGTCTGATAGTTTAGAGCAAAATTTAATGTGCTTTTAAAAACTGCTGTAGTTACTCTCTCAAAGTGATATGAAGGTAATACTCCCAGTTTCAGGAAACTTAGAAAAAGAGTCTTTCTTACCCCATTCAATTCACGTTTTTCCCGCTCCCCCCATGCCAGCTCATCACAGACCATCCTGGGAAGCAGACAATCTTTTCTTCCCCTTCCTGTGATTCTGATGGCAGTACAGAATTCAGCCCTTTGCATTGGAGGTCTGCTACCAGGACAGAAGATCATTTCCACCCCGAGACCACACCGCAGACTCTTCCTTGTACTTTTCCAAGGCCTTGTCATTAGTTTTTCTCCCCTTTATGAGCAGGGTCTAAATTACAAGCACATGCCCTGGGCCACCTTTCCTGTAGCCAGTGTAATCTGCTAAGGGCAGCAGAGCCAAACTGCATCCTTGCACTAGCATTTGATCTACCCAGATTTATTAGAATTATTCCTCATTAAACAGACAAGAGATGAGTGTCTGGAACCTGATAGCCATTAATACAGACATCATTAGCTCTGCATAATTACTTCATTTTCCTTGATAACTGTATTATAAATATATATGAGTCTACAGTACTGGACTAGTAAATGATCTGCTATGGTTGCTAATCAAATGTCTGTTATTTGTCAGCATTCAAAAAAGGTCCTTGACATTTTCACATCTCTATATGAGGTAGGAGAATACCACAACAAATCACAAAGGATGGGAAGAAGGGAAGAATTACCCAGAATGGAAAGAGAGCATGGCTTCCCCACTGCTTAAACAGAAAGGAAACCATTTCCTCCCATAAATAAAATAAATAAAAGGCCTATCTAGAAATTGCAAGATTTCCATTTGGTCTTACCAAGTCTGTTTGAAAACTTATGATCCAGGGCTTTGTACACCTCTGGGGACGCAAATCGGCCAAAACCACAGAGGCCTGAAGTGAGAAGGACAGCACTGGAGTGAGTGAGAGGCAAGGATCCATGTGGCAGAGCAGTGATGTCATTTGACACAAAATGCTCTTACAACAGCTCTGAAAATGCCCTGGGTGGGTTGTTTGACATGTCAAGTTAGCAGTTTCACCTACCAATAGATTATCAGATCAAGTTGCTGAAACTTTATCAGCTATTAATTGTATCTGGGCCATGACACATCTTTGTAATGCCCACCTGGGAATTCTAGGCTTATTTGCTTAGCTATTAGAGAGACAGGAAGGGGATTTTTAGCTTAAAAACATCCAAAAAGAATTAAATATCCTAGAGTATTGACTTCAAAACCTGACATTCTGGGGAATTTCCAGACCAACTCAAAATTGATCGTACACCTTATAGACAGAGCAGAGCCCTCTGAGGGGAGAGCACTGTGATACAACACATCAGCCACTGTGCAATAAGGAACAAACCCACTTCTTTCTCTTTTCTTTTTTTTTTTTTTAATTTTTTTATGAGGATAGTACTGTTTTTCTTGTTGGAAAGTGCAATGTAAATGAAAGAAATAAAATAGTCAACAATAAAATAAAGAAAAAATCCTTTTTGCAGAGTAGTTGTGAAAGTTAAGGGCGTTATGGTTCAGTCATCTGGTGTAGAATTTGCAATACTGCAAATCCCATAAGAACACTTGCTCACACATCCCATGTCACCTCCCCCTCAGCCCCCCTAAAAAACCCAAGAAAAAATGATTCTTTTTCCTGGGGTGGAAGGATGATGTGGAGCACGCAGTGGCCAGTTTGTTGTAATTGTTAACACCAATGAGGAGCACAAGTTTTGCATCCCATCACTCCTCTCATTACTAGAGTGCATAACCCCCCCAAGAAAATGACATTTCCACCCAAGAAAATGATATCATTGCATGAATTAATCATCTGAGTAATTAATGGCAAAAAGCGACCTCAGGTTTCCAGCACAGTGTCTGGCACCAGTGAATTGGCAATGACGTCATCTTCCCTGGGAATACGCTGGCAATTTGCCCATTGCTGAGCCTCCCTGTTGACTCTGAGGGCAGAAGCAGACAATGTAGGCACCCAACCGGCAGTAACTGCTGCAAGCCAACACCAGGCTGCTGCTGCTGCAGCGTCAGAGGGATGCTTCTCCTGCCAAATCCCTGCGTGCATCCCCCAGGGAAGGCGCACTCCTCAGAACCGGCAAGAGCAGAGGACTTCCTTTGATGTGCAGAGATAGGGAGTCTCCAGGGACCATGAGTATCTGCCCACTCTTTAGTAGGGAGAACCTCCTGCTCTGCACCTAGGAGCTGTGCAGCATTTTGCAGTGTGTGAATAAGCAATTTATTTGAATGTTCCCCTGTTTCTGGGGCAAAGGGAAAGAATTTTATTATGCTGGGGAGTTTATCCTATCCTACAGGAATCTGCAGCACATTCCCTTTTGTTTTATCACCAAACATCCTCTGCAAAGTGGAAGAGGATCTTTTCCTACATTTACCAGGTGAGTATCCCTTTGGTTTTGCTTGGGGTGCATGCACAAGCTGTGAGACAGAGAGGGTCAGACTCAGCCCACCACTGAGGAGCACAACCCAGAGCCTCCAGGAGAGGTCATGGGCAGAGAGTAGACATGAGCATGGAGGTGCTCTCTGATAGGGATATCAGTCATTTTCTTCATCTTCTGTGAGAAAACCACAGAAAAGAAAGAAGTTTGGGTAGAGGAAAGCTAACCCCTGATGAAAGAAATTTGGTGTCCAGGAGGAAGGAGAACTTATTTGGGCAAAAGGTTTTGATTAATCCCAAATAAGCCATTTTGTTGCTTCTCCCTATGGGGCTTTCTGCCATACTTCTCTTTTTGGAGAGAGTCTCTGTCTATTGCTTTCTGAAAAAGCAGAAAAAGCATATCTCCCTCCACACTCACCATAAGGATGAGTTTCCAACAAAGATAAGATATCCACAGGTGAGCAATGTATTTGTCTCAACAACACTTTCCTCTGGATCTCAGCTTGAAAAGAATGAGGTAATGAACCCCTATGAGAAGCAGCTAAAAATTTTAGTGCCTTACAGTGAGATATGATCCCTGCTGCAGTCAGTGACTGGGATAAGGTTACCCCTGTTCGGGACAGCCTTGTCCTACAGGCTCCAAAGGTGTAAGCTGAAGAAGTGTGATTATAACATCATCACTGCAGACGACATTCGCTGTCTGCATGGCTTAATGCCACTTGCCACATTTGTAATCCATTCCCCCACCTGCCCTCTCTGTTCAGTAGTCACTCGTTATCAGAGTAAAGGCAGCGAAACAAAAGGAAGGGCAGAGGCTAATTTACTCAATGTGGTCCTGTTCTTCCAGATAACAATAATTTGTGGGCTCTAACCTGATCCTCAGAGATGCTCACCTTTGCATCATTATAAGGGAAACAACAAATCTGTGGAAACAGCTCAATAAGCTACCACTTTAGCAGCAGGCACAGCAGCCAGGATGGTTTGAGCATCAATTTCTCTAACCAGTCACATTACCTGTCCCAATTCCCAGCCCATCTCCCCCTTGCTTTCCAGGTGTAGCCAGCTCAGCAGATAGGATTAATCCACTTTTGTACTCACTTGCATTCTCCATGTTAGAGAATCTGATTACACAGATTGCCTGCAATTTATCTCCACCTGCAATGCCTAATGCTCCAGTCTGATCTCCTCTTTCCCATTTTAACATCTCACTGCAGATTCAGTACATACACGGACAGATGCACACACACTTGCTCTGTTTTGTTTGCAAACAGCTCCCTAAGAGCCCCGGCATTTTCATTTCCAATCAAACCAGAACACACTACTGTTTTCCCCACTCTGCCCATGAGGTGATTCCTCCCTCTGGACTCTCCTCGTTACATTTATGCTGCACAGGCTCCATACACTGCTGGATGCACACAAACCACAGGAATCTCTGTACAGACACGCTAAGTGAACATGCAGTGTTACAGAGCCCTGCAGCACGTATAAAGACAAAGGCACAGGCTACATGCACTGAGCAAGTGCCACCACATGCATTCCTGTTCCCTCCAAACCCTGCAGGAAAACATTCCCTGCAGAGTGGTTTCCTATAAAGAAAAACAGCTTTTCAGCACAGGGTCAGTACATGATTCAGGCAAATCCCGTTCCCACACGCTCCCTTACCTTTCCTTTCCTTATTCTGCTAATCCAGGGGCCCTGGACTGATTTGCTTTCCCTCCTGCACACAAACTGCCAGTCCGTCCTGCTTCACATTCACAGCACACCAGCAGGATTCACCGTCATCCCATTCTGCCGGATCCTTATCGCCCTATTGGCCAATGCCAGACACTAAATCCAATTAGGCTCCTCCTTATAACTATATTATCACAGGAACAGGAATGAATAATTTAGTAAAACAACAAGGGTGTGCAGGCTCCAGTGTCACAGACTTCACCCCCACTGTCAGGCTTTTATCAGAGAGGCTGGTAAAGAAACCAGAATCTGTCTGTCACTCCTGAAAAGGAGACCTTAGATTACCCACTTGGATTTCCCATTTCATCCCTCTTGTCCTCCTCCCCCTAAGCCATGGCATTCCCATTTAATTGTTGCACCTCCATCCTCAGCCCACAATACAGTATTTCCCTTGTGAATGGTCATTACCATCTCAGTGGATGCAGAGATTTCTGCCCAGGCAAAGTGATACCACAGTGCATCAAACACTTTGCCTTTTCCCTGAATGCAATACGTGAGAAAGAAATGAAGCTGTTCTGGAGAAGTGAGTGACAAGACAAGCAGATCAAGGAAAAGGGGGAGTCTGCCTTGTATCACAGTATCCTCTGCAAAGCAACTGCTCTGTCATCCCATCAGTTCAGACACCCAGAGGATGCAAGCACATGGCTCCTGAAAGAGGATGGTTCATAGATGCACTGCCCAGGGACTGTGATTTCACATGCCTGCCGTGGGAATTTGAATCCCTACATAAAAAAACCCACAACAAAGTAGCAGTTTCCCCCCCAAACCAAATAACTTAACTGTTCTGGTTTGGCTTTTTTTTTCCCTGACCAGAAATTTGCAGTGACAACTATCTACACATGTATTTCCTAAGAGATACCTGGTTGGTCCCAAAATGAACACCGCTCTTTTTCTTAAGGTGATGCTGTGTTTGAAGAGTTACAGAGCATTGCAGGTTCCCTCAACAGGGTCACCACTATCTAAATCAAACCTCAGGCTGCCTCAGTTGCCTGAAGAGTTTTACTGCTGTGGGAGGAATAGTGGAAGTGGAGGAGCTCAGCAGGACAACCCTTTTGTACCCTCAGAACAGACCAAGCAGCCAACGGGGATTTTTAATGATTATTCACAGCATTATTGAAACCTACGGCTAATACATGGTCTGTGTGCACAGTATTTTCAAACAGCTGTATCATTCCACCATAACTGAAAATAAACAGGCAGGATGAAGCTGTAATTCTTCTTCCCTTAGAGTCCAGGAAAACCTTTTGCCCTCTGCTTCCCGTGTGCTAATATTTACACAGTAGAGTCTATATATCTACTACCACAACGATCAGAGGTTCAAATTTGCACTAGAGCCCAAAACAAACAACTCTTACAGCAGCTCTCAGTTTGGCTCCTCACCCAGGCCTGGTGGGCTGGGTAGCCTCAGCTCTGCCTCCAGAGACAGTAGAGACACCCAGGGTGAAGTCAAGCCCAAGTACCAGCAAAGCTACAAAAGCAGATCACTGGTGACAGACCAAAAGTTTTCCTAAAGGCAGTGCATTTCTTTAGGCACTGCTTTCACACTGAAAGATTAGCAAGAAGCTGGGACAATGCATGGGGGTTGCCACCTTCTAAATTGCTGGGCTGTCTACCTCTGTCTCAGTCCTAAAGTGAGATTGAGCCATGCTGCCTTCCCTGGGAGAATAGAGTGTAGGAACACTGGATGCTTTTGCCCTTCCAACCAGGTTTAAACTGATCGAAAGGGTGAAAAGGTAAGAGCCTCAACTGAGTTTTGGTCTTTCTCTGTTAAGGACTTCTTTGCCACAAAAAGGGACAAAACTGCCCTCTTGCTCCTGAAGATGTTTCACTTCTGAAGAATGGCAGCTGCTCTCTTTTCCTCCTCCTCTTTCCCTTGCAGTCATCCCAACTTTTGAGAGCTTTTGGGTTAAAGGAAACCTTGAATTATGCACGTGGTGGTAGCTTCAGAGCAATTAAACTAAGCCATGTGGCAAGTTGCCCGATGTCACTACCAAAGCTCAGGATGTTTTAGCATCATTTATTGAGGAGCTTTTACATGATGCTTACTTAAACCACAAAAAGAGAGCAAATTAGGCTGTTGCCATGACAACTAGAGAATCTGCTCAAAATTCAGGAGATGCTGGGGAGGGGGGAGAGCTCTTTGGTGGAGATCTCCACATCATGAATATGGCCCTTGGTTATCAAATTCCTTTCAAGTTAATTCCTAGCATCAAAGCCTCTCTGACAAAGGCTTTAATAATTGGGAGCAAAGCATGGCTAAAGAGGGAACATACCAGCCCTCCCAGGGCTCATGTGAATTTCACTCTGGTGAGAGATGCTCAGCTGTGGGGTCCACAGAGCAATCACAGAGGTGGCAGCACTACTGCAGGAACACATCTGAGGCATGGGGGAAGAAGGGGCAGGGGCTTCACTGCAGACAGGCACTGAAGAGAGAGGCAGATCCTAAATCTGTGGGGCAGTCAAGGTTAGTGACAGCTTCCACAGAGGAGAGGAAGAGGAAGAGAAGGAAGAAGGGTCCTCACCACCTCTGGTGGAAACCCTTTGGAAGCTGAAATAAGCTGAGCAAAGTTTTTTGCCAACCCCAAAAAATGAATTAAAGCAAATAAGAGAACAAAGTGGTAGGATCAATGGTGCCAGAGGCAACTGACAAACCAAGCACATGGAAGACAGGCTACTACACTACAGTTCTTTTAAAGGAATTAAATCATTGGTAGGATCGTTGAATATTTTCCACCAAAGCTGGTTCTCTGTCTATTTTTTTTTTTTTAGCTGAACATTTTTTCTGTTGCAAGCCTTCTAAGAAAATCATTATTTTAATAGAAATTTTCGTTGAAGTTTTTAGTTCTCAATTGCAATAGCTGAGGTATTCTTGGCTGAAAACAAAGAACATTACTTTGGAAAAATTCCAGAAAGTTTTGTAGTGTTCATTGAAGATCTCTCCTTCCTCATAATTATTTTTGATCAGTTTATTGCCAGTGGAAGTTTTGGTGTTCTCCTTTGAAATGATGCTCACTGGGCATAAGCCCCTTTTGGAGGGTAGCAGCAGTAAGTAGGAGCACATCCAAAATCAGGGAAAATTAGGCCCACAGACAAAAGGAGTAAATTGCAGAAGTTTCTCTTCTTCCGTCTTCATCCCCAGATGAAGAACTGTGTTTAGCAATGAAAATCAGAAGCAATTGAGAAATTTAAGGATAGATAAGTGATTGTATTGTAGTGAGTGTTATACTCCAAGTAGGATACCTGCCAAGCAAAAGCATACATACTGTAGGGATCCAAAAGTTCAAGAAAGGATAAAAAACCCCCCACTAATAAAAACTATGCATTTAGGATGAAAAAAACCCCAACTAATAAAAACTAATAAAAACTATGCATTTTCACATGTTACCGTATCTGACATCCTGTTCATTTTTGAGCTCCGAAATTGATTGTCTGCCTTACTTGGGATGTTGTGGCAATATTTCAACACCTGGAGTCAGAGTTGATCTTCTGATGGGGTCTTCTTCCCAGTGCCTGGGGATCACATACACAGGTTCCTAATGGTGTCCGATGTCTGATTGATTACAACTGCCTAGAAAAACAAGGCTTTAATTCATTATCTACTTGCAAATGAGACTGGCTATTCCTCCCTGCTGTTTTGCCAAAGCCTTGCACAAAACATTTGTTAGGTGTAGCAGCAGGGGTAGGCTGGGCTGCACACAAACTGTGTAGGCTTCTTTTGGACCCACAATATGTGGCAGAGACAAGAGGTTGATGTGAGGGGTTTTTTTATATTGTCACAGCCTCTTTAGCAGATGTCAATTTGGCAATGAGCTCGTGGGATGGCAGGAGCATAGGAATTTGAGGGGCAGGTTCTGCAGAAATAAATCTGAGGAACCCAAGGGACAGAGAAGAGAGTGATGGAAAGAATAGGGCAATAAATAGCAGAAGAGGAATGGACTCCATAGAAGTGTCTGGGATGCTATTTTCTGAAGTGCCATGCCTTTGGGACAAGTTATTTTACCTAGTCAGATTGAGCCATTATTCTGGGGCTTCAATGCTCCAGCATATGTGTATGGTGGTCTCTATAAAAAGCGTATTACCATCCCACTGAAAACATGTTTTATTATCTGAAACATGTTCTTAATTAAAATAATTTTTCATTCTCCAGCAATAGTGACTTATTTAAATAAACTTTTCAGGAACTTCTAGGTATCATGTCTTAATCTACAGAAAGAAAAGCAAACAATTTTTCTACTGGCATTCTTTACTTAGTTCAGTAAGTAAAGGTGAGGAGCTGCTGAGGGAGCTGGGGTTGCTTTCCCTGGAGAAAATGAGGCTCAAAGGAGACCTTAATTGCTCTCTAAAACTACCTGAAAGGAGGCTGAAGCCGGATGGGAGTCGGTCACTTCTCAAAGGTGACAAGAAATAGGACGAAAGGAAACTGGCTCAAGTTGCATGTGCTAGAGGAGGTTTAGATTGGATATCAGGAAAAAAAGATTTCTCACTGAAAGTGCTATCAAGCACTGGAACATGCTGGCCAAGGAAGCAATTGAGTCACCACCCCGGAGGTATTTAAAAGTCATGCATATGTGGTGCTTGGGACACAGTTCAGTGGTGGATTTGGCGGTGTGAGGCTAATGGTTGGAATTGATCCTAAGAGGCCCTTTCCAGCCCAAATGATCCCATGATTCAGTAACATTTTTCTATAATTAGCTTATTCATTGCAGTGACTTCTTGCTATATCAAAGACAATAGCAATGAAGCCTTAAAAAGCCATGTTTTATCCCACAACGTTATTCTTACACAAGAAAGCACAAACATCAGTTTTTTTTCCATGAGGCTCTTTGAGTGAGAACCTATTTAATAGCTTTAATCAACTTTAAAAATACATAAATTTTTCACCAAGTCCTGTGCCATGCTTTGCAAAGCACCATTTCTAGGCAGTTTTCCAAGGCAAAAATAGTATTCCTGTTTACTGGTGGTACAGATTTTCTCCTCCCAAAGATCAGAAAAGAAAGAGACCTGCCCTAATTCCATGTCAGCATAGGTAATATCCCAAAGGTTATAGTACTCATTTAGGATGCAGGAAGCAGAGGGCCCAAACCTGGACAAAGCCAACAGGAGATTCACTTCTGTGTCCTTCCCAGAGCAGAAAGTAACTGCACCAAGATTTTGTCAGCTGTTCAGAGGAGTACCCTTAGATTATTATTAGAGGAATATCGTTACACCTCCTACAGAAATTATTCTACTGTATAGAGACTCTGCAACACTGGGTCAAACGCTGAATGGATGACTAATGGCCAAGACACTCATCAGAAACATTGATTCATGTGACACTCATTTCAGTAGCTTGCAGCTCACAGAGCACAGGTTTTACTTCTTTCTCCCACATTCCTGCTGCATCTAAGATTATTTTCATCCAAACAATAAATCCTGCACTGGACATATTTAATTTGAGATGGAAACATCTACTTTTCTGTTTCTTTACTTTCTTAAATTATAAAAAACTACTTCATCTTCCAGAATTTCTAGCCCTTTTGACAATTAAGGAAAACATCATGTACAAGGTCTGAGCTTAAACGTCACCTTCAGAAAGGACAACTGAGCAGAGCTCTTCTTTGGCTTCTTTCAAGACAAGGGGCATTGCTCAATCACACAGAGTACCTAACACTACACAGGGAAGCTCTGTGCAATGACCAAAGCTCCTTTCTTACCTTACTCCTACTCGAGAAGAAGTGTTCTGGCACTCCCAAAGGATTCATACTGGGATGAAACTCATGTAAAATTAAAGCAGAATCATGGTTCTCCCCTTTGGCAGACAGCCCTCTAAAGAGAAATGATCTATTGCAATGGAGTAGCTCAAGAGAACCAAGAGCTGCTTTAGCCAGTTGGTTTGCTATGGATGATCTGCTTCTTCATATACCTCCATGCTCTCACATCCTTCTCCTCCTCCTCCCTTCCCTGGTTGCCAGGAAACTACAAAAACACCAGAGAGCATGCTGGAGGAAACTACCTTGTGGGACACTGCAGGAGTTTGGGTTTTCTTCCCTAGAAATTGCTCCAGGGTAAAGTGGCCTTGGCTTTGGAAGCAACATCTCACTGTGAAACCTTGCTTTGCATGAACACCAGTGGTGAGGCAAGTGATACGTATCCATCATTACCAAAATAAATGCCTTCACAGACTCAAAACCTGCTTCTGAGCTTTTTCTGTGGCTCAGGTGCTCTCCATTAATTCCACAGCTCAATAGTGTAAGGAGCTCAGGCACAGAAGTTGCCAGCCTGTGCAGCAGGAGATTCCCAATAACAGATACCCTCTACAGCTGAGGATCGGTGCAGTAGCTGGCTGGAGCCACATGTTTACAGCACTGACTTAATCTGTGCCCCACAGGGTTAATGTAAGAGAAACACAACATTTTTGACCAGAAGTGTGCTTTCTGTAACAGCTCAGAGACTTTTACATGAGGACTAGGTGAGATCAGCCACTGGAAAGTGAAATGGAAAGTCCTGTACTGGATTCCATGAAATCCCTTGGCCAACTTGATGTGAGAGCAGCTGTCTCATTCTCCCAGGACTATCTAGCTTCCTTCCCACAGGACTTACAATTGAGAGATAAATCTCAAGTCTATGAATAACCTTCCCTCAGGATCTGATGGTTGGAACCATTAGTATTTCAAAAAGCAATTTAGTTTAAAAAATGGTGGCATGAAGTAAGCAGAGGTATAAAGTCAGATTAAAAAAACCCAGAAGATTAGACACACACACCTATGATCTTACTTTCAAAACAAGCTTCATTTGCAAAGTCTTATCCTGTATAAGACTGAATCCAGAAAGAAAGAGAAGATACTTTCTATTTCACCAGCTTCAGTATCACTTTTCATTTCCCATAATCACACTGAATTCTCAATGCTTTACAGTATTTCAGGCATATTTTTGAGACTTATTAAGATACAAAAAAATCTGGTTTATGCCCCACCTCCATACATCATGCCAGAAAAGCCATCTTTTCCAAGCAAAGTTTTCCATTTCTATTTTCTATTGTGTTGCCTAATCTTATAAGGGCTTTACCCTGAGGCCATTCAAGCTAACAGCATTCACTACAGACTCTGAAGTCACAGTTCACATATCCACTTAACCATATATCCCTAATATCTTGGGAATTTTTGCTGTTTCCCAAAGAACTCCTCTTCCCTCCCAGCCCCAGGTGGCTACCTGCTATTTTTGTATATCCCACAAGCATTAATTACTACTGATCTAAATGAGCTATTTCTGAACAGACTCACGCATTGCTCTCAGTGGAAAGGAGAAGTGCTTTTCCTCCCCCACCTGTATCTCAACCAAGGTTGAGTTTTACTAGCAATGAAATAATTTCATTGCTAGTAAATTTCATTTCTAGCAATAAAATAATTTCACAACTGCAAAGGTCCCACTCTGGCTCCTATTGTTCTTCTTTGAGCCTTTCTTAAACAGCTGCATCCAGCCCCTGATTTTACCCATGGCATCAGCCATGAGAAGCAGGTTTGTCCTTCAGTTCTAGCAGTGCAATACAGGTAGGTAGTATTTTCCTGATGGTTTTTCACCTTTTCCTGTCACATCCAAGGTCACATTTTGGCTTACTGTCTTTTCTTCTGAGGTTTGAAATAGAAAGAAGTATTCTATTACAAAATTTCAATAATACATTTGAAGTTTTTGGAGTAGAAAATTCAAATTTAGAGTGACTAAGGAAAGGAAACTAGGATTTAGGACTAAATTTTTTTGCTGACTTGTCCTTTTCCTCCTTTAAAAAATCTTCCAAATTTAGTAGAAAACAAAACAGCAGTTCTAATTAGTTGTTCATTTCAGCTTTTTAATCTCAAGGTGTCCCTGCTATTATTCTGAGAATGGTATGGATGGGATTAAGACTACTGCCAATCAAACCTTGCTATTTTTTTTAAATGGTCTATCCTCTTACTGGCTGTAGATGGAAATGTCTTGAATAAGAAAACAAGGCCTGAAAGGACTTCCTGAAAAGAAATGGATGGGCAGGATGGATGGACACGTTTTTCTGCATGGTACAAAAAGCTTGTGCAGCAGCCTCAGCTGTGGCAGCCCAGCTGGGCTCTGGACTGGGGCAGATTTGGCATTGTCCCAAACCCCAGGGTGCAGGAATGGGCAGGCTGAGGCAAGAACAATGAGGAGGGGGAATACAAGGGGCTGGGGGGGAAACTGTGAAGGCAGGGGATGGTGAACAAGTAGAGTGGCAGGCAGGTGATGTGGAAGGAATCTGGTGTAGCCATGCAGATTCCTCTTGTTTGAAGTGGTTAAAGCCTTGTTCTGTGTGGAAGAAAGGTGAGGGAATAAATTCTTTCACGAGTGCAGACATCCTAGGGGACCATTTCAAATAGCAGTCTGCAGTGGGCAAGAAATGACTGCATTTAAATACAGCTCACTTAGCAGGGGTATGGGAATCAAATACTCTTAAGGCTGCAGAATTAAACACAGAAAATGTCAACAGAATAATCATGTTTTAATTTAGAATTACTTGCTGACTGATAATGAGAGTCAAAATACAATCATATTTCTTAACCCTGCTGGTTAAATGCCTTTCTCTGAGCATATTAATGGAGAAGGAGAGAGTGGCAGCAGGCTGGAAGGAATCTTAGAGAGCAGCAGACAGAATGGCTAGGACTAAATGACACAGCAGAAAAGCACAGATAGTGACCACTATTCCCTCTCGGTACCTTCGGTGTCTCCTGTGGGTTATTATAAAAAATGTGACTTCACAGTTATTTGGGAAATATCCTATTCTTCACTGAGAATAATTTTTCTGGGATTGAGTAAGTCAGTCATCCCTAACATTTCTTAGGCTCTTTGAAGCGCCCAGCACAATGTGAGGCTGCCTTCAGGTCTGTACCTCATTCCAGCTGAGTTACAGTGTGAGGACCAGGGCCAGCCCCCTTAGACAGAAGGGCACACTGGTGCAACCCAGGCATTCCTGGTTGTGGTGCTGCTGCAGCCCCAGCTCCGTGTCTGTAGCACCGTGCTCTGCTTCCACGTTCTCATAAGGTAGCAGCTCTGGCTTTAGGGACTGTGCTGCAAATTAATATTGTCTACAGCCTCAGTAGCAAAAAATGGGCTCTATGTGGTGTCTGTAAAGCATGTAAGTGAGGGGTAATGATAACTCATAGTTTTTCACTTGTTTTTGCCAGTACCATCTCACAAATACACTTAAAGCAGAATCACACAGTAATCGTGGCTCCTGAACAGGAGAAGACTTTCATATGTACAGCTCAGCCAGACTTGGCTCAGGTTTCTATCACGGGTCTTCCCTATTTCTTAATTGTTTCTACTTCTGCTGCTGCTTAAATGACTTCCTGCCTATATGACACAATGGCAAAAGAGATGGATGTCTTTTCATTTTCATGGGTTTTAAATTTATATCTTAGGTATATTTCTCTCTCCAGTTCTTTATGCATTTGGATTGAACGTATCTGGACGGATTCAAGATTTCTGTACCTTCCAGGCCCAGGAGTCTTTCCCAGATGCCCCCAGGACATCTCAGTCAAATGCTGTATTCTACACAAGCTTTTTATCTCTTCTCCAGTCAGGAGGTTCCAAGGAACCCCACAGAGAAGGAAAGGCAACACAGAACCCTGAATGTTGTACCTGTAGCACCTGTGCTTTCTTTGTGTACATTGCAGGGGAACTGCTGCCCATTCTGTTGGTCAGCATTGGACTTGGAGCAGAAGTTCTGAAACACCTTGCAACATTCTCCCAGTGCTAAGCACTACGGGTAAAACACAGAGATTTATATTTTCAGAAAAGAGCTGCAACAATTTATTTGTGCTGAGGCTTCTTCTCCATGGGGTCTGTTTACTCAAATAAAGCAATGTGTGAAATTCAACAGACACAGAACCTCGGAGAAGTCTTCTGTCTGCTCTTATTAAAGAGAGAAGGAAAACACCCAAGGATCCTTTACTGTAGCAAAAGTTAAAAAGATCAACAGGAACCACTGTGGGTGGATAAAGCCTCTACATTTTAAGGACTTCTGACATATCTTTGAGTCCTCCAGGCTTTCAACCCACTACAATACAAGGACGTTCCCTGTGGTCCCTAAACAGACAGATACAGTCCCAGATTATGCACTGCCAGTTGTTAAGAAGCAGAAAATGAGAACAAAACACCTTCTGCTTCAAGGAAGGAGAGAGAAAAAAACTACATTGCCTTTCTTTTTTTTAGATTTTATAGAAGTGAGGGCAGAGCAGCCCTTACCCTGAATTAAAGATCTCTGATTCTAATATGTACATCACAAATAAAAAAATAAAGAAAAAGTCAAACCTCGAGAATGTCAGTTAGGAAAAATATAATCTTACCTCTGCAAAAGGGAAAGATTGATATGAAAGTAGAACTACCATGCTTTTCCATACTCCTTCCATGTTGTGTGAGTTGAGGGTTGATTTGTTTGCAGTATTTAAACTCCTTTTTAATGAGTTGTGTGAAATCTGGCAGACACATAACCTCTTTGAACTACAAAGCATTTCCTGCATTAATGAAGGAAGAAAGCCAAGAATTAATTTATTACAGCACATTAATTACTGCATGAAATAAAAGTTCAAATAATCAGCAGAAACCACAAGGGTAAGGTAAAGGTGAGAGAGAAGATAAAATATGTACATTCTGCTTTGGTGATGGCCAAAATGGGCCCCATTACTACCAAACAAAACTATAAGAAATGCAGCTGGAGTATGTTATTGCAGAAGAAAAGAATTATATTGAGGCAACTTCTAGAAGTCTTTTCTTTTGATAAAAAATGGCTCCAACCTTACACAAAGGGAATAAAATAAAAATAAAGGCAGATCAACCATGGCTAGCAAGAGTGGATAAATATACAGGATTGTACAACTGGTTCCAAGACAGGTATGTCACACATAGAAAAGGCAGCTGCAGACTTGGAGGAAAGTTTCGCTATCAATGGTGTGATTAAAGAATTAAAAAAAAAAAAACAAAAACCAAACAACCCTATGAAAATTGTCCCCTGAAGCAAGGCTCTCAAGTGGTGTGTTGTAAAACTGTGTGCACATGCATGGGCAGGAGGCATGTGTGTTTAAATACAGAAGGTGTACGACTGAGGGAAGTGGTGAAAACGTCATTACTACAGGATGAAATTGAACACAAGCATCTGTTTGCCTGTGCATGCACAAGTGGAGGTAAGGTTCTTCTCTTGCAGTGGGATACCTCCCAGAGGTAAAGCTGCAGGGAGCAGCATCCTGCACATCCAAGTGTTCATCAGATCCAAAGATCTCCACTCAAACAAGAGATAACAACAAACTGGTCCAACATCTTCAGTCTTGCATTCCCTGTCTGCTGCCACAGCTCTGAGACCAGGGGACATTCCACGGTCTGTACCCGGTATGTGATGTCCTACATCCAATGGCAGTGACAAGCCTCGGATGCTGTGCCCTGTCCTGGCTGATGACCAGGAAGAACTCACTCAGTGCCACTTCTCAAGTTTTCATTTAAAGGTTTACTGGGAAAAAGCCACAATACTGAGTTTGGGCTATGAAATTGATGACTAAATACTTGCAGGATTAGCTAGCCTGAAGAATTTTGCAAAATCCAGTGCTGGAATAGTGGCTGCCTTCTTCAGTTTCCTGTAAGATGGACTGCAAATATTTCCACCGGAAGCACAAGAATAACAACTGTGTTCTTTCTTGCATTTCTGTGGTTCTAGGGTTCCTCAAAAGAACCTTGGTTTTACGTTAAGAGATGCAGGTGATAAAGATTCATCCTTTAGTTGTGAACCCACAGAACCAGAACCACGGGTGGAAGCTCAGATGTCCCGCAATGCTCCTAGCATTGCCCTCTGTGTGAACAGTCCACATCAGACAGAATCATGTTGTGGAGGGTGTCTTTGGTATTTGTTTCTAGATGTCCCACAAGGCCACATAGAATACAATTCTCTTGCTCTGAGAAATAAAGGATGACACAAGAATGCTAACTGCAAAAGGAAATGGATCAACTAAATGCAACACCGAGATACTCAGGGGGTCAAAAGAGGGCACACGGTTCAGAGCAGGTTTGCTCTGAAAGGGACCACATCTTCAGTCCTCCTTCTTGGCCAGTGCAGGATACCCCAAAGACCATACAGAGAAACCACGAGCTGCAGTGACAGCCTAAAGTGCTCCAGCATCCTCGGCAGTGCTCACCCAAGCGTGTGTGAGGACAGAGTTTCCTGGAACTGGAGCGCTGCTCCCTTCCCTCACAGCTCTCCCACTCCAAGCGCTGCAGGTTGTTTTGTGAACAGCCTCATTCACTGCAGGCTGCACTTGCCTAAGGCTGGAAACTCATCTCTCCCCTTCTCCCTCCTCCCAGCCTGCTGCTAGTTTTGATGGGATGTTTTTCTTCCCATATTAGCCTGCTCTCTGCTTCCCTCTCTTCCCGAGCTGGGCTTGTTTCCTCCTTCTAATTATTCACACAGGAGAGCAGATGGCAGGGGGAGTGGATCTCTCACTCGCTCATACAGACATGAGGCTTTGTCACACAAAGGGGGAACAACACCAACTGCAGAAGAAAGGAAGATATTCCAGATCCTGGGTCCCAGCATCCCCCTATTTTCTGCTTTTCTTTCAAGAACAATATATTTTGGGAAACACCATTCAGTTCTCAGTGTGTATTTATGTCAGTTACATCACATCATGCTTTTTCCTTCTCTTGTTTTTAAAATTTTAATTTAGCTGAGAAAACAATTCAGAGTGCAACGTTTCTTAAAACGAATATAGATTTTTCATCTCAAGAAACAGCTGCAGTCCAATAGTCACAAACATTTGGGATCCCCGTTTTCGGGTCTGCAGTGGAAGCTCGGGATGCCCTGTGCAGGTGTTCCACAATCAGAGCAGGTCAGTTGCGATGATGGGCAGGGTCTTTCTGACCAGAGGGGAGGACATGTGTACGTCCAGCTTGCCTGCAGACCGTGCCAGGATACTCACCAGCCTGGCTCAGTGATGAGGGCATTGCTGGGAGCCTTCCCAACAGGCAGATTGTACAAGCCATGCTGTTTTGTAGTCCAGCAGTATTTACAGTCACAGAAACAGGCCACGCCATGTCAGTTGGCCTCAGTACCCAGGGAAACTCCTGGACATGTACAAGTTATTAAACTGGATGTAACAGTGCCACAAGAACCTGCACAGCTGTCTTGGGTGCGCTGGCCCCAGTGACCTTTTTATCAGCATGTTCATCAAATTGTTGCCACCAGAATGCAGCTGCAACTACCATTGATAAAGCTTCTGTTGCAGTCACCACCACAAACAAAACAGAATGCTCATGAGAAATATATATGCAAATACTTCCCCCGTTCTTGCAGTCTGACCAGCTCTAGCTGACAAACCACTATTAAGGCCTAACAACAGCAAAGCAACTCTTGTTGCCTCATGGATAAAGAACAGCAATGCTTTACATGAAGTCTTTCAATCAAAATTTTGCCTGGTAGGGTCTGTAGCGATAACAAAGTGCAGTCACCTTTTGATTTACAGTGACGTCCCATGGGTACCCCAAGAACAGGACAGAGAAGTCATTGGTAAAGGCCACTGGGGTCTGTGCTTTCTTAACAGAAACAACAATGCTGTCTTTGACTGCCACACAAGTGCTGCCAGATTTTCAGAGTTTTTGCTGTTTTTCAGAAAGCCTGAACTGAAGTGACCTTGCAGAAAACTATATGCAACTGAAAACAGCTATTCAGAAAGAATGGAGAAGTCAACCAAGTCCAGATTTTAATCTGTAGTTTCAAAAGCTTCTCTCATGTTCTAAATTAAGGTAACTACTGAGTTGTAAATCAGTGGTGCTGCAGTGGGAGAAAGCTGGTGAGAGAAGACCTGCCTGATGTTTATCACACTAAAGCAAAAACTCAAATTCAGGATAGTGAGTGGCAGGAGCCAATGAGCTTGCATTCAGCAAATTTACCAGTTTGCCAAGAGAAGTATTGCAGAAAAAAGGATGCCAAAGAGGAAGGAGAAGAAAAAAAATCCTATTTGAGAAAGTACTTCAAGGTACTGTCTTCAGACATCAAAAAAAAAGTAATTAAATCTGTTACTAATGCAAATGCCATCTTGCTTCCATTTGTCATCTGTGATGCTAGACTGTCAAGGAAACACAGACAAAGGAAACTTAATGCATGTGTTTTCATTACATATCCCATAGACAAAAGCTTTGGCAGTTTGATGAGAAATAGGAAGAATTAGAACATTCTCTGGTTTCATCATACATAATAGTGCATGTACCTCCCTTCTAGCATGGCTTCTTCATCACTACAAAACTGAGACAATTATGGCTGTAATTGTAGCATATCTCAAGTTAGATGGGATCCATAAATGCACCTACTAACCAACTTCTCTTTAACTGGGTCCTGCCACGTGTAATTGAGGTGAGGCTTTTGCCATGAAGCCAGTCAATAAATTTCCTTGTCACACAAGAAAGCAGATCAAGGGCACACAAAGGTAAGGGAAGCAAGGCAAACTGAATAATCCTCACAATTCTACAGGAAAGCAATGTTTTTGATCAATTGGTCATGCAGTGGTCAATCAATCAATCAATCAAGGAGGAGTTCAATCCCCTGAGCCCAAAGCTGCACCATGGCTTTCTCAACTGCTTTGAACTCCTGCTCTTTTTGCCCAGTTTGAGACTTGGCCAAACACTTCAGAGTGTAACTGTTCTGTTGAGTCGGGAATTTAGCCAAGGGATAATGAAAAGAAGTTTTTTGTGTAGGACTGTTGTAAACATAAAACCTGGCCTCATGTAAGGCTATTTACTTCAATAAAGACATGGAAGAATATCAACAGCTTTCAGAGTCAAGCAGGAGGCTCCTCTAAGCAGTTTCAAGTTATGTATACAGAGCAGGGTCGTAGAAAACCATTATGAAACATTTGTCAAAAGGTTATTTAAGCATTCAAGCCCAGTCACATTAGTACCCAAAACAGAGCTTTCCAGTCATATCAGCATTTGCTATTTGTAATACCAGCAGGCAACCCCATCCCACCCCCTCCTTATACTTTTATAACTTGGATTTCCTCCTCCTCCACTCCCAACTGTTGTTGACTCACTGTCAGAGTTTTTATTCCAATTTGCTGTAATTGCTTTATGTTGAGTCTCTATTGATCTCTATCAAAGATGTGCAAGTGGGGGAATTTCTTGACAAGTCTGAGGCTCCAGGTGTCTGCCTGCTGGCAAGCAGGCATGGACAAGTCAGGTGGACAGAGGTCCTGGACCAAATCTCAATTTATTTTTACTGAACACCATCTTTCCTGTGCCAGCAATACCACCACCACATTTCACACAGCATGAAAAAAGCATTTGAAATGACCACATGAAATTGTCCTAGTTCCTACCTCTCCCAGGGACTAAGATAGGCAGAAAAACAAACAAAGCAAAGCAGAGTCTAACAGAAGTAAGGGCAGGTTATGCACAGCGACATAGATGTTTGATCCTGTGAATGACTGACCTCAGATCTTGCAGTTCAAGCTCCTGGCTAGTCTCCTTTTCCAAGCAGTTCTTGAAGTAATGTAGTTGTCTTCCTCAGGAACTGTGCTGCTGTCCCACCCAACTCTCAGAACAAACATTTTCTCTTCCTTAGGTGTAGTGCACTCTCCTCAGTAGCACAGACCTGAGCACAGCCACGGCAGCTCTCACTTACTCTGTCCTTAGTATTGACAGCTTGAAGGACACCAAGTGTCTATCCTGGCTCATGGCAATGACCTCAGATCTTTAGGAGTCTCTTTACTGGTTGATGAAATAGATATTATGTTTGTTGTGAATCAGCTCACATCGTTCACCCAGCTAGCCTCCTGCCTGGTGTCAAATGCCAAGGCTTCCTTTGCCAAGCTTCCAGGCGTGAAGGTGACAGCATTTCAAATCTTACTATCCCTCAAGTCTTTGGATTGGCTTTGTTGTGTGGGCACAGTCCAAGCTGGGCCTAGCAGAGCACACCAAGCACTCACTTCTCTTTGTACAACACAAAGCTCTTTTATTAACAGTTCCTGCCATGCAATGTCATTGTGGCATTCAGGGCAAGAATTGTTTGTGAAAACGGATTAGTCCTTTGATTTTCAATGCTCCCAGCACACAAGAAGAAGGATTTGATAAAATTGAAGGTTCAAAAAGCAATTTTGATGTGCATCTAAGCTTTTGCAAGACATTTATTCTCTAGCCATGTAAGCTGCATTGCAGCCAATATTAGGGAAAAAAAGGAAAAGATGAGTGGGTGTAATAAGGCAATTGCAAATGGGGTGTGCAAACATAGAAAACACTTTTATGTTCTAGCTTGAAAGATTTTATAAGCAGAAATAATGAGGCCTGACTGAATTGACATAAAAGAAACACTAAGCCTGCTTGACTAGATTACAGAGAAGGTCCTGTTGGAGAGCAATGCTGATGCTGAGCAGGATACTTACATCACATGGGATATTTTTCCCACCCGTCATGACACAAAGACTTGTTGTAACACCCAATAAATTTGATTTTTCCTACTATGACTTAAAGGCTGGAGACTTTGTATTGTTCTGAGAGCACAGGGTCTCAGAACTGCCTGGACTTGTCCCAGTGTAAGCTTATTTTAGGATGTTCTAGCAACAAGGAAACCAACTGTCACTTAACTTTGGTTTATTTTAACTTTAGAGGAGAAACAAAGAGGTTTTTCTACGTGTTGTGCTGTGTGTGCCCTACCCCACCCCTGTGCTATCAGTAACCTCCTCCCCCAATCCTGCACACACAAAGCTTCCTGTGCAGGACTTGTTGCTCAGGTGGGAGGCACTGCACTGTAACTCACACCCTGTCCTGCAGTGTGCAAGGTAACCAGACACAAGCAGGGAAAGCAAAGAGGCTTGTTGGTGTATAGACATTCTCACAGATGACTGCAGAGCCCCTGAGGGGCTCCAAAAAGGAATGCAGCTCTGCTGCCCTTGCCCCTCCTGCTAGCAGGCAGGGCAGCTGCACTTCACTGCCTGCAATACTCAGTAAGTTTGCTGCTGCCAACATACTGGGTGAGCAGCTCGATTCGTCTGGCTGCCTAATTCACCTCCTTTAATCCAAACACTTCAACTCTCACTTCATTTAATTCACATCTTCTGGCCATTTTCAGATAACAACACAGCTGAAATACAGTGCTGGTAGAACTTGGGCTGTCGTCCTGCTTTGACATCAAGAGGCTTTTGCAACTTGAATCTGACTGTTTCGGCATCAAAACTACAGGGCAAGACATATGACTCTACTTGAACAAGAAAGAACAGACCAAATACCTGTGACCAACAGCCTCTGGGTTTCTGCTAAACCCAGAGCATGATTCCCTTGTGAAGAGCCACTGGCAGCGCAGGAAGTTCCTCAGCTTTTCCTGCACCCAGTCCCCAGAGAACACCAGCAAATGAACATTGCATGCCTACTATGGAAGTGCAAATTCCCATTGTGCAGGCAGGAGAAGTTCTAGAGGTAACAATTAAAAGAGAGCATGAAAGTAGAATGATTAAAAAATAAACCAAACAGGAGGCCAAGACTAAGGAAGAAATGGCTATCAACACCATGCCCCTATAGCTAAAAGAGAGGAGTAAATACCCACTAAGAAACTGCACAGCCTCCCCAGAGAAAGCCAGAGGATTCTGGCAGCTCATTACACCCTTCTCCCCTCACATACACAATTTTCTGCATATCATTTTAAAACTTTATTAACAAGGATTCTCTGAACTCTTCCGGATTATGGATGCATAGTATTGTAGTAAGGCCAAGAGGTTAGATCAGACAACAGTCAGAACAATTGCCACTGCCATTCTTGTCTGTAACTTTTCTGGTGTGGAGACAGTGGCCAGGTTTGTTCCCATGATGCTGGGCTGCAGCACACTGACCTGCTCAGGCTCTCAAGGATACAAGGGTCAGATTTGCACCTTTGTATCCTTTTCCTTTCCTGTCATCTTTCACAACTTACTTGGACATACTCCACAGGCTGTTTTCTGTCTCGTTCCAGGAGGAGATCTCTGTCCTTACTTGTAAACAATGCAGGCATTTTCATGAATGTGAGATAATCTTCACTTCGTTATGGGTATCCTAACTCTCAGGCTTCTACAAACTTTGAAAATCACACTTCAGTCCGGAAAAAGGAAGAATGGTAACCCCTGAAATTATCTAACAACTTTTCCTAATCTGGTATTATTAGCTGTAAATGAGGGGCAATTCCAGAACAACAAGGTTAGAAATGATATTGTGAAAACAGTTAACCTGGAATTTAATCCACCATGAATCTCTAATTGTTTCACTGTAATTATCATTACATCACATTCCAAAAAAAATCCCCTTGTTGTCCCAATCCACTTCACAGAGCATAAACCTAAAAAACCCAACCTATAACCTATAACAGAAAAATCATGGAGTCATAGAATAGTTTGGGTTGGAAGGGAGCTTTAAAGGCTTCCTACTTCTTCCTGGCAACAGTCGATCCTAAATGGTTTCTGAATTTTCATGTGCAATATGTCAAAACATTAGGAACTTGGGGATTTTTAACAACTGAAATTTAGGCTGAAGCCTCGATAGAAGCAATAGTCTTGCATTAACAGCATGGAAAATTCTCAGAAGAGTTTGAAAGTACAATTTTTCAATCTTGTATATAGGAAGACTTGAAGTGACAACCCTTTAATTTTCCTTTGTCAGAATGAAAGATGTAATTTTTTATCAAAAGATTTCAGCACCTCTAATTTGAAGACTTTCAGAAGGTGTTTTCTCCCAGTACATTTCTGCCTCTGTGGACAAAGGGAAAGGCTAATTTTTAAATGTTTAAGCTTTCCAGGGATCAAAGCTATTTCTGGACCAGCTCTACTGAATATGTTGTGCGCCACACGATCTTTGTGCCAAGAAAAAGCTTTCAAATCACCTTTCATATACACAGAAAAAAGCCAGCCTAATTCTGCTCTTTGGTCATGGAGTTTAACATCACACAGGGCTGCCACCAAACCGAGAGGGTTTACATCAGAAATGACAGATGGCAAGATGGTTGCCACCTCTATCAACCCTGTCCTGTCACCAGTTCTTGGGTTTGAATGTGCCTGACACAAGGACAGCCCCAGTTTATAGCTGTTAAAGCTGAAAGGATGTATTTTTTATGTCAACAGAGTGGAACAGTTGGTAATTTTTCCAGAGGAGAGATTGCAGCAGGCTGCCAGGCAGTCATCAATTCTGACATGCTATTCGGAGAGTCCCCGTTGCTGTGCACCAAATGTCTAATCCTCAGCTCAGGAAAGAGCTGCAAGGTGAACGAGCAGCTGACATGCATGGAACAAGCTGGCATTTCTGCAGCATGGCCATTTTTCTAACAGCCCTTTAAAGATCATAAAATATGCCTAGCCATTAGCTGAAAATGCTGAGTTTCAGCCAAGACTTAGGCCCACATATACACTGATGTAAGGTAAGCATTCATGTACATACATTAAACAACCAGTGCTATGGATACTTCAGTTAGTCTGAAACATTTAACACATTTACCTTTGGAGATTGAAGGGCAATACCATGAAAAAGGAGTACAGTAATTTTCTGCCCTTTTCCCTTTTTGCAGGTGGGAAACAGTGAAGAAAGAAGGTTTCTCATAAAAGGGCAAAAGTGGGCAGGGGGACATACAGAAGTCTGTAGGTTTGGATAGGGACTACTAAATGTTAAATCAAAGCTGCATCATCATGTCTGAAGTGAAGGTTTATTTCAGCCCTGTCGGTGAAGTGCTCTGGTACACTCCAACACTTGGGGAGCAGGTTGCAGCTGAAGGAGAAGGCAGCCTGCCTAAACAGCAATTAGCCCTTCCCTGACCATCTTGTTCCCTTATGAAGGCAGCACTGCCCTTAGTAGGACACTGGATCCCTCTCCCAGGGAGAAAAATCATCCCTCAGGAAGCAATGCCTTGGCTGTTTGTTGTTTGGGCATGCGTACAGATAACTCTCCTGCTCCTACCCTCAGAAAGTCTCCACGAGGCTGATCCCTACTGTTCTGAGCCATCTGGATATATCAGTTCCAAAGCACTGCAACAGAAAAGCAGTCAATAATGTACTAGAAGAAAATATACAGTGTGAGCAGGGCATCAGAGATGGGGTGGATTAAGCATTCCTCAACAGCTGTCCTGTGCCATTTGCACTGCGCCTGTAGGGCGTGTGGGCATTCAACAGGAACCGCTCTCACTTGAAACAACACCTCATGGACCATGGTGTTTCACAGTTAATTAAAACAACCAAATCCATACCAACCCATTATTAACCCATGTAGTTCCCTGCTGCGAGAAAAATACTTGGTTGAATAGGTCACTTGCTACACCCTAAAAGTCTTCCAGCAAAGCTAGGCTGCAGGGCTCCCAAAACCTTTGGTTCAAGCCCTGGCACTGGCAAGGCAGTCTTTATAACACTAGCAAGGATAACATTGCAGCAGCTATTATTTTTCATTCTTCACTTAAGAAAATGACCTACCACCAAAAACTAGGCTAAGATAGCTTCCTCTGAAGTACAGGGTATTAAATAAAGTAAATTGCATGCCCTCCTTCGCAGAATTCACATCTCATAAGCAAGAAGGGCGAGGCAGTTCCTGCAGGAAGTTGGCTCTTGCTCTGTTATGTGTCTGAGGCAATTCCCCACCTCTCTTACAGAGAGAAGCATGAACAAATCCCAGGCCAGCACTCTGTGTGATATAATTCCATCCAAGAAAATAGAATTATGAGATTACACTAATGCAAATGCATAAATAGGAAAAAGGGTCATCTGCTGACTTGCCTACCATTTTCCTTACAGCATTTCTGTCACCTTGATTTGCTGCTCTTCTGTCTACAGAAGCAAAGGTGATCCTATTGTGCAATTACCTCCTTCTCCCGTAATTAATTTGTTGCTTGAAGGAACAAAACTAAATTACTTTTAATTTTATTCTCAAATAAACTCTGTTTTGCATCTTCTTTTGCAGAAATGAGAAAAGAGCTGATTTTCTTCTGGACTGTATTGTTCTTCCTTAGCATTGTGTGCTTGGTAAATTATATTAGCACAGCATGAAGCTGGCACAAGATACGTGATGCAGTCTCAACAATAAAATCAAAACTGCTTGGCTAGAAGAATAAAGGATATTTCCTCCGCCCCCTCTATCCACAGTATTCAGGGAAGAGGAAAAGCATAGCTTGGCTGTGTTTCTAAAATTGTCATTAAAGCATATAGAAATGTTCTACAGCAAATTCCTTTTGACTGATGCTAAATGCCTGACTAATTCTGTAGGCTGAGATCAGAAGTGACAAATCTACAAAATTTGCATTAAGTCAGTTTTAACATGACATATACTAAACTTTCTTTTCCTGGATTAGAAGCAGCTCACAGACATCACTTTAAAGAGTTTTCCTCAACCACTGCAAAGAGTTCTGCCAACTGTATAGGCTGGATGGCCAATAAAGAAATCCAAGATCATTGATTCAAAATCTAGGCCCAATATATTCCCTGTCAAAGGGAACAATTTCAACACTTTCTCAGGGTAGGACCTCTTTAATGTGCCTCACTGAATAAATTTAGCCAAGACATTCAATCCGTTCAAGAAGTATGTTGTCATGAAACACCTCTTTTGCTGCTCCCATAAGGCATGTCTGGATTTCAGATAAGTTCAGAAGCCCCAAAGGAAAAGATTTCCATTTAAATAGCCAAAATTCCCTTTTGGACCAATTTGATGTTGAATAAATGTTTTTCCTCTTCAAGTTTTCAATGGACAAGAGGATTGGATATGATGAAATGTCAAGCAAAATGCATTAAAGGAGCTTTATATCATTTCTACTGAAGTTGTCTCGGAAATCCTCTACTCCATGTTTAAATCCAACTTTGAAATTTACATGCTGATTATTTCACATGGCAGGGCTTCCTTCATGTTGAAGATCACAAAAATGCAGTTATCTCAAACTGACCCTCCATCTTATCTTGCTCATCCTAGCAATTAGCAAACTCTTTAGAAAACTATTAGCTGAAGTTACCTATGCCACTGAACCTTGAATTCAGCTGTTTTACCCCTGAAATAAGCACATACTAAAAATAACTGCAGTTTTTGGATTTGGATTAAGACCTTTGATACCCTTCTTTCAACATCTTAAACACTCATTGGTAATGTTAAAACAGAGCTGGGCAGAGGGCTCCCGAATTAGATGGGAAGAAGTGAGGATTTGGCTGCAGGTAGCAAGCACCTCATGAAGCAGCTTCCCCACTTTGGGAGGCAGAACGAAGGTGAGTTAGTCAAAGGTCCTCGACAAGCAGCTGCCTTCCTACAGCTGAGCACACACTTGAACTGAGTGGTGCTTCTTAAAAGACAGCAACCTGAGAGGTTTTTTTGGTCAGGAAGACTCCAAGAATTCCTAGAGTTTTGACACTGGCGATAAGGACATTAGGGAATAAGTACGGAGAGAAAAAGTGGATGAACTATGAACACAGTCACCAGGTTCAGTAAGACACTTCAGTAGCTAAATGTAGAGGCAGGGAGGTGAAGAATACTTCATCACCACAGCTGTAAAAAGTTGCCAGAGTTTTAAGTCCACTCAAGGATAAGCAATATAAAAAGGGAAAATCATTTAGGCACATATAGTCACAGAGTTACTACTTCTGCATATGGTGATAACATAAACTTAAAAAAAAAAAAGAAAAGCAGCTAATATGGTATACTCAGTGGATGGATGATATCTAAGTGACAAAAGGCCTTCAGAATCAATGAATTCACAGCAAAACAATTGAAGAGTACACTGAAATGCTCTAGAATTTCCTGGGTGTCTCAACCTCTTTATTCTTTTTTGCTAGCATTCTTCAAGGGAAAAAAAAAAAACCACTTGTTTTTACAGTCTGGCCCTTATTTTTAAACCTCAGGTTATTCACTAGAGAGGAACAATTAACTTTCCAGCACAAGTACCAGTTAATATACTTAAGAAATTGCATTGAATGAGTGACATACAGTCTGAAATTAGACCACACAAATGTTTTAAGCTCTTGAACAGACTAATGAAGGTAATTATTAGGACAGAAAGACTTTCTCTGAGGGAGCCTGCTGAACTGAAGGCACCAGCCTAGCCACAGGAATAACCTCCTCATTATGTACCACAACATGGCACAATAAGCTGGCATCCACTGAAATAGAGAACTTCAGCCCAAAATACTCCAAAAAGACACAGCTTTTCTGAAGAACTGCTTTCACACTATGTACCTTCCTATTAACCTGCAAAGAAATGTAGTCAAATAGCATAACTGAGCAAATGGGATGAGAGATCTGACAAAACCTTCAATCGCATGGCAGTTTAGCAGTTCACTGTAACTTACTTGGCAGGAAATATGGAGAGTTAGCCACTAACTGGAGTGCAGGTTTGAGTCTCATCAGCACAGCCAGCCAGGGCATTTGCAGACAAACCTCACCGTGCTTGACAAGAGCTACGTGTGCTGCAGGGACCACCAGCAGTGAAGGCATTTTTGTCCTTCAGGAAATCACTTCATGCTGCTGATGTGCATATCTTTTAGGAAGGTTCAAGCTGATTTTTAATTCCTTATTTATTTTTTTTTTGTCTAGTCTTAGAGCAGCACTTGCCCAACAGCATTAGGACACAGTCAGGGGGAGTTTGAAAAAAAAAAAAAATCCATATCAGTTTATTTGCAAGACTTTTGCAGAAGATTAGGAACAGGCACATACAAAACCCAGAGGAACTGTGTCAGAAGGAGATCTAATAAAATACACATTGAATTTTGAATTCAGGCAAGTGAATTTTTTACCTTCCCCGAGAGAGGAAACAAAGCTGCTGTGACAGCACAATGTGTTGGTGTTCCATTTCAGAGCTATATGCAGAGAGACTAATGTTATCTTTGCAGAAGCATCATTAGTAAACTGCCCAGAAGACAGAAAAATAGAGCTTATGTGGGGCTGCACATACACACATAAAAATTTAAATTCCAAAAGGCCTGAAGAAAATTGTCTGCATTCCAATTTTAAGTAGAAAAAATAATTCCACAGAGTAGACAATTATTCTCACAGGCTCTAGGCTGGAAAATTTTCTGTATTTTTATGCAATATTTTCTAAATTTCTTTGGTTGTTCTGAAAGACAATAGAGGGCAGAAATGCTCCAGCGTGTGTTTGATATTGTTATTAAGGATGAGAAAACTGAAGAAAATACTACATTAGTGCATTCTAATGGATTCTGTGGGCATGGTTAGGGTACCAATTTGATTAAAAGACTGAATCCTGGCCTAATTCAATTACTACAAGGAATTTAATTACCCTCTCTTGCTAGAGAGGATATGCAAATTTGTGCAAATTGTGAGATCTCCATACTCAGCTCCCGTAGCTAGGTGAGAAAACATTACCTAAAGCATGATCTCCCTGAAACTATATATTAATCAAATCTAAAAGGTCTAGAGCAAGGACTAAAAGATATTGAACCAATGTGATCTTCAAATGAGTTATTGAAACTCTAGATCAGTCACATCAGCTAGATAATCCAGGTCAGCAGGACTTCACTGAAGGTACAAGAGCTAGGTGTGAGATACACCCAGCCTGTTTAATGTGAGTGCAGAATATGATGTAATAAAATAAAGCAGAAAGTTTTTGAGGACAGTAGAAGATTTTGAGATTGTGATGAGCTTTTCCCCTACTGCAGATTTTTCAATCAAAATAATATGCTATAACTTTGCCTTAAAATGAAGCTCGCCCAGAAGGTGTTGTTTAGAAACTCCCTTTTCAGAGGGAGCTACTGAGCATTTCAATGCCAGGTACCTCCTCTGCTCTGAGCTTTAGATACTTACTATAAAACTTCAGATCAAGTTCCTTGAAAGAGATGTAAAAATCAGATAAACAGAACAAGTTAAAAAAAAAAAAAAAGAAAAAAAAGAAAATACTTTTGAAAAAAAAAAAAGGCAAAAACTTTTGTAAGTTGCTTAACAATCTCACTTCTCCAGGTATTGGACACTAAGTTACATTTTCATGGATCTCAAATTAGACACATGAACTAAATCCTGAACTTCACCTTTGCCTTATTTAGATTCATTTCATACTGATGCTCCTAAGTCACTCCATGCTTCTGAGAATCTGACTTCTCATTTGCAGGGTACAACACCCTTCCCTTTCTCTCTTCACCAGTTCCCACACCAAGTCCCTGGAGGAGAAGTCAAACAGCAGCAGGCTCACCTGCAGTACACACGTCCAGGCAGTGAGACCCTCACAGCACAGTAAGGCAGCAGGACACAGAGCTGAGTGCCTGAGGCGAGAATTCCAGTTTGCTCCAGCCCTTGGGATACACCTTGGCTTTGGGCCATTGGCTTCTGCAGCCATCTAAAGCTTCACTAGCTCTTCTTCCCAGCTTTTGCTGCCCTGTTACATTGACTGCATGTTTCCCAGTCTGGGTGGTAATTTAGTACTACAGCAATACAAATGTAAACTGTGGATGACAGGGATTAATATCACATGTCACACAATTCCGCATTTTTAGACACTTTTTGTGATTAGGGTGTATTTTGCTGACCACCAGTGGGACAAGCCAGGATGGGAGAGCCCAGCAAACATGCCAGGATTAGCAGAATAGAACTGCTGCCTATCTCATACACACCAGAATCAAGCTAGACAGGAGGAACCGGGTGTGTGGAGGGCTAGCTCTTGCTGGGAAGGGGAAGAAGAGAGGATGCCTACATCCAGGGATGCTACAAGACCTGAGAGAGTGGAAGAGAATGGGTTCTACACATGCACCCAGAGCAGCTAAAAATAGACAGCCTACCTACTTCAAAGTAAGTGTTTGAGTATCACTATCAAGGTCTACCTGTGCCAGACTTTTCAAAAGAATGACAAAAAGGAAATTGATAACTACTCTCTCTCCCCACCCAGGACAAAACACTTTGGCACCACGTGATAGGAAAAGGGGAGCAGGGTGGAAGACAGATTCTAGTCTTTCTCTCCCTGAGTTTGCAATGGAAATCACAACTATTGATAAATGTGTTGCCAAATAGGGAATACATATTTACTCATTTTGGTTCATTTGTCTTCATGGAACCCATCAGAGAAAATTAATCTCCTAGCTGGAAGTAAGGCACTGCCAGAGCCAAACTCCCCCAGCTTGGCTTCAGGGGATTCCTCACCTTTCACTATGATTGAAGGCCTGTACTGCACTGAGCTGCACCTCATTAAATTAGCACTGAGCAGCCTTCACAGAGCTGCCTCCTTTCTAACACCACAAGAGTCAGAGCTTGCTGCTGCCGTGAGGAATGAGCTGCTGAATGTCACGAAAACATAGACATTTAGCTGTAATGAGGAGACACACAGGTCAATAATCTCTGTGCCTCCCTCCCCTAAGGAATCAGAAAGAGATAATGTTCTAATTTTGGTTTCAACAGCCTGGCTTGCTTCTGCTGGTTCTAGATGACTTCTATCAATTGTGAGAAAAATCAGGCACAAGGAAAATTCTTTGACTCAGCCTCGGGTCAGTGTGAAAGGCTTCATTAGCAAAGCCTATCTCTTGGCAGAGCGTTCATGCACTTTGCATTAAGGCACATATTTAAATTCATCTGCAGACTTTATTCCACCGATTTTGCAGAGCATGGTGGAAGGAAAGAAATTAAATGTTGGAGGCATAGCCTTTAAAATGATGCTCATCTTTGGAGGCCAACCTTTCCAAATAAAAGGAAAAGAGCCTCATGAACAGCTACTGGGAGCAAGGATAAGGCAAAGCGTTTCCCTGGTAATCCTGTTTCCAAATCCAAGTGCAAACCCCATTGTTTATGAGGCTGAATAGCTCAAAGTAGCAGACAAAAACTGTTTTCACCAGTTGCCATTCAATGTGTTGTCTGAACTTAGAGAGGTGAAGTTGGACAGCCTGCAAGGAAAAGGATTTCAGACTAAGTGATGCAAGGATTATTGCTGGCCTTAGGAGTTTAAGCTGAGCTCTTATCAAACCCTTCCTAGAGAAATGCCTACACTTCAAATGGTTGTGCAAGCAGTATGAAGGTGAGGGGCTGATTATCATCATCATTCCCTCCTGAGACTGAGCCTGCCATGGGAGAGTCAGAGCAGTCTGTCAGAGCTCTGCTGCTAACACCAAGCCTTTCGGTGCAGCTCTCAGTGCAGCAGACCTAGAGGCCCTGCTGTTCACCTTTTGTCCTCTCCCATCCATACCAGAGTACACCACAGAGAGCTTTAAACGGGAGCTCTGGAGACAGAAAGCCTGTTCATGTCATACCCCACATTAGTGTCCAGTTTGCTTTCTGCCTGGCCCCTCAGAGCCCCCCACACATTTGAGAGGCCTGTGAATGAGACACTCTGGCACTGCAGTCACGAGTCTCAGTAGGCTTTCTTCTGAAGGACTCAACTCAGCTGCCAACTGATGTTTTCACTTGGCCTACAAACACAGCATTAGTGTGTTTCACTGCATACTGCTGCTTCCCTGCTAGAGCACAGGTCAACCTAGAAGGTTTGTTGTAAGAAATGCTAAGGTTTTCTTGCCGTTAAACATTGTTCTCATCCAATCAGAAAGACAAGAGAGGTCTTGAACACCTTCAGAATATCCAGAGATTTATTCTTTCAGCTTGAGGCATCTCCTTCTTGCAATTTAGCTACAGTGTATTAGCACTGGTCACACCAGATTTGCTGTACAGGCAACTAAACATTGTGGAGTGAAGGCTGTGAAGAATGAATGTGTTGTTTTTACTTCTCCTTTGTCTGAAAGACCACATCCAAAACTCAAAAATTTCTCTCACTGAACAGCCCAGCTGTTACCTCTGATCCTTTTATCAGACCAGGCCTTCTGAGATTTTTTCCCATCTAGTGGAAAAGAGATGAACTCTGAAGGGCACTCTGCCTTATCCAACCTGCAGCGACAGCAGTGCCTTCAGGAGGCTTCCCCCCAGCTGAACTGAACTGAGCCTGTTAAACACAAATGGAAGCTAAAGAGTAGAAACAGACATTATACATCCAAAAAAGGGATACAATCGCATTTAACGAGAGAGCAAAGACACAGCCATGGGAAGAACTTTGCTCATATCCTGGCTTGTAGCAATTACTGCCTCTGTAGTGCTTTGGGAGCCCATCTTTTTATATTTCGTGAGATGACTTCTGCTGTTTCATTCACTTCCCACCAATTTACTGACTAGCAAGCAGCAACTCAAGCGCTTTCTGGAGATCAGCAAAATCACATTTTTGCATTGCCCACTACTGCTTAAAAAAAATTAAAAGAAAAGAAAAGAAATAAGAGGGACCTCTCAGCAAGAGTTGGAGAGACAGCTCAGCCAGTGTGGGCTGCAAATCGCTTTTGGACCTGCAACATGCCCAGCTGAATTACACTTATCTCTCTGCCTCACTGGCACACTGCTGAAGAGTCAAATTGCCCCGGTCTCACTGGGGCTGTTTCCTATTCAGAAGTTAGGACCAAATTGCTCATATTTAAGTTTTATCTTTCTCACTAAATTCCTAAGTGCCTTTGCTCAGCTAGTTTACTGCTTTCAGTAAATGGGCTACTTGAAACTAGCTGAAACTTTTAAGTCAGGATAAGGCTAAGGCATCTGCACAGAAAGGGCTTTGAGCAAACATCTTTCTTTAAAAGCTTTAAACCACTATATTCAGTTAATGGTTAATTCACTTTTCAAGGTTTTTGTGATGTCTCCACACTGGGAGAAAAGAAAAATTTTGCAGTGGGAAAATGAGCCTTTTCTAGACTCCTTTCCAAAATGTTAGGCAGGAGCCACAGTCCTTTGGAGCCTCCTCCTGAGAAGGAAGCTGTGAACTTGGTTCTTCTCACCAGAGCCCTATTCAGCATAAAGCGAACATCACACGCAGGATCTTTCCTGTGTGGTTGCAGTCAGCTTTGGTAACTCAGGGTACATCAGCAGTACCCCATGCACCATGGCCTGGCCACCAGCAAGGCACAGGCCAAAGGCAGAAGGCTGAATCCCCAGTAACAGCTACAGGGTCCCAGATCATCCCAGGTCCCCTGCTTTTGTCTCCTAGTTCTCATCCTGAAGCTCATTTGTTCAGCAATTCAGATTTTTTTTTTTTTTAAGCAAAAATCTCATGCTGCACTAATAATTTCACAGGGTCAGAACCACGACACCACTAAAACACATGCAAGCTGGAAGCTGGAAGGTGAGAGCCAGCTTCACAGCTGCAGACAAAGGAACATTTGCCAAGAGAATCTGCAGTTTTGAAGACACAAGGAACAGGCAGGTTGAGAGACACTACAGCTTTCCTCCAACAGCCACTGCACAGCCAGTGGCACAGAGCTCTTTCTGCTTCCTCTAACACCACACAGCAGCCTGCCTCCTGCCAAGAGACATGCCAGCAGTTCCACAGAACCCATACAACCCATGGTACCTAAAATATAAAACATTTCATTTCTAGGAGTATACTTCTCTAAGGATGAAGACTCTCCCACACCCACCTTCCCTGGATTCCTTCAGGAAAACTATTTCAGAGACAGCTTAAGTATCTGTAATTAACTGCTTTTGTATCAAACTCCATTTCTTTAAGTATGTGAAAAATAGAGTATAATTTAGCACAAATAACATGCAGAACAGCTCCCTCACTAACACTAGGTAAAACTTTAATATGTATATCATAGTTTTATGAATTTAATTACCCATTCATACCATAGTGCATTTCTTGCTGGGCAATGCCTCTATTATGGAGTGAAATATGTTGGAAGCAGAAAAAAACAAATCTGTGCTGACTTTTTAAAAAATAAAGAGGAAATTTTAACTGAAATAAATGCGTCATAAACACGAATTAAGAGGGATTTATTAAACAATAAAAAGATTTCTTAGGAAAAAATTAATAAATATGAACATGTCTTAATATATGCTTCTTATAAGGCATATTACACTCCCAAGGTTATAGACACTTGTAATATATAGCATTGGCAAGCATCTAGAGGAAACTACTATATCAAATGGAGTACTGTTGGGCAATTATGAAGTATTTTGAAAGACTGAAGTTTCGTGACACAGTTATTCTGAATGCTCTTGCACTGTTCTTAGAATGAACATTTTTACAGGTCCTTTTTGACTTCCTAATGCTCCTGTATCAGGCTTCAGAAAAAAATCCCTCCTCCCTTCAGTTTTCCCCATCTAATTAGAATATCATGCTTTCCCTGCATAAACAATTTTGTTTAAGAACAGATAATTACAGACACCAAATTTCTCAATGAACAGATGACTTCAGTTTGACAGGCCAGCTCCCACGATTTCAAATGCACAAGTTCCATTTAAAAAAATACACAGGAAGAGCTATTAGGGGTTTCCTTCCTTCACCTAATGGCACTATGGTGCCTAGGCTCCATGGGGAAGTCTGTTATAGCTTTGAAGGCTGAACTGACAGGCTATTAATTCCATATTTTCCACATCAGCTGCTAAATATTTAATCTGTTGACACTTCTTAATGATATTGCTGACTGCTGAAGGTTCAGCTTTCTGAAGGCACTTCCTAGCTGCCCAGCACCCTGCTCTAAAAGTCCTGTGGGAAGCCTGCAACCAAAGGGTTAAATCTGGAGATGAGAGGTGTACACACACAATAATTGTAACTAGCCCTCGTTTAGGCCTGTTTAACGAGCATAGCAAATCATTTCTGAAGAAACCTCAAGCAAGTAAAAAACCCCAAATGAATTTGATGCATTCCTATACGGCATGGCTAAGCAGAGGGGCTTTAGCAAGTTTAAGGAGAAATATGAGAAGGCAAATGGGGTTAAACAGCTTAGATGGCAGCTGTTCTTGTCCCTGAAAAGAAAATGTCTTCAATTATTCATGTTCAGCTTAAACTAACAATGAAGCCAGCTTCAACAGAGCAATTCTTCTGCATTATTCATATCATGGAGCGAGCAGAGTCTCTGCAATGAGGTATTTTTGCAGATGGGTGAAACCCACAAATGGTTCAGAAGCTGGGCTTCTTCATAAACTCAATGAAGAAAGTGTGAGATACTTAAACATAAAAAAAAATCCATTTATTCCTTTGAGCAAGTAGATAAGGCTTACATCACCTGGAAGTGAGAGAGGCTTAGAAACATCCTTGAGGCAAATTTTAAACCATCACAGAATGGTTTGGGTTGGAAGGGACCTTAAAACTGAACTAGTTCCAACCCCCCTGCCATGAGCAGGCACCTTCCATTAGACCAGATTGCTCAAAGCCCAATCCAACACTTCAGGGATGGGGCATCCACAGCTTCTCTGGACAACCTGTGCCAGTGCCTCAGCACCCTCACAGTAAAGAATTTCTTCCTAATCCATAACCTAAAACAACCCTCTTTCAGTTTAAAGCCATTTCCCTTGTCCTACCACCACACACCCTTCTAAAATCTTCCTCTTCAGGTCTCTTGTAGTTCCCTTTAGGTATTGGAATGTACTGTAAGCTCTCCCTAGAGCCTTCTTTTCTTCAGGCTAACAGCTGCAATTCTCTCAGCCTTTCCTCATAGGAGAGCTGTTCCATCCCTCTGATCATCTTCATGGCCTTTCTCTGGGCTCATTTGAGCAGGTCCTTCTGAAGCTGGATACAGCACTCTGGGGTATCACCAGAGCAAAGAATCCCCTCACTCAACCTGCTAGCTGCACTTTTGATGCATCCCAGGATACTACTGGCAAGTATCATCAGGAGGAAGCAAACCAATTCATATCTCAGTTTTCTGGTCATTGTATTTGTTATTCTGCAGGACATACCAGAGAAAAATCCATTTCATTTAGTGGCTATTGCATCACAACAGGTCTTTTGTGGTCACTTATGCTTAACTGAAGGGCCAGGGGGTCTCAATTTCTCCAAAGACCCCAGCTAGCCTTCAGAGCAGCTTCAGCAGACAGCTGCATGTCTTTGCTATGCCTCTCAAGGAATTCTGATCACTCTCAAGAAATTCTAGCTGTTCAACAGCTGGAGAAACTGCTCAGGTCTCTGAAAAAATCACATAGGGGCAGTCAAGGTAGTACACCTGCAGAGGAAATTCTTCACTGGTTATTTTGTGAGTAGGAATTTTAAAGAAGCCTGGAAGTGTCGCGTTGCTTGCTCGTGACCACGGAGTGGAACTCTCCTGCAAAAATTACAGGGTTCCATTTGATGGGAGCACCACTCAGGCCTGAGTGCTTCATCTCCCAAAGCAGGACATGCACCTATCACAGCCATCCCTGCCATTCCTCTCCGAACTTGGTGTTCTTCAGAGTAACATCCTACATGGAGGCGTCCATTAGACCTCAAAGTCCCCTACAAAAGCTGTGTGGTTTAGCGACAGAGTGTAACAGAGAATGGGCTGCAGAAACACAGTGGGTCTTTGAGCAAGGCAGACTGAGCCCTGTTCTGCAGGCAGATGCTCTGAGGTGCTGTCAGCAGAGCTGAGAGGACAGTTTTATAGGAACCTCAGATGATATCCCTCAAAGTGGCATAGACTGTGATGGCTTCCCTTCATTCCAGCTGGTTTTTCCAAACACCGCCACAACTCTGCATGAGAAACCTTGCCTCCATTTCTAGTCTGAGGAAAGCAGCTGTATAACAAAGCCTGATCACTAAATCCCACCACTCTTTGCAAGCCAACACAGTCTCTCTGGGATATGCCATTATATTTATTTACAACCACAGGTGTGCAAACTCAGTTACAGATACATATCTGAGGCAAGCAAAGAGCTCTGAACTCCAGAAAGGAAGGAAATGTGGATGAAAACAGACCACTGACTACAGTAATTTAGGACTGGGCATCAACACAGTCCTCGAGGTGCATGGAGAAGTGTAAGTGTCCTACCATAAATAGGTATCTAAACCAGTGGGCTCACAAAATCTTACTTGGCACTGCAATGGAGAGAGTATAGTACCAAACTGTAAGGACACATCAGACCACAGATGACAGCAGCTCCCTTTGGTACTTCATGTTCTGTAAAAGACCAAAGCTAGAGGTGGTGCAGGTCTGTAATCCAGAGCAGGGGTCTCAAGCTGACCTCCTGCATGCAGTGGATGCCCGTGCACAACCAGCAGGGCACGGCAGAAACCTTGCATTGCCTCCTCTGCCTTACTCAGCTCCAGGAAACACCTCTGTGCACACTCTTTTAGTGACTGGTATCACAGTGCAAAGCTCATTTATCCCATCTCAGCCTCATCCATGTCACATCATCCCTTATTCCTGCTTGGTGGTCTACATAACCACACTTCTTACCAACTCTGAAGTTGTGCTTCTAGAATCACCTTATTTCAGAGGCTGAAGTTTGCCCTCTGCAGAGCAGACCTAAAACGTTTGTGGAAATTCCTGCATCCAGCCCAAGCCCAGTCTTTGGGATGCAAAGCACTTGGAGAGTGAGAGCCAGGATTTTATTCAAGATTTAAGTCACAGACCTCATACCCTCCCTGCAATTAGTCACCCCATTAACCAATTATCCTCACTGCTGGGAGCTGGAACTCAATTTTTAGCTTGACTTTGTCTCACTTCAGGTGCCAACCACTGTGCATCATAATTTTCTCTTGGGTTGGAGAGCCATCTAGCAGTGGACTCATCACTTTGCAGACTCCAATAGCACATCAATCCTTTTTCACATAAGCATAGATTTTGCTACATACATTTTCCTAAATTAACCTCAAACATTTTCTGAACCTTTCCAGACCTCCTCCACCACCAATTACCCTTTCTGAATATAGGCAACATAGACTGATGAAATAAAAGCATTCAGGGACTTAATAAGAGGTGACAGCATTACTGTTTTACAGGTTATCATTTTACTGACTTGTTAATAGCAGGATTGCCTCTCACTACCCAAACCAAGGGATTTTCAGAGCTTTATGCATATTCACATCACATGTTCCCAGCATGCTACACAGTAGATTGACCTTTCGCTATGTTTTTATGGGAATCACAATATTGTGGATAGGTTTTCAACATTCCACCTGAAGTTTGTGGAAGATATTTTACGGAAAATGTTTTATTGCCAAGAAGAACCCAAGCTAAACATAGCAATGTCCTGTCCTTGTGAGTGTACTGCAGGAAAGAGCACACCCTTCCCTCAAGGGCTGCGAGACCTGGCTTCTCCTCCCCACCAGCCTTGGCATAAACCACAGCACTGAAACACAGTGGCAGAGCATGACGTGTCTGGAACAGAGGCTTTCATTCCCCAGCAGAACACACACTTGTTTTAGCAGCATGATTACAATAGCAGGAAAGTAAGCACCAGAGAAAGAGGAAAAGGAGAAGGAAAAAATAAGTCAAGATCCAGAACAGAGCTGAGCCCTGGTGCAGTGAGAACATGGTAAAATACATATCTGCTTTGGAGATGTACTTGTCATTCAGACAAGTGACAGGTCCCTGTCTGGCTTTATTCCTAATCTTTGAATACTTGATGTAGGTAACCCCAGACTTGCACAAGCCAGAATCTGTCCTTGAGCATTTAGGAGGTATTTCTGGCAATACACCAGTCCTCAGGCAGGCACAGATGAGATATGAACACCAAAGCAGAGGGCAATGAAGGTCTTTGCCTCCTGGGTCCTCCACTTCCACACTCTTCCACTTCCACATCCCTGCTTCCTCCACTACCAAAGACAACATGGGCTGGCAATGCTGCCACAGAGGAGAAGGGGAGAGTGACTATAGAAAAGAAAACTCATTATGGCCCCTCAGTCAGAAGGTCAGACGTGTAATAGGCATCCAAGGTACAAGTCTGGGCTACTTTGACCTCAATTTTTTATTTATTTTAACAAAGAAAGATTCTAGGTCTTGAATTTTGTAAGGACAAAATAGATACTATGATGGAAGATTACAGGTGCAGGAAATAAAAATACCATTATAAAATTAAAAAAATATGTAGGGTGATTTTTAAGATGCTCAGAAGTAATTTTTTTTTCCTAATGGAGGTGATGGTCCTAATTTTTTGCTTTCTTTTTTTTAGATAATATTGTTACTACAAATATCCCAGTTCTTTGGCATAGGCTTCTCCCTACACCTGGCTTATTAATGGAATGATTTAAGTCCTTCAGATCATTAACTGGCCACAGGATCCAGGGATCACTTCTGCCCCTGTGATTCACCTAATTACATGGCTTCTTGCAAGTATGAACTACTGAATTTCCTTCTATGCTGAAAGGAAGAAAAGCACAGAATCAAAAGTTCTCTCTTCTCTCTAAAGCATCTTTTCTTCTTTGGGAGAGCTCACATAACAGAGGTTAACCTTCAGCATCTTTTAAGGAACAAAACAAAGCAATTTCCACAGGCCTTTCTGAGGGACAGCCCTGCCTGTCGGGGTGCACACTCACTGCTCATCTGTACAGCCTAGGCAGGGCCAGGCCCTTTGCTCCTGCCAGCAGCTGTGCAATCCACCCCACTCACCTCCAAGCAACCACAGAGCAGCTTGGGCTGGAAGGGACCTGCAAAAGTAATCTAGTCCAGCCCTGCCCTGCAATGAACAGGGATGTCTTCAACAAGCTCAGATGCTCAGATCCCCATCCAACCTGGCTGTGAATGTTTTTGGGATGGGGCATTCGTCCACCTCTTTGAGCAACCTATTGCACTGCTTTACCACCCTCATTGTAAAAAGGATTCCTTTCATAAAATTACCCTCTTTTAGTTAAAACTATTGTCTCTTGACCTGTTGCAACAGGTCCTCTGAAAATATTTGTCTCCATCTTTTTTACCAGTCCCGTCAGTATTGAAAGGCTGCTGTAATATCTCCCCAGATCCTCCCTTCTGCAGTCTGAACAATCCCAGCTCTCGGCCTTTACTCACAGGACAGGTGCTCCAGCCCTCTGGTGATCTTCATTGCTCTCCTCTGGACCTGCTCCCACAGGACCATGTCCTTTTTATGTGGGGGCTCCAGAGCTGGATGCAGCACTCCACCTGGGGTCTCACCGGAGCGGAATAGAGGGGCAGAATCCCCTCCCTCAGCCTGCTGGCCAAGCTGCTGCTTGTTTTCCTGATTAGCATCACTTTTTCCCAGCAATAGTGATACGGAGGCACCATCTAGTGGTGTCTAGGAAATCCAGGCTTTCATTTAGGCTTATGAGACCTACAGAAACAATTTGTGTCACCTGCTAAGTGTGCACCCTCCAACTCCTTCCAGACAGGGAAGGAAACCCAACACAGCATAGACAGGAAGCCCTGGAGAAAGAGGTTTGACAAGCAATTACTCACCAGAGTCACAGACAGGCTCTAGACTAAACTAAGCTTCATAAAAAGCTGCATAAAAAGACACACCTGGGTGCTTAGTTGAGGGAGCACAGCACCAGGATGTTACTCCTGGACCCTGTCCTGGCTTCCAGAGCCATAAATGGTGCTCCTAGACCCAAGGGCTTGCAAATAAGTGGGATTCTCATACCAGATCCTGATACCAAAACCCAGGCAGTTTTGTCAAAAGGAGCAACTCCATTTGATAATGTGGCCATTTAATGCAGAACTTAGTATGAAGACCATATGACTCCTACAGTTTTTAAAGCCTCAACTTTTCCCCTTTAACAGCTACTTGTATTCCTCACCCTACCCCTCTTCAGGAAAGCCAAAAAAGCAGATGCTGATACAAAATAAGAAACTGTACCTCACCCAATACTTAGGATTTGCAATTTATCTTGAGTTACAGGCACTCAGACAAGTTACCTTTTTCTTGCATCCAAAGCACTCCACAGGCTTTTTAGTCCCTATTGCCTTTGCCTTTTATTGCTGAGTGTTTCACATACAAGTCTCCTTGAGCTAAAAAAACCATACTGCTCTATAATTACACAATCCTGCACAGTGCTGGAAACAAAGTCCTCACATTTAGTTTACGTATGGTGTTCTCATATCATCCAGGGACAATAATGCCCAGCTTCTTACAGTAATGCTTGAGCCAAGAAAAGGGTGAAGAGTTTCCTTGCAGGCACTTGCCTCCCTTTGTGTCTCAGTGCAGAGCTGAGTTGGTTTTGTGTGTATTCACCTCTGAGTTCCCCATCACTTTTCCCCTCTCAGTGGCTTACCCTTTTCTGGCACTGACATTTTATGCACTCAGCTACCAGCACTGTTACTCTGGCCCTTACTCTCCATACAAAGAAGAAAGAAGCTCCTTTACTCTTTATATTGTCTCTCCAAAGATATTTTCATCCTGTAGACGTATTTATTTATGGAATATAAAAATAAATGGCATTTCCTCACCTGTAATCATGATCCTAAACTTTTCTTTTCGGTGTCCTCTGCAGATTCTGCACTAGAAGCCCTCTCTCAGGTTCATCAGGTTTTTGTCAAGAAACGTTCCAAAATTAATGAACCATCAGGGTAACACTACAGCCACACTTTGACCTGCTTTGAGTCAGACTAGCCTCCCTACTAGAGTCTGCAGGGAGTCCTTCAGTGTCAGATATCGTGATCAGCAAGGGCAGGATCACAGCACAGTCAGACTGGAAGGAGCACAGAGATTCTGGATGGTGCCAGTGTGAGAGCTGACTCCAGTGTCTGGCTCCAAACTCAAGACAGGAGGAAGACAGACTATGGAGTGGAAGATTATGAGTCCATCTTTGACTTCTAATGTGGCTTTCACCTCCACACTAGCAGGGATCAGGTGTCTGGACCACAGTTATACTGGGAGCCCTCTTTTGGTATTCAACTGTGTTGAAAAGCAGGACTGCTTCAGTAACTATAGTGTCAAAAATACTAAGGGTATATCTTTAAATTCAGATTCAGAAAAACCCCAAATCCCAAAGCTGAAAAAATCCCCCAAACTTGCAGATGTTTCTTTAGGATGGAAAAGTTCAGGTCCAGGATTGCCTCCCCTACTCTTCTGCAAAGGAGTTGAAATAGCTGGGCTGATTCTATCTGGACTATATCCAGCTAGAAGCAGGTATCCACCACAGAAAACAGCAGCTCAAACAATTTATTGATGCTAAAGGCAACAGAAGAAATGCAGATACGAATGTCCAGAAGCCTTAGCCATAACTGTTACCTCCTGCACAGACCATAATTAGATACCAGGGTAGTACCTTATACATACTTAAGATCCAAGCCAGAGTATATTTTGCTTATTTTTCCATCTCTGCATTCTAATCTGGGCTCTTTGTGTTGATGCTTACCAGCTTTCTGACAAAGCAATATATCTGTGGCTGATAGTTGATAGGAACCATTGTGAAATATGTCTGCTTCAAAACCAAAATGCTATAAGTTTTTTTCTCTAAATAAGTGATGAGAACGGTAAGGTTTAATTTCCTGCCTCCCCCTTTTGCTGGCTTCTCTTGTTAACCTCAATTTATTTTTTCACCTCAGCCTGTAAGAGAGCTTTACAAACCATGGTGTTATTTCAACACTTATTTTTCATTTTGGCGCCTGGCTTGGGAAGACATCAAATTGAGTGTTCTGCATTTATTGTTAAAAAAGACCCTTTCATGATGCCTAAGGACACCCTGAGAAGCTTGACTTTAGGCAGCCATTTTTGGATATCACACCCTAGCAAAGTGCTGGTCAGACTCTTAAGTCTTAGGGATTATCATGGCCCTTCTAGGATGTCAAGAAACACAGCCCCTGTTTCAGGACACATTTTCAGTCCTGTTCTTTAACCCTTCAGCAGGGAAGGCCCAGAAGTCGTGTGGGCCAGGGTTACTCCTGTGCACACCCCACAGTGCCCTTGGCACTGCATTTGCAGATGAGGGCAAAGGGAGAATCTGGCTGGAACATGCTTGTACCTGCCTGTTCCTTCCTTTGGGAAGTCCATGTAAGAAGTGACATTGTATTACCAAGTCAGCAAGAGCAAAATGGCATCAACACTCACAGGCCACCGCTTGGGAAAGCAGGTGGTGGCCAGGCTGGGAGGAAACCCACCCTAGCTCCCACCAAAACAGCAGGCACCAGGCTGTCTCTCATTTCTTCTTCTGTCTTTTAACAACTCACTTTGTGTAGGCTTGAAAGAGAGAATTTAACCAGCTGATCAAGTGGTACTGCTTGTTGGCTGAGGGCTGTCAGATGAGACAAGATGATACAGTGCTGTGGTAATGCAAGCACTTCCTTTTCAAGTGTCCTCATCACTAAGCCATTTTACCTGTCTTGGGTCTCTCAGAGAGTTGGTACAGTAGAAGAATGCTAAAAGGCATCTGAAAAAGTCACTGCACCTAGAAAAAACTGCGGTGCTGTTTTGGGGTAGTATCAGAGAGTACAGCAGGAATTTGATATTCAGCTCACAACCTGCTAAAAAGCCACTGAGAGCACAGAAGATCTGACTGAGCATTTTCCCTCTCAGTGTGACCTAGTGTCAGGTAAAAGTTCAGAGAAGCACACCATGGCAGCAAAGATGGATATTTCCACACCAGCCATAACAGTACAGAAAAGCTCCATAGTGCCTTCACAAAAAATCAGTAGATCTGTGCCTATGCTGGGCCATAAGCTTTCATGTAGCATTAAAAACCCAGAAGTACCTAAAAGCAAGCAAAGACTGTGCTGAAGGGCAACACTGCTCTCTCCCACTTCCAAGAAAAATCAAAGCAGTTTTAAAGTTGCTCCAGACTCGATGGAAGAAATCTGCAGCCAGACCCCAGCCCGAGAGCCCTGCATGATCCATAGGGGCACAGAATGGCAGAGCTGCTGAGCTTGGAGGGTGCCTCTGCAGAGGGTTGTGTTCAGCCACCCTGGCCAGACCAGAGCAGAAAAGTTTCTCAGGGCCATACTTGATGGGGTTTTGAGCACCTCAAAGGGTAGAGACCACAACCTCTCTGGGCAATCTCTTCCAGTGGCCAAGCACCCTCACAGTGGAAGACTAGAGTAGAGAGAGGCTCATTTGGAAGCGACCCACAACACTCATCTAGTGGGGTGGCAGGGTGTGGGCCATGTGTCTCACATGACAGATGCTGATCTCTGCTGTGATGAAGCAGATGTAGGACTGCCTGTAGGAGCTGCTGGGTACAGCCAGAGTAAGTTCTGATGACACCACCTGGCAGGCTTTATCTGTGGCACAGCTTCTGCTGAAGCACTGTCACCAGGCTCTGGATGTGATTATTTTGATGAATAACATTCATACATCACCTCCCTGCTGGAATTTAATTGGCATAAGGAACAGAACATGGAAGAAATCTGTGCTGCTCAGTGACCCAAAGATATATGGGGGCCTACTTACAAGCTCTGGTGAAAAACGGGAGAATAATAACACCTGTTTCTCAAGGTATTTGACTTATGGGTCTATAACTCTTAAATCTTGGCAAACATTCTCCAGAATGAGTTGGAAATATGAGAAATTTACTGCACACTAAGCATTCTCCCCCTGATGAAAGCAGTGGGGCTTCCCACACCTTCTATTGCTTCCTCCTGCCATTCATCACTGAGCAGAGAAAAGTCAGAAGCTCCAAAGCACGTAGATAAAAATATGATCCTGACACCAGGTTTTACACCTCGATCTACCCTGTATTTCAGCAAAGGTTGCTTTCCACCATCAGCCTATCCATCAGTCCAGTCCACATGATAGAGGATGCAAAGATGGGGCAGAGACAGGATGTCAGGAAAGGTCTGCTTCTGAGGAGGTGTGAGGGAGGAGTAATTTGGACCAAGCAGTTTGTAACTGGTGCGGGGCTGCTGTTGGTTGGGGGCTGAGGTGACACACACTCCAATTATTCATGCTAGCCAAAAGCACAGGACATGAAGCCCAGCCCCCTTTGCTGCTGCTGCCACCACCACTGGCTCCTCAAAGGGGCTTCAAACCCTGGATGGTGCCCAACCAAGCTGGCTGGGTCTAGAGAGGAGAAAAATCTCTGCTGGGAGACAGCCAAGGAAAGTGGTCTGAAAAAGCTCTGTGAAGGCATTTAGAGATGGAAAAACTATAGATACCTCTTAGGAAATTGGAACCAGTAAAAGTAAGATGTGAGGCCATAGAGAGAGGAACAGAGTGAAAAGGTGAGTTGAGTGCAGGCAGAATGAAAATTTGTTTGCTCTGAATTAATGAAGTATTTTGTCTGCACAGAGCCAAAGGACTATAAAGTTTCAGTCTGCACTTGTTCTTAACGCTTATTATTTCTTGCCTTTATATCAAGAGGCCTTTATAGCTTGACAGCAGAAATAAAGCAGTCTACCAGAAAACAAGCGAGGCGTGAACTGCGATAAGAACAAGGGGAGATCTGTTTACCAGGCAGAATGAAAACATAAGTAATTAGCTTACCAACAGGCAGAGACTGCTCAATCAAAAGGCAACATGATGCACAGAAGACCTTTACTGATGGACACATAAGAAACTATTTCAAGGAGATCAAATTTAAACTCAGCTAACAAGAATTTAATGATGCTGTCATTAGTAATTCAGATAGCTCTTACCAAAGACATCACTTGCATTATCCAAACTTTTCCAAGCCATTTCATTATTCATAAACTATTCATCTGGCCCTTTGCAGTGAACCCCAGGCTGACTGGAGATGCTACTGGTTAATGAACATCCTGTTCAGACTTACTGTGGATGAGAGATGGCCTTAGGCAGAGTCACAAAAGCAATTCTGTGATCTTAAAAAGGATTTTTTCAGCTGAAAAAGAAGTGTGGATGAAGGTCAAAACACAGGTCAGGATGTAGAATTTAAGAGACTCTCAGTTCTGCTCTACCAACATCTGTTTGATGCTCAGTAAAGTAAGATCTCTGCATCTATTAATTTCAAAAGCTGAAATAATGGTAATAGTTACTTATTCAAAAGGCCACTATCATGACTAATCAAAAAAATATTTATAAAACCAAAATCTTGAGCATAACATATCAGAGAAATGCAAAGTACTGTTTATAATCACAGAGAAAAGACTGTTGATATTGAGGTTGCAAATTCAACCATTTGAAACCTGGAGAATTTCAAAACTAAAGGTATCTCTAAAATCTTAGTTTGACTTCTCTATTTGCATGTACAAACATAGAATCATTAAGGCTGGAAAAAACCTCTAAAATCATGAAGTTCAACCTTTGACTGAATACCACCACACCAACTAAACCAAACTGTGAAGTGCCACATCTCATTTTTTGAGCACTTCCAGGGATGGTGTACCACTTCCCTGGGGAACCTGTTTTAATGTTTAACCACTCTTTCTCTGCGGAACTCTTCCTAATTTTCCTAAACTTGAACCTCTCCAGTGCAACTGGAGGCGACTTCTGCTTGTCACAGGCTGCCTGGAAGAAGAGGCTGATCCCAGCCTGGCCTCCTTTCTGGGAGTTGTGGAGAGCAATCAGGTCTCCCCTGAGTCTCCTTTACTTCGGACTTAACAGCTCCTTCAGCTGCTCCTCCACTGGACTTGTGCTCCAGACCCTTCCCCAGCTCTGTTGCCCTTCACTGGACACACTCCAGCCCCTCAATGTCCTTCTTGCAGGGAGTGGCTCAGAACTGGACACTGGATTTGAGGTGTGGCCTCACCAGTGCCCAGTACAGGGGGGACAATCCCTGCCCTGCTCCTGCTGGCCACACTATTGCCGATACAGGCCAGGATGTCATTGGTCTTCTTGGCCACCTGGACACACCCTGGCTCACGTTCAGCTGCTGTCACCAGCATCCCCAGATTCTTTCCTGCTGGACAGCTTTCCAGCCACTCTTCCCCCATATTGTAGCAGTGCATAGGATGGTTGTGACCCAAGTGCAGGATCTGGCACTTCACTTTGCTGAACTTCATACAACTGGCCTCATCCCATCAATCCAACCTGTCCAGATCCCTCTGCAACTCCTTCCTCCCCTACAGCAGGTCAAGACTCCCACCCAGCCTAATGTCATCTTCAAACTGACTGAGGGTGCACCTGATCATCAATGAAGGTATTAAACTGGACTGGTCCCAAAACTGAGCCCTGGGGAAAAACCCTTGTCACTGGATTTAAGTCCATTCTCCACAACTCTCTGGGCTCGAGCAGTGTGTTACAAGGTACCTTGCAAATATGACAAGTGATTTCAGGACAGCATATGGCAGCAGCAGAGCAAATTCTCTCCCTCTGTCAACACACACATACAAGGCACGTGGGGATGTGAGCAGAGCTGGCCAAAAGCCTAAATAGCTACAGCCCCCAAACTTTTCTACATACAAAGAATTCGAGGGTGTGTGATAAAAAATGATGCTGGAAGTATCCACCCTGGATATGTTACATCTACAGAAAGCAACACAACATTCAGCAGTGTTAGATTACAGTGATTGGCAGCACTTGGGCATTCAACTTTGTTAGAATTTGTTTTTTACTAATTAATCCTGATGTTGCTTTCCTTCTATTGGATCACATCTTTTGCCATGTTTGTGGCATCCCATATTGCTGCATTTGATTTCTGTATTTCTTCTTCTATCCCTCTCCTTTCATCCATTCTGGTTGTCCTTCCTCCTTTTTCTCTTTGCTTTTTCCTCACACACACTTCCAGTTTTTCCTCAAAAAAACTTTCTCCTCTCTTTTCCTCACATGCATTTAATCTTTACGGTGTTATTTTCCTGTCATCTCTGCAAGAGTCCCATGAATACCCTTCCACCTTCACAGCCCAGTACCTTCAGTTAAAAACCAATTTAACTGGCAAGAACTGAGGCAACAGATTGGCATAACTTTGACTACAAACTGCACTGTGAAACTGAGAGAAGAGATCCAAACTAAGAGAGGAAGAAATGACAGATAGCAGAGGCCAAGAAGGTTTGTGATTACCACAGAGCTCAATGAAGCATCTACCTGCAGCCCTGGCAATCGTGCAGCCAGAATGGCTGTGTGGCAGCCTGTGCAAACTACAAGGAGGCTGCCCAGAGCTCTGCCTCTTCTTCCTCCTCAATAAGATTTCTGTATGGAATTACCCAGAGGAAAGCTAGGCTCCTGGAGACAAAATACAACTCAAAGTTAAGCATGTAGTGAGCAAACTTGATAAGAAATATTGCAGGGGAAATGAAATTTCAAAAAGAGAAATGGGTTAGTGATAAAACTCTCACACCTAAGCAAATTTTTCATGTCAATTAAGCTTGGGATAGGTCTATTAGGTTTCATCGGACTTACAACACTGTACATGAGATCAGAATTGTCCTGTGGTATTTTAAATATTATCCCCTCTTCCCTGCCCTGTTCTCCCTACAGCAAGAAAGTGTCTGTCTAAAGGACAAGAGTCACATTTGCACGACCCAAGTAACAGGATTCAAAGTGTGCTAATGATCCAAGCTGTTGCATTTGGCATTTTGAAAGGGCAATGCTAGGATCTGAGATTACCGGCACAAAGACAGATTTAAGCAAATCAAATTCTCACAAATATTCCCATATAGCCCACTAACTTGAATTACAATGTTTCCAGAGGTGACATTTAACTATAGCGTTTGGAGCAGAAGGACATGCCTTCCTAAGACAACTTTTTCTTTGTCTTCCTGAAATGATGTGCTCTCCCCAGGACAGGGGAATAGAGAGCCCACTGCAATAAATAAAGTGGAAACCTCAGTTAAAAACACCAGGTTGTTTTACATAGAATTAAACATTCCTTTTTTTTAGAAGAGCACTGACTTTTGTGCAGGCAGAGAAATCAAACTGGGTCTGAGATAAAACATTGATTACACTGGGCCACCCACAGAATTATCCAGGAACAACAACTGCAATTTAGATTCACAGCCTGTCTTACCTCAGCTTACTTACTCTAGGCATGCAAGTCACTAGAGAGCATCACAAAGCATATTTACATTCCCAGTCTTATATGCCCTTCAGCCAAGCCCATTGCAGAACTCTTGTCTTTCAATCACGAGCAAAGTTTCTGTCGATTGTACAACCTAACCCAGCTGTGCTATATACAGTTTTATTTGGTCTGGCTGCAGAGATAGGAAATAGTTCATTTGCCTCGTTGAAAATCCCAACTGGCTCAGTTTCCCCCAGAGCATTTCCACAATAACCTGTGTAAAGGATGTTGCAATCACTGCTTAAAGTACCTGCAGCTTTATGGCATCTGCAGATAAACCAATCAACCCAGATGTAAATGATGCAAAGAGCTTGGGACACCCTGATCTAGAGACGTGCAGTCCCTGTGCCACAATGCACGTAAGGCAGACTGATAGGCAGAGGGACTGAATCTGCCTCTTTTTCAGAGAGACGAAACTGAGACAAGGCCCTGCAAAGACTTCCCTGGTCAGCACATCCTGAACCCCATTTCTAAGTACTTCCTTATTCCCACTTTTCAAAAAAAGGCTCTAGGCTAGTTGTTCTCAAAGGACTTGTCTAGCAAAACTTAGTCTTCTCCTTTGCTTCCACCACAAGAAGCAGCAGCACAAACTCCCCTGGTTACCTCCTCCCAGAAACATTCTCCTCATCCTGACACGGAACTCTCCAAAGGTGACAGGTATGGGACTGCCATGCCCCTGGTGGGTACAACTCTCAAAGGCCTTAATGTCAGAATGTCTGGCCGCAGTAAACAGGGAGTGAAGGAAGCATTTTGCTCTGTGAACTGTCGGGCATAAGCACAAGAGCTCTGAAGTTCATTTCGCCACCTCCACGCTCCGGGCTTCCCAAGTTATTTGAGAGAAAGCAGGCCCATGCTCCCAGAGGAACAGATGTTCAGTCCTTGGGTCCTTTGCTAAGGATGTCTCTAAGTTAACCTCATCTGCAACCGTAATGTCAGCCTGACATATTACTGGCCCTCTTCCAAGTGTTTCTAACGTGTCTTCAGAGGTTTCGCTACCTGATACAGACGTTCACCTTGTTTGAGTTGTTAAACCAGTTGTAACTGCTATGAGGTACTCAGGAAGGTGACTGATACTTTCCAGCAGTCTCTAGTGGCAGAACAGTGGCTATAATTAACCATAACTTGTTTTCCCTCCTTTCCCTCACTCTCAGAATGCATGCGGTGATGCGTATCAGAAGTGTGTGCACTGAAGTGTGACTCCAGATTAAACTGCTGTGTTTGCTGAAAAAAAATACCAACCCCAAATGTAAAACAGGCAAATCAAGTTTCATATAAAACAAAAAAATCATCATACTCATGATTTCCCCAAGTGCATTATTTTCTGTTCCCCAAGGAACAGCTGTTTTCAGACTAGATTGGCATCATTCTACTGATGACCCTTCAGAGTAAAGTTTCAGGGCACCAGCTCCTCAAGTTCTACATGATTTACCATCTATATTTTTGTTGTTGTTGCCAAGCATCTTTGCAAGTGCAAAATAACACAGCTCATTCCTGCTCAGCATGAGAGGGATTTCCCATCTGATTCTCCAGGCATCCCTGTCACACAGACAGACATGGAAGGGAAGCTAAGCTGAAAGCAGTGCAGAAATGGCAAAATGCAGGGTCTGAAATGCAATATGGAAAGAGCACTAAAGACTCTTCTTAGGGGTGTTGGGGATGTGAGCTTTGTTCTTATTTAATGTGATGCCTCTAAAGGCAATGGGCTGTGCCCATCAGGGAATAATGTCCCAGGAACTTAGGCAAGAGCAGAAGCCATTAATCAGTACACTGTAAGTAAGTAAAACCAAGAGAAAGTTCTTTCAGCTTCCCAATTCTTTCCCTCCAAAGGGCTCCTGCTCTGTCCATCCAGCATTTTACACTGCAGTGGTTAAAATTTGCTAGATGACTTGTTAAAAACACTAGCTAGCATTTCCACACAGTTTGTAGCACAGTACCAATGATGCTCCTTACACAGAGGGGCAATAACTTTTGTAATGAGAGAGAGAAGATGAAGCCAAGGCCACAACTACTCCTACAGGAGAAAAATAAGTGGGAAAAGGCACCATATACAAAGGGGTGAATTGGATGCTGCCCAGCTGCCACCTGAGGAGCAGGAAAGCACAACTGCTCTTAGGCTACATATCATAAAGAGGGAAGAAGAGACTGAAGAGCAGGACAAAAAAGCTGGCAAAGTCTTGCTGTATGCCCATCCTCACCCACTCGGGGCAGCAGCCAGCAGAGGGCAATGCCAGCCTACATACACACCACTCCAAAAGCAAACAGGGTGGCCCTGTCTGCCAGCCGGTGTCCCCGCATTGTCTGAAAACTGTGAATTAAACAGGATATTTCCCCTTTGCAGACCTGTGGCACTCTAGCACTGATTGTGCTTGCTCTTTTACTGATGCAGCCCTGAATAACTGTGTGCTATGGCATGGGGAAACAGGGACCTAGAAGCACCTGTCTGGCCCATTCAATACAAAACCTTTTTATTTTTCATCAGCCTCACAGCTGTGCAATTGGCTTTCCTGAACCACTTGCTATGCACAATAGCCTGAGCTATTATCTGCTGCCTTTCAGCTGTGAGGCAGGTAAATGATAAGCAGTTTTGTGCTGCATGATTTCTCTCTGCTTTAAAGTATGCCTGGTTGAGCCCTTGACACTGGGCTGTGCAGCTTGACAACTGCAATGCCTTCCAGAAAGGTGCCAAGCAGAGCTGCAGCCCCAGCTAACAGGGCACAGGACAGAGGTGGGTGTGAACTCACTCATCTTGGAGCCATGGTCATTCTTTCAGGCTATTGCTCTCCTCTCAGCTGCTCCCCAAAGTAAAGCAGTCAAGTTTTGTACTGTTGCAAGGGTTTTCAGACATTACACTAAAAAAACTTCCTGTGTATGACCAGAAACTTCAGGCCACGGCAAGATAGCCATGTTCCTTTGTTCCTACTTTATGTAGTGATAGGAACAGAGCACAGCTAAGAGAGACAAGGGCAGGAGCGCTGGTATGCAGGGAGAGCACTCGAAAGAGCAGGGGAGTGCCTGGGCTTGCTGGACTCCCAGAAGGCTCCCATCCAACCTGGCCCTGAACAGTTCCAGTGATGAAGCATGCACAACTTCTCTGCACAGCCTGTGCCAGTACCTCACCACCCTTACAGTTTGCACAGCCTTGATAAAGGCTTTGCACTACTGGGAAGAGCTTGGCTCCTTTAAAACCTTCTCCCAGACACAAGGAGGCTGTAATTAGGATGAACATGCACCTTGTCAGCTCCTCCAAGTCCCTGATAAAGCTGTTAAACAGGAGAGTGTCAGGAAAGACCCCTGCACTAGTCCGCTTGTCTCTGGCCTCCAGGTGAAGTACGATCCCTTGACCACTTTATTGCACCAACTGCTTAGCACAGGCTGGCCCACAGGAACAGGGACTTCAGACCCCCAAGTGTCTGCTGAGGATGCTGGACAAGCCACTTACCCATTTCCTTACCTTTCTTGGCATTCTTTTATGGAGGGTGAAGGGAAAGCAGCCAGGCTGAAGCAACTCAGTAACCCATTGGCAAAGACTGCTTTTTCTAGAATGTAGAACAGCCTGGAGATAACATTTAGGAATGCTTCATCTGTGTCAAATATGGATTTTTAATATAACTGAGGCAAAGCTATTTAGACTTTTTTTTTAGTTACTGACACATTTACAAGCCACAACCTCAACTTTTTTCATATAACTCAGCTCTAAAATGGGCTGAGCCCTCTTTCCTACATCAAGGACTATATACAAAAGATGAATGTTCAGAGGACACCAAATATTACAGCCTTTAGCATAGGGTTTCAGTATTTGCTTTTTCTCATCTTGATCTCATCTCCTGAACTCTGCAGTTGGGATAGGTACAGGAATGAAAGTACCTATGAAGTCCCCTTCCCCAATACTCCCATCTTGGCAGTCGGCAGACCACTGCTTCCTGGAAAATTTTGCATGGCATCTCTGCCTCCAAAGGAGAGATCCAGTCATGCATTTCTCATCCTGTCACAACACATGAACATATACAGCCCCGCACCTCTCTCTTCTAGTTAAAGTCAGCAGAGATGTGACACAGGCTGAAATATTTTCCCTGTCAATAACCAAATGCTCCAGTTCCTGTGCCTTCAGCTTTGCAACAGCTTGTAAAGCAAACTGCACTGACTGCTGGAATCTGCAGTAGAACCCCATTTAATTTTTTTCCACAGAACAGCTGGCTTAAAAATCTTTGACTAACATGGTTTCACTGCCACACTAATCACTTTTCTTAATCAAATCAATGAACCATCCAATTTAAATCTGTTTCTCATGAAACAGATATTTCACAAAGATTCAGGTGTGATAAATAACCACCAAACTTGAGACACTGAGCTAAAAGGGGCCTCTGGCTCCTGGTTCCTGCCTTTCCTGACACCCAGAGATGAGGAAAAAGCAGTCACCCAGCTCAGGGCCAGAGCTGTGACTGCTCCTCAGTGCTGGGGAAGAACAGATAAACTGAAGGGTCTCTGCTGTGTTTTGCTGTAGCTGAGGGGAGTAGCTGTAGCACTGCAGCAGAAGGACTTTTAAAGGCTCCAGCTGAAAATTTAACATCTTGTAATTTTAAAGGATGTTTGAAGTTAAGGTCCTATGCCTCACGCTCAGCTGCAATCAACAGAGCTGGGGGGATTGTTTCTACTGCTCAGAAAAAACTTGCCCTCTCTGCAGGGGGAATGCAGTGAAATTAAGCCAGACCACATATAGGCAGGTGTTCCTACAGCAAGGCAATTCGCAGACAGAGAAGGGAGTTCTGATCCACAAACTGCTTCAATGTATGGTACCAACCCCCCCATCTGTGCTGCAGAGAAAAGCATGATGCTGCTGAGTTAATGGGTTCACTGTGTGGGGACACTGTAACACAGGTTTGTGCCTCTGCTCTCTCCCTTCTGAGTAATCCTAAGGAAACCACGGAGCCTCACTGAAATAACCCAAGATTTCCCACACTCTCTGCCAGCCTCGAGCACCTCAGAGGGACATTGTGCAAAAATCACCTCTGCGTGCAGTAGCACACAGAGAGCCAGGAGGAATTTGCTGTGGCAGTTCTCCCCAGCTTGAAATATCCTGTGGTTTGAAGGCTTCCAGCTTACCCATATGAGAGCAGAAAGCCTCACTGCCTGAAGAGCCACTGCATAATGGAAAAATACAAAGAGAAGTGAAGAAAGGCTGAAGACAGTGTCACTAAAACAAGAAATGAGCTCCAAGGAAGAATGTTACTTAAGGCTTGAGAACAGGCAGTGTTAGGTTAAAAAAAAAATTAGCAGATGAATAAATAAATGCTGTCACTACAAAGTGACATTTCTGGTCCTTGAAAGATGTGCCTGCTGTTTGATGGAGGACTGTGGCAGCCCTCTGAGTGTGATGCTTACATGGTATTGTGACTGTTTAGTTATTTTGGAACTGAGCTGACTGATTTGTGTTAGGGGAGCATCTCATCTATGTTTCTTTTGCTTGATCCTTTGAGGACTGACATACACACCTATGACGAGCCTGCAGGCTGTTTGCCCGTGAGTGCCTCGATGTTGCTTTGTTCCTTTAAGATTCCCTTATGGCTTGTCCAGGCAACCCTGATGGAGGAACCTGACTTCACAAACTTCCTCTGGGTTACTACAAAACAGCACATCAGTAAGATAAAGCAGTAGTACAGATCCCCACAATTCTTCACCACAAACCTAAGTAAAGGTTTCCCACTTGTTGCAAACATTGCCCAAGCTGAGAAGGTAATGAACAGATGTGTGGGTGTGCACATGTGCTCCCCAGAAATGAGAGAGTAACCAGGTGAAGAAGGGACAATGACTTGGGTCTCTCTAGGAGCAGTGAGGAGACTGACAGGGCCTTAACAGGTGGGCTGGTCCCTGAAAACAACATGAAAGAGCTCCTCTCAGCAAGAAATACATGGGAGTCCTCCAGTACAAGAAAAATCCAAGGGCATGACAAAGGAGAGGCAAGTGTATATGGATTCTCACACTTGCCTATGCAGTTCAGGAAAGAGGAATAACTGCTTCTAAGAAATGTTGTTATGCCCTGAAGCAGAGGATGAATTGAACCCATTAGAGTTGTTCAATCTTCTCTCTGGAGGCCACTTCAAAACAGTGGCTTTTGTTTAACAAAATGCATACAGCAGTTATAATTGCAAAATTAACCTTCAAAATCAGAACCAAGCATAACTCAAGGTGCTGTATCAGCAAAAGCCCGAAACAAGAACTCTGAAGGGTTGTTGCCATTTACCACCTGAAATTGCCAGCTCTGGAGCCAGACTGGGGGGGGGTGAACGTCAGAAAAATGCCATTTCTCTCCTGGTATACAAAGGCTACTCAGTGACCAGCTGATAGCTGTGGTTTCACCACAGGCAGTATTTAGGTTTGCACAACTGACAGCGCCTTTTTGGCTTTGCTGTGAACAAGCTATGCTTTTATTTATGCTCAAACACAAAATTACCGAGGCTTAAATTTTCAGGACATCCCAGGATCTGGGTTGAGAAACCCGAATTTTGACATGTGCATCAGGTTTTGATTTTTTTTTTCCACACAGGCACTGGGTACCTTAGCCTACAGGTCAAGGTAGAGCATGTGACTCATACTACCATCATACAAGTTATTCTTGAGGTGTAATTTGGGCAGGGGGAAAAAGGAGGGAAATCATAGACTGTGCTGTTTTGTGAAATTGAAGGAACTACAGCCAGATGTGGTCTGTGGAAACCTTAGATGGAAACTCAAGCAGCAAATTAGAAAGATACATAACCCCCTTTCGTACCACTTTAATGGCTAAACGTGTGGCAGAATTCTCATCATCATCTCCAGCCTCACACCTGGCTCTTGAGCAGCAAAACATACCCCAAGGCAGCAAGCACAATCTGTCTGCCCCTTCCAGTCATTAGCTAACTCCTCTTTTAAAACAGCTTGGAGATGAATGTAGTTACACAAAGATCACCAGAAATCACAGAGAGAGAGAGAGCTCGGAGGAGAGTTGGCACAGAATGCCCCATCACTACTTCAGTCTTGGGAACTCAACTTCCCCCTTCTGAAATGAAACGTAACTTTTGAGCCCAGGCTAAACACACTGTAATCTGCCCTACTGCACCTATCCTGGAGTATTAATATTTAATATAAATCCTAAAGGAAGCACTGTTCTTTATTTCTGATTTATCAGAGGTGGATGGATTGGGAGGGTTGTGGGTAATATGGAAATGGCATAGGCAGAGGATCCCTTCTGGGAGCCTGATTATTGAAAAGCGGCTGCTATTTACACAGTTAATGCCATTCACTTCCTGCACCTGCTCAATCATTCATTTCCCAGTGCAAGCCAGCTTTGCCTTGCTGCAAAGTCAGGGAATTTAAGGGAGTTACACCTGCAGGTTTTCTTTTTCTCTGCAATGATTGCAGAGTTCAGCTTATAAAACTCCCACTCGTGCATTTCCAGTCCTTCATCTTCCTTCTCTGGGAATTCTTTTTACACCTATTTATATGCATACATACTTTTCCAAGTATTTATGTTTCTGATAATGAATCCAAAGCCCTGTTTTTCTAACTCCTGTTGGACTCCCAACCTATTCATGCACCACAAAAAAATCTATTTGATTCTGTAATTGTCCAAAAACACCCCAAAAATTCAGCTACCTTCCCCCTTACACTAGTTTTTCTTCATATTCTATTCAGTCTTTGAGAGGGACTCCATATCCTACATCCAGGGACATCCATTTTTTTATGATGTCCCTATGAATGTAAATTCTGTGTTGTCATCTTCAGCAAACACCTTTTATAGTAGCATCTACTTTGGATTTTGGTTTAAAGGAAGACAAAAAACAAACCACAAAGGATTATGCAGCTGACCTTTCTTCCCATTCTTGCCCCCATTGCCTTTCTTGATAATGAAGTTCTGCAAAGAGGCTGTAGGCCACCAAGTAGAAAGGAAGCAGGAAGGGGAAAAAGGGAAAGCCCCATGGTTCTGCTTATTACTGCTAAAGGATACACCAGCTGTAAGTTATATTAGGGGAGGGGCAGCTGCAGCTCTGAGCACCTGAAAAACCCATCAGCAAGAGTTAAGTAATAGAAAAGTGAACATGTCTCGTTTTTGGTTAGATTTTTCTATTACCAAGAGAAGGACTCCTGTATAATGTAAAACCCATGCTGCCACATAGCAGATAAAGCCTTTGCAACTCTAACCTCTTAGAGGGATTTGCTGCCATGGTGGTGGTGAGCTGTCATCCATCGCAGAGCATCCATCTGCTGGTTGTCATGCTTACATAGGAACTGAATAAACTGCCCTCAGCTGCCAAAGTTTTGTCTTTGGTTACAGAAAGGCAACAGCAGGAAGAAGGTCAAGCTCAAGTAAAGCAGATAAATGTTATTAACTCTGAGCACATGATGACTCACCTCTCTTCAGTGGGAACAGCCTTGCACTAATGTGTCTGATTGAACCACGTTGGAGGAATAAACCAACTTAAGGGGAGCCACAATGCAAATTTAAAAAGTAATAAAAAGCTTAAAGTTGAAAGCAAAACAGCTTGTGACCGCTCTCTTTTTGTTCTCATCTGAAGAAACAACAGTATGGTCTTAAAACCAGCACGTGTCAAGTCAGACGCTGGAAAGGAATGGAGAGGATTATTTCACAATTTTATTGCACAATTGAAAATTAAATTTTTTTTTCTCATTTAATATTTACAAGCCATTTACTTTGCACACACAATCTAAACAGCATTTTCCCCGATAAAACTGTCACCTAGAAAACTTACACACGGACTGAAGAATATGTGTAAATTAAGTGGTTTGTGCTAAATGTAAATTGCCTCAGTCTGGAGGGGGAGGCGCTTGGGAGATGGGGCAGCATAAGAAGACACAATTTTCTTTTCACTTTCCTGAAACTTTACTTAGAAATCTTTCCCCAGACTGGGGAGAGAAACAGAAGAGTTTCAGTATTAGCTGAAGCAGGACAGCCAGTCAAGTAATATATTGGCATTTCAAGGTCGTGAGTTAGAGATTCAAAATCTTCAGTGCCACAAGCCTTGCAAGAAAATGACAAGCCTTGTTTCATGCATAGCTCACCCTAAAGGTCATGGCATTCCTGTTTCCCCTGGAGAAATCACCTTGGTCATGAGAAAAAAAGAATGAGGTTTGAGTCTTAAGAAGAAATACACATGAAAAGCCATTTCTGGGGTTTTTTATTCCTTCTTTCTCACAGTTTCTTACCTGCACTGTTGGAAATGTGCTGGCTGACATATTGCAAGAAACCTGGCACACCCTGACCAGCAATGTCGGGGATAAAATTTAATCACCATCACGAAGCCCACAGTTCTGTGCTGAAAATGAGTGCTTTCCTGGCTGTTAGCACAAGGTGTCTGTCACAACATGCAGCACAGTCTCTGGAGTCTACAAATCACCCCCCTCCTGTGGCTGATCCACCCACACCTTTTCCTTCACATGGATTGTTCTCAGGTTTGTCAGCTAATACTGAGTATAAGGCCTTGTAGCACTTACTGCTTTGTTTCCAGGGGATCTTGATACCTGCAATCTTAAATGAGTAGGTGGTAGCTCTAAAACTGATGCTCCCTGGCCCAGATTTGTCCCATGTTATGTGCATACACCTGAAGCACCACCAGCACTGCAACCTTTTCTGCTATTCAGAGAGCAAAGAGTGACGTGGTGCTGAGGTGAACTGAAATGCCCTCTTCTGCTGTCCTGCTCACTCCACTGACTCTCAAAGGAAATGAGGGGGGCTGAAAGGGATGTCAATCACCAGAACAGGCTGTCCAGGGAAGTGTCACCGTCCCCAGAGGTATTTAAAAGATGTGTAGATGTGGCACTTAGGGACATGGTTTATGGTGGATTTGCAGTGTACTTGATGATCATAGATGTCTCTTCCAACCTAAATGATTCCATGACTCTGTGACCAACTCTCACACCATGGGTCTCAGACAGCTGCCAAGCTGCATGGACTGAATCAGGGCCTGAATGGTTTCTGCCGGGCACCTAAGAACTAAGGATTCTGGCACAGTGAGATTCATTTGGTATTCAGACCACTTTGGTGCTACCCTTCATCAGGTTTTGTATACCCTAGGGAGGAGAAGTGGATTAAGTCTTGTTTTGGCATTAACGGTATTAGAGGCCTAAGTCTTCTCCCATCTTCTTCAGCAGCCCAAGGATTTTTTTTTTTCCTTTTTTTATTTAACATGTTCTTGACAATTTAAGGGAGCCAGCAATGGAGAGATGTCTTTTCTCTATGTAGTAGTTATAACCAGATCTCAGCAGTGTGGAAGTTGTCTATATTGTTTTTAAAGTACCTGTCAACACCAATCTAAGGCTGATATAAACATGGATAAAGGGCTGCAGCAGATGGGAATGTGGAGAAAAAGTGGAAAACCTAAGAATGGGCTGTCTGAAGAAGGATCCTGAAACTGAACCCTACAGAAATAGGGGGAAATTTGTAAATATTACAAACCTGTGCTAAAATTTCTGGCTTGAGTAGATTGCTAACTCTCATAAAAGCTGCTGATTCTGGCCTCACTGGACAATTTACAATGACTCTCTTCCTCTCAAAACATTATTTTCCTGGAAGGTCTATAGATGTAGCAGACAGAAAAGTTTGAAGAAACTGAGTATGTTAAAACAAAATATAGTGAACCCATTTTTACAGCTTCAAAATGATGAATTTTTTCTCAGGAGTAAGCTTGAAGGTTAAATTGAAAAAAAAACCCGCAGAATAAATTTGTGTGGCGGCTCAGGTGCCCTGTGAGAAACATTGCTCCAGTAATGAACTCATGCAGTGGTCTAGTATAAGCCAGTAGACTTCAATACTCACTGGAAGAGACATTGCTAAGATAGAAATAAAACCTGTGATAGCACAAAGGAATAAAAAAATCCCCTGGGCTACAGGAAAGACTTTCTCTGCACTAGCATGGAGGACAACTCAACAAACCCGCAGTTTTGTTCTCCACAGACAATGCTGTAATGTTTTCAAGTCTGACAGATGCAGAAGAAAGCTGAAACATACCAAAATAAATAGAACAGAATCACAGAATATCCTGAGTTGGAAGGGATCCACAAGGATCAGAGTCCAGCTCTCGGCCCTGCACAGGGCAACCCCAAGAGTCACACCATGTGCCTGAGAGCATTGTCCAAACGCTTCTCGAACTCTGACAGGCTGGTGCTGTGACCACTGCCCTAGGGAGCTGCTCCAGTGCCCAACCACCCACTGGGTGAAGAACTTTTCCTGATATCCAACCTAAACCTTCAATGACACAACTTCAGGTCATTGTCTCAGGTTCTGTCACTGGTCACCAGAGTGAAGAGCTCAGTGCCTACCCCTCCTCTTCCCCTTTAGGAGGAAGTTGCAGACTGCAATGAGGTCTTCCCTCAAGTTTCTTCTTCTCCAGGCTGAAGAAGCCAAATGATCTCAGCCACATCTCCAATGGCTTCCCTGCTAAACCCTTCAATATCTCTCTGGATGATCTCTAACAGCTTTAGATCTTTCTTATTATATTGTGGCACCCAGAAGTGCCCCCAGCACTTGAGGTGAGGCTGCCCCAGTGCAGAGCACAGCAGGACAATCCCCTCCTTTGCCTGGCTGGCAATGCCATGCCTGATGCCCCCCAGGACAGGGATGTCCCTCCTGGCTGCCAGGGCACTGCTGGCTTGTGGTGAATATAAATATCTAAATTGAACAATATAAACAAAAAAATATTTTGAAAATTTTCATTTCAATTATGAAAATGGAAATGAAAGCAATGAAATTTAGAAAGTATTTGTCTCTTGGGTGATCTGATTCAGAGAGCTGTTTTTAGTACAAGCATTTGTTTTGCTCTGTGTAGTGTAAACAGAAAGATGATGATAGTGCCTGTATTCTCTGCATTCATGACAAAAGCCGGCAGGTTAACTTGGTGGATATTCTATACTGATGATTCTTTGTGAATGTTAATCCTTGTGGGTCCTTACAGTACTCAGTAGCTTTTCTTTTTTTCAAATTGCCTTTGCTGTTCTTTGAATAAGCTGTAACAGTGAGAAATACAAGATGTAAATTCTCTGTGAGATATTTGAACCTATACGGAAATATTCATAGATGTTATGGACAGAAAACATAATTTCGCTTATCTGTCTCTTATCGACACAGACAGCAGAAGCTTACTGCCTGGCCTGAACACTGAGTCTCAGTTCAGCTGGATTAATTGGTGCCAATATAATTAGTGAACACTGGGCAAGGTGTCAAGCAAAAATACACACATCTCTTGCTCTCATTCTGGACCAGCAAACTGCTGAGTCCCATCTTTTCCTAAGCCGAAGGGGCCTCTGTCACTCACAGAGAGTGTACATCTAAAATGCAGGAAAGCTCAGCAAAGTCTATCATCGGAATAACATAATTCATACTAAACTCACTACTGCCATCTATAAAAAGTCAAAAGCGGTGGTGCTGCTTCTTTCCTGCTGCTGGTGGTTAGGTCTGACTGGATGAAGAGTTCATGGATCAATCTGCGCTGGACAGCTCTTCCTTTCCTTACAGCATCACTGGAGAGCACTGCTGGAACAAGAGTTCTACAGGCAGATCAAAAGAAGAAATTCTATGAACCTCACTAACTCTAACTTTGCCCCAACCATTGACCTCAGTGCTGACAATTTAAGGCTGGATATTCAGACTCCTACTGTTATCAAGCTGCTATTATCTTTTTTCTTTCTTCCCTTTTTCTCAAGAGCACCAAAGGATCAGTGTGGGAATCCAAAGAATTGAAGCAAATAAAACATCTCTGAGCTGAGAATGGTTTAATCTCAGTGCTGACTTTCAGTAATTTTACAATCCATAGAATTTACTGCAGGTGGGCCACATTGGCCAGTGGTGGGTAAGAAATGCCACAAATCCAGAATGAGCTTAGTCCAGCATATCCTATGAACAGATCTTCTGAGAGACTTCAAAATGCTTATGTCTTCTTCATTCCTCTGGAAATTTGGCTACTTAAAACAAACCCATCATACACCCACCTCCAATTATTTACTCCATTTTTCTTTGCTTACCTGACAGACTGCTGACAGTCCTTAGAGTGCTCCCAGGGATGGAGTGGACATGCTTGAACAGAGCTGGGATTTGTCACTCACATTGCAAGTTCAGCTGTTAGCATTTGTAGGTTGGGGGTGAGTGCTACAAGGCCTCTGAATGTGTAATTTCCATCAGCTCTGTAGGATCCCCTCCCCATGAGAAAAGCCTATAGAACAGAGCTGCAGGTGTTCTGCTCAGAAAGCCTGAGAGCACGGGGGATAATTGATTTTCCTAAATCACAGTTTATACCTACCCTTTGGGGAAAAAAAAAGTCTGTCTCTGCTCAAAATCAAGACTGCTATATTATGAAAACTTCAATTAAAGAAGAAGTAAAAAGAAATATCACCCAGCTGCTTCATTCACCCACATATTCACCCACTCTCTGCTTAAAATGAAAGAGGATTCCCCCAAAAAATCTTGAACAAAGAATTGTGTACAGACTAGGTCCTACTAGAGTGAGGGGACAGAAAGAAGTTTTATGAGCAAATCACCAACTCCACCAGCAACTTGAAATTTCACACCCTTTAACTTCCACAGGATTGATTCTGCAGCCTTATCACAAGCCTTGTGATATGATGGTTAATGCTGAAAATCCACTCATCCATCGACTCACAATTACATTGCTGTAACACTCAGAAACAAGCTAAGCTTGGCTTGAATTATTTGACCTAACATATTTGGGGACATCTTATTGAACATATCTGGTGAGGGTAGGGTGTCTAAATCCCTGCTTAGAGAATTACCCTCAGGTCAGAACTGTTTCATTTGCAATGTGTCTTGTGGCAATGGACCACGGAGCTCTCAAATGCAGCCTTTGCTACCTGCACAGTGACTTCCACAAATTCACGTTGCAGAGGTTTAAGACATTTTAACCCCACAGAAATAGTAATTTGCTGCGAGTGAGGAAGCTGTTCTCACCATATGAGGGAAAACTACACAGAATGATTGAACAGATACTAAACTCTTAGCCTGGGCTTCAGATTGTTTGCATCCTGACACCCTCAATGAGTTAACACTTCCACTGGAGTATCCCCTAACATGTCTGAGCAAACATGTTCATAAGACTGACCACATAAATAAATATTTAGCTGGATTTCTAATTCTCAGATTATTGTTTTCAACTCATCACCATAATTCTACTCTGTAAACAAACCCCAAATCCCAAGGTGGGGTAAGAGGAAAATGTTCCAGCCGTCTGATGTATACATAACTCCTTTTGAAATTCTCAAGGACTTTGTGTTCTGTTTTGGAAATGTATAACTACTGACATAACCACACTCCTATAAAAGCAAGGTTTTTCTAAATCCAGGTTTGTAAGCATTTCCTGAGCCATAATTTGCTGTGCACAGCCAGCAGCTTTTCCAAGCAATTTTATATTGTGCAACAAAGTAACAATTTTCAAATAATCCCCATTACACCTAAGTGTTTGAATGTAAACACACCATTTAAATATACATTTTTAATTACTACTGTAAAAATGACTTCATTGAGCTATCAGTATTTCTGCATTTTCAATACTGCAGTGGAAATACCTGATTATTGGCTGACATTGTCTACTAGGAACTTATTTATCCCAGTCTCACTTAGTGGAGTTGTAGAAACTCAGCTGTTTTTTTTTCCCTAATATTGAAATATGTTCTGAGCTAACAATGATACATTCTCTTTCTAGCACTCCCACCACTAAATGTGTTAGACCTGGCTGAAGTGCATAAATAATGACACTCACCCCACTTGCTGAGCTTGCTGTGTTCTGCTGCTGCTGTCCTGAAACCTGAGCAACACCCATTCAGTATCTGGCAGAGTAGGAAGGAATGTCCCGAGCAATGCCTAAGAGTAATATCTCTGCTGATTTGCCAGGACTCCCAGTGCTTCTGGTCATTAATCTTTCTCAGCTGAAAACAGATGGGGCTATTAGGCAGGCTGGAGTAATGGGGGAAACTGGCAAGACAGAGAAGGAAATGCATTATCTTCTGGGTAGAAATGCACATAAAAATGAGGACATTAAAAATGTATTTTTCATATTTAATTGGACGATGTATGATTATACCTACCAGAAAATAATGTGCAATGTGCTTTGTGCAGGGCATTTATAAAACTGCTCAGCTGTGCTAGGGCCTTATTTTCCCCAGTGGAGAGAAACAGCAGCTACAATTCTGATGAGGTTTTTGTGCTTTTCCCTCCAACACAGGGCTTACTATGCTGCAACAGCTACTGCAAATAACACTACAAAGTGCCTCTGCTTGTTGCAGTAAAAGGAAAATGCAGCTTACGATTTACCAACAAACCCCATGAAGCCAACCAGGTAAAAAATCAGTACTTTAAGAGTACTGGGAGCATATGTCACATTCAGGCTAACTAAGGTGATGGAACTCCAGGTACAGCTGCTAATTCCTTTATGCCATGGAGTCCAAGATGATGATTACAAATAGAAAAATAACAGCAACATCGTGAAGTGGGACCAGATTGTGCACATAGGAAACTAGAAAGGCTGGAAGGAATTACTACAACTAGGGCTTGGAAAGAAACCTGACAGATACTAAGAACTATCCAGGACAAACAAAGACTTTTCCAGGTCTGCCTGACAGGCAAATGGTAGATGATCCTAAGAAAATGATAGGATGGAAACTACAGCCAAACACTATATATCTCCTTATTGTGAAAACAGAGAAAAATCATGGAAACATATCAGAAGGTTATGATAAGGTATTAAAAAAGTGTTTAGCTCAAAACTTGAACTCGCAGAGCCTGCTACATCATAGGGAGAAGCATGAGAACAAAAATAGGAGGACTAGGTGCCAGGCAGCAGGTTATTATTTGGAATAATAATTATGTCTGAAATATGGTGGGATGTCAGAAGGTGCTGGAAAATACACAGTTCAGGCTTTGGGATTTGAAAAGTTTGCAATGACTCCTAAATGTTAATGTTTTATAGTGGAGAGGGAAAAGGGAGACACAGAACAAAATGCATCAAGGTAAGAGCCCAATTTTTGTAATATTTTATTTCTAATCCTCTGATTAAGAAAAGGTAAGTATTTAGGAAGGGTAAAGAGGAAGATACCCTCAAAACCTAGTAGGGTGATATTCCATGTAAATTTAAAAACAAAAAACTCTTTTTCTTTTAAAAGAATCAATGGCTCTAAATGAAAGGAATAGAAAAACTGAAATCCTCAGATTCAAATAGAAAGGGATGATTCATAGCCATGGAGTATGGTACCCCTTGGATGAATGGAAGACAACGACAAGGAAATGTTGATATGACTAAATGGGAAATTTTAGAAGTAATTCAAGCCAAATAGGAAACCTTCAGAGAATGAAAATAAAACTGTGTAAAGCTGAAAGGAAGGTACATATATAGTTAAGACAGAGTTTGAGGAAGCTAAGAGGGAATCTGAAGAACAAACAGTAGGAAGTTAAAACTGAAAATGAACATTTGCTCAGTATACCAAGAGCAGAAAAGTGGAGATAACCGACAGGCCACCCCAAAAAAGTAGAAGAAACAATTAAAGACAATAAGGACATTGCCAAGAATCTAAATGATTTATTTGCATCAGTCTTCACCGAGAGGGTGCTGGAGTGGTATCTAAATGAGAGACTCACACTTTGCAAATATCAAAGATAAGGAGAGGTCATAGTTTGAAGACTCAAGAGAGAAGTTGGTGGAACAAACCAATAAATCAAAGGCATTAAGTCACCAGGTTTATCTGCTATTTCTGGAAGATTCAGGAGAAAACTGAGCATTAAGTAACAAAGTTCCTAGCAAATACTACAGCAGAGGACTGGAAGACAGTGTTATAACTGAGTTGGGGATTTTTTTTTGTTGTCGGTGGTGGATTTTTTCACGGTGTTGGAGGAGCCCTGGCAGTTACAGACAGATGTGTAATCCTAACTTGCTATCAGGTAAGTTGTTTGAAATGTGCTAAAAAAACCCCAAGCCCCACACCTCTCAAAGGATGAAGCACAGAGACAAACATGACATGACAGATACAAGTCAGTACAGTGTCTATCAGGACAAAGAAAAGGGACTCTTTGTACCTACTACCAATCTCTGAGCTGGTTACACCAGCCAGCACACCTAAGCCTACCCAGGAGGTCCCATGACTCACTGTACAGCCAGGCAAGTAACAAATTATTACCTCCCTGCTTCCCCATCCTCATCACATGACCATCAAAAGGGAATAATGAGAAGAATGCTGATAATGGTACAGCCAAATAATGTACAGCTTATGCTGCTGTAGGGCAACCCAATCCATCCTTGGGCAATGTTGTTAAGCCAAGGAGAAATGTACATTTGGAAATGAGAATCTTCAATACATATGGAACATAACAATGGCCACAGTGAAGCTCTGACTGGAGATTTTATGTAGGTACAATGAGTGTCAGCCTCTCTTAGGTAAGCTTTCAGGATCTTTCTGCACACTAACTAATCAACAGTCTCTGTGCTGCAGGGTTCTTCTCATTCTCAATCAGCACAGTGACCTGTGCCTTTAATGGTAATACAGGACTCGGGGAGTTAAGACTTTGATGTTTTTAAAAGAATATATCTTAGCCAGAACTGAGCACTAATTTAACTTCTTCCCAGCTCTCTCCAGGTTTTTATGTAAATCTTTACATAAAGCCATTAAGAACAGAAAAAAAAAAAGTTCTTTGGAAAATTATGCAGTGATATATTCTTATGCAGCCAACACTCCCAGGGGAAAAAGTGAAAACTACACACAGCCTCCCGCCCCTTTTTATTTCTTGTCAAAGATACTGCCTTTTTTGGCTTTTCTTATATATACACAGAATGATGAACTGATATTTGTAGTTTAAATGTCTGGTTTAACTGCGTGGTTTCCACCGTAACAGAAAGCTCTCACAAAATGTCAGGTTAGAAATAAAACCAAGCTCTAGAGGGATGAGGTGGGGAGGAAAGTAGAAGGTCCAGTGGCTGAAAAACAAAATGGAAAAACGTGAGCAGAACGCAGTGTGGATCCATTTCCCAGCTCAGGCAGTGGTATTGGTACATGTGGTTGTTTGGGGTTTGGGGTAGGGAGACAGACACATTTCTCACTGAGTTGTTTCTGCTTTCTCTATTAACATTGCAACAGAAATTACAAATAGCCCTGCAAGTGGTAGTGCACCTCATCTCTTCCTCCCATGTAAACACAACATTAATACTGAAGATAAAGAAAATGGCAAAAAGTCCAGTGTCTTGTTTTCTGCATTTTGCTTGTTAGGTTCCTGTTCGCCCTCCAGCAAACTCCTGTGTGTACCGATGTTGTGAACTTGACCAGTCCACGTTCAAGCAAACACTCACTCAGATTCCCAACACATTCTTTTCTCCCCGTCCAATGGGGAGTTTATTCCTAGCAGTTCTGCTCCTTTTAATTATAAACTCCTTTAACGAAGTAGTTCTGAGACCTTGCAGCAGGCAGCAGGAGAGCACCAAGGCTACTAGTTGCCTTTTTACTAGTTTATATTCCCTGTTCAGCAAAGAAGTCCACTTAAAGCCTAAGGCCCAGTGCCTTCATGGATGGGCAGCACTGAAATGAGCCTACAAATCAGTATTCCCTTGGTACGATGTGCCTTATAGGTAAAACCCAATTCTTGCCTAAAGAAGATAAAGAGTTAGAGCTGGGCCCTTTATCTTATGAGACACATGTGAACATGTTGCTCTGATGAAAACAGACCTTAAACTGACAAATTTTGTTCACTTTCTGGCAGAGCTACTGATCTTCTTTACTGGACCACCAAAACTGAAGATGGCGAAGAAACACAAGGGAGATATTTCCTTGGCAAGGAAAGGAGCAGCATTTAGGACTGGGGCAAAGGCAGGGTGGGATATAGGGGGTTTTCCTGATAAAACAATTAATTTGAGAATAAAAGACCAACCGATATCATGTATACAACCGAATCAGTAACACACCTTCTCAGGAGTGCAGTATTGTATAAGCGTCCCCTGTGTTTTCAAGGCTAATTCAGACCTTTGGCTCATCCTGCATTAACAAGGTCATCCATGTTAACAGGGCCCCTGTGAAAGTTCACAGGTGAAAGTTCCCTTTTAGAGTAGCGCAGATTTGAAATTCACAGGACAGCGACCCGAAGATCTTCCTTTACAGATAAAAAGCATGTCAAATTATTAAATAGCAACATGAAATCCTATATTCTGAAGGTCTGTCTGTGCTCTGCAGTCAAGAGAGTGGAGTGCAATCCCAGCCCCTGCCCAGTCCCCACCTTCAGTGGCTCGGAGGGCGCCCGGCCGGCCTCACTCGCAAACACCTCATGAATGCTAAAGCCAACAGGCCTGGGGTAGTCAGGGAAGGGATGAATGAGCATAGTCCGAAGACACGTCACTTCCAATTTCTACTGTTAGAACTGCCAAGTATGATATAAAACCAGAAAGTTATTCTCAGTTTGAAGTTTGAAGACCGGGCCCCAAACGCCGAGCGGCTCTCGCCTCGGTGTCCCTGTTGGCCACGCGCGGGCTCCACGGTGCTAACTGTTGTTCTCTGCCGTGAGATATTTGAGGGCCGCGAAGCCGTAGTGGCGTGACATGTCCTGCTGGAACTCCTCCTTGAGCGTCTTGAGACAGATGCGGTATTGCTTGTTGGAGCGGAACTTGGTGATGTCGAAGCTGGGCGCGTGCGGCATGTGGATCATGTAGGCGTTGGGCAGCACCGTGAACTCGTACTCCTGCGGGACAAAGACACGGCTGTGAGGGGGACCCCAGCCCTCCTGCAAGGCATCCCTCCGCGGTCAAACGTGCTCCATCATCTGACAGCACAGTTTGTCTCTCAACAAACCCATCAGGCATCTCAAGTAAGCTGCCTTTTTCCTTCAAGCAGCTTTTTCTTGGTTTTGTGAAAGATCTACTTTCTCTTTTCGTAAAATCATAGAATTGTTTGGGTTGGAAGGCACCTTTAAAGATAATCTAGAACAACCTCCCTGCAATGAGCAGGGACATCTTCAACTAGATCAGGTTGGTAGACTCCCATCCAACCTGACCTTGCATGTTTCCAGGAATGGGGCATTCACCATCCACCTCTGGATAATTCCCCCAGTGTTTTACCAACCTCACGGTAAAAAAACCCAACTGTTTCAAAATATTTTACTCCATAAAAGCCAAATAATGGGGAAATGGTATGAAGGGCACACCTGAAGCCTGCCACACCAATTTTTCAGTAGTGTGCTTGCAACAACACAGCTGTGACTACACAGCATGAGTCTCAAGTGTCCACGCACAAACACGGCTTTGCTCCTACAATTTATCTTGCTTGGGATGCTGGAATAAGCTACATTTACAAAGGCAAAACTGTCCAAAACTATTTATAAACCTGAAATAAGGGGAGAATATGATATCATTTACAGGCGATGTGTGAAAATGAACCTGCTAATTCCATATGCTTTGAGATGTTTTTACGCAAATTAAGTTCTCCTTCACAAAGTTTGAGATACTGTGCTAACTCTCCTTCTCCTGCAAAACTACTTCAATAATTCTCTTTATATCTGACCAAGCTATTTGACAATTTTTGTTACAAAAATGATGGTTAATTTAAATTTCAATTATTCCTGTTAAATTTTTTCAATTTTTACAGGTAAGTATATGATCATTAGAGCGAAGCCAGAAAAAGCCTGATTCTTAGACAAGCCGAAAGTTCAGTAGTGCAGGATACACAACAAGCAGGTATCTTCTGCAAGGAACTGGGTAAGGGACTTGAACCTCATTATTTTGTAGCCAAGCAAAGTACCCTAACCCTTTTTTTCATATGGAATTTCAAGAAACCTGAGTTGTATTGGATGCAAATTATAAAGAAACTTTGAAGCCTCCACAGGCAAATTTCCTATTTTCTCATACAGTTTTTATCTACAGCTGTTTCTGGATTGACTCATTAACCCTCTCTACATAAGAACTTGGTCAGGGAAGAACAGCCACAGAGCATGCTGGCTTTACAGAAAGTGGTGCCCAACTTCCCCTGGTTTGCAACATCCAGTCACTTGTAGATTTAGGAGTCTGTGCAGAGAAAAAAAATACCTGCAGCAGAGAGGCAGAGTACTCCTAAATATTTCAGTAGGGAAAGAGATTTATGGGAAAAAACACACTTGTGCTGGTAGACCTGAGTGTTTCACCTGCAAGGCGTTTTTCATCTAACAACCTGTAATTAAGCCAGAGAAGACTGAAAGCTGCTGGGTTACAATGCTATGAGAAACCAAGTGTTTGAGCTATAGAGCAAAAAATGAAGCCAAATTAGGATTGGAAAAAAGTGAACAGAAGGCAATGTTGCAACTCAGGCAGTGGTATTGGTGAGCCCAAAGTATAGCTCGGACTGCAGTTCCTTCCCAGAGACAGCCATGAAGCAGCAGCATGTGCTGGACAGCTGAGTGCAGATGCAGCTCCTTCCTCCTCATGAGAATGTCTGTTCCCTGACAGAGAGTGCTAAAATGGTAAATCTTTGTGCCAGTTTACAGTGGGCACAACATAAGGGAATGGGGTCCTCTGAGCTTCTGTTTGGAGTGAAAAATGTATAGCAAAAGCAAAACAATCTGACACTCACAGGCAGAATTTATTTAGCCAGAAGATGCTTAGGACTAATGGGGAACCGAATGCAAAAACAAAGGCTGGCACTGTGGAGTGAGGAGAGCTGATAAACTGCAAACTACAGAAAATATCTCCAAGGGACCTTAAAACTACAGGCTGGAGCTGCAGAGGAAGATGCATCCCTCTCATACAATATTTTCTTTGTTCTCTGTTTGCATCTCAAGTCTGTAATACTACGGGTCAGGGACTGTCTACACTCCACAGTGCAAACTGTTCAGCACAGCAGCGTTCCCATCCCTCTGAATGGCCTTCAGGCACACAAAGCCTTACAAAAAATTGTTGAGTCTGCTGCTAACAATCCCCTTTGAAATACGCTGGGCTGGGATCCTGGAAAATGGGATGCTCATAGTCTAGTTCCACAGTCACTGGAAAAGTAGGGAAAGGTTTCCCAATGACCTCTCCCTACTACATGGAAACCTCTGTTGAGAAGGCAATGAGCTTGCAGGAACCTCTGTCCCCTTCTCCTAGATTACCAGTTCCTTATATGGAGACTGGCATTATCTGTGTATTTGTACAGCATCCAGCTCAGTGGACACCTGCATGCTCCCAGCATAACAGTGACGATTATCTCCATGCCATGTCCTGCTCTGAGGGACAGGCTCTTGGAAAGGGATCTGGAACAGACCTCTCGACAGACACTGCAGTTGTGAGGAGCAGTGAAATAACTGAGAAGCTGCTCTGATAATGAAGCTGCTAATGAAGCCAGCCAAGCAGCTGGCAGCAACCTGATCTGTGCACAGCCCAAAGCACATGAATGCCACAGGGGAAGTAGCTGTGCCATCCCATGTCTCCTCCAGGCTCATTTTGTGGGAGAACCTGCCAATACCCATGTTGCTACAGAGGAAAATGAAACTTCTTTTGGATGTGATAATGTATTCAAGGCCGGAAGAGAGAGAACAACAATTTCCCAAAGTTAATTCCAAGCCAATGGTCATTTAAAATAATTGTGCTATGATCAACTTTGAAAAATGTTTCCATTTCCCATGTGTGAATCTCTGTGCTGGGCAGATACCTCTGAACAGAAAAGCTAAATCGTGAATGCTACAAAAGAGCTGCCACTGGAAACATAAACCTTGTTACCCATATTAACAAATAATAAACCATTACCCTGGCACTCTCCACGACTGATGGTTAATTGATTAGTACTTGCAAAGTGCACTGGAAAATTACAGTGCTATAGCAGAGCAAAGTACTATTAACATTAATATAAGGGACAATTTTATTTCTAGTCTGTAATAATTTTTTCTCAACGTAAGTAGATACAAATTTGTTGGGAATGTCTGTGGCAAACAGAGGGCAAACAGTGGCTGCCAGCCCAAGGTGACTATGTGATTTTGTAAGCAGAAGTAGAAAATATCCCTCCCATACGTGCCTGCACACAAACACTCTGTAGCCCACACCCCAGAGACACAATCTCCCACTAACTTGCTCCAAGCCTTGTGCTGCTTTGTTTCACATAAGCTGGTAAGACTTGAGCAGATAAGGATCTGCTGTACTCCAGATTCATAGCAGAAGCTATCACAGGAGGATACAGATCGTCAAAACCTATTTTTTTGGTTAGCATGAAATGCTACTAGTTCAAACACTGGGATTGAAACCAAACTGAAAAAACCTACAACAAAACCAAACTAAAAAGAAATGCCATGACCTAGACCTTGCTGATTAGCACAGTGGGTAGCTCCCCATCCAAGAACAGCAGGGTGATGCAAATCCTGCCATTTCAGTGAGCAGCAGCGCTGGGCTCCCATGGAGCCACAGTCACTGCCAGCCTCTAAGATCTATGTTGGCAGCAGGGACCTTGGCTGCTCTGAGAGCTCTGGTGCCAGTCTGGGACTCTTGAGCTTTCTCTGCATCTTCATTCTTATAAATTCTGCCCAGCAGCTTCATCCCAAGTCACAGATCCAAGAAGCAGGTAGCCCAAGGCTCAAGTACCTGGATACTTTAGAGTCTGCTCCACAGCCCCAGACTTTGGAAATGTGAAGATTTTGGCTTTGCAAAAATGTACTGTAAATCCCAGCCAGAAATTAAAGATGCTTGCCTTGAATTCAACTGAAGATTAGTTTTTGAATTCTAAATTAGCATTTGGGACTCACAAACATCTATTTAACTGAAAAAAATCCAGCTTAGGTCTACATGTTCCCTAATAAGTGATAGGATTGGCAACAACTGCTGCACTGCTTCGGTCAGGAGAGCACTACAGGGGTTGTGCCTCTGCAAAACAATGACTTTCTTAGAACTGACAAATAAATGAACTCAGACTCAGTTCTTCATTTAATACTTGACAAGCATTAAACTGAGTGTTCCCAACTCAAGAGGCAATCATTAAGGAGCTCAGAAAGGCCAGATGAACACTCTGGTGATGCAAAGCGCGACACCTTCCTACAGGACACAGATTGCATTGTAACAACCCTGCTGCAGAGCCCCGGGTGAGATACTCGTGTGTCATCTCCTCACCTGTGCGTCCAGTTCCATGATGTGAGCTACTTTGTTCCAGCCAAAGCCAACAAAGCGCCTGTCATACTCTGGGCAGTCCTTCCTGACGACGACGTATGGCTCAAAGTCTGCTTCCCACTCCACGCGGTAGGGGGTGGTGGCTGTTCGCCACTTGGCAAAATTGGTTGGCGCGTGCCCTTTCGTCCAGACATGGTACCTGAAACAGACATAAACGGCAGGGACGTGGGGAGGCAATTAGATAGAGAGCATCTTGGCGAGGCCACAGAATATTACCTGTTAGATGAAATGCTCAAAAATAAGGACATTAGCTTACAGTTCACATCATCATTTTCAGGATGCGTCGGAGGCAATTTCTAGGACTATTTCCAGCACGCCTTCCAGCAGCTCAGTGCTTAAACACTTCTAGTCGGTGAAGGATAGTGTGAAAACAGTACCTCATGCTAATGTGAGAAACAATTACACAGTACCCTGTCAGTTCATCTGCACTGCAAGTGCTGTGTCTTATTCCTAGCAACCAAGCAGCTGCATGGGTTGGTGCTCTAAAATCAGTGTGGAAATCTGCAGCTCAGATAAGGTCCCTAAAATTAGCTATTTCCCCACCATGGTGACATTCACGATCTGTTTTATGGGCAATTTTATAATTTGCATGAGAGACACCTGCAGCTCTGGTTTGATGTTCCATTTTATTAATTACAGTTATTACTATGGCAGGAATCAAGATGCATAATTATATTAATAAGTAAAATATTACATAAAGGCTTTCTGCTCTGAGTTCTACATTGTGAGGAGTACTCCTGTGATCCTCAGAAAGGTAATCAATTTGGTTTACAGAAAAATATCCTTTTATATTTTGTTAATCTTGTTTAGGTCACAGCAGGTCTCTTCCTAGCACAGCTTGAATGCACCCCATTAGAGCCAGGGTCAATGACTCTCTCGCCCACTTATTCCAACACTTCTCCAAAAATCAATGAGACAAGCTCTTTTTGCAGATTCATAGATTAATTAACGCAACAAAGGCATAGCAGGTATCTGTATTACAACACTGAGATAGATATGCAACAGAAGGGACAAAACAAATATCCTGCCAATTTGTAAAGTAAGGTACATTGAATTCAGAGGGATGACTCACATGCTAAAAGTGAAGGGATTTGAGTATTAAATATTGCAAAATTCAACATGATGTAATGTTTCCATCCCAGAAATTATCATAACATTCTAAGCCAATTTCTAAAAACAGGAATATAAAATCATAGCCTAGGAGTTTCCATTTGGACATATTTGTATGGCTTGTAACAGGAGAATCAGAGGTGTTCAGCTTTGCTGACTCTCTGTTCAGGGCAGTGCAGGAAGACTGAATTATTAGGATGGCACTGGGGTCACAAGTAATTCATGGTCCTTTGTATACTGCATTTATAAACTGTAAACAGGCTGCATCACTTTCAGATATCTCGCCTGAGGACCAGGAAAAACAAAACCCTTCTTTATTAAAAAATTGACAGTGAAATAATTCTCCAGAGATTATTAGAAAGCAGTGCCAGACTCACAAAGATGCTTATAATCCTTAATGCCCTTCGGAATCATTGCCAAAAAACCTATCCCTTTTCTTGGCCTCTTTTGGAGATGAGTGGCTAACATACCCAGTCGCTAATGTGCAGCTATCTATGCTGGGAAAAAAAAAACCCCAACTGTCACAATGTGGGGTTTAAAATGATATAGGATTGTGGAGGGTGCTGTATCTTCTAAAATCCTACCTCCGGCATTTTGAAATTAATTATGATGATGATAATAATAATAATAATGACTGCTAAACACTTACGAAGTGATTTATATCTTCAAAGCCCCATACAAACCTTGGTTAATTGAGAGATTCAGGCAGAGAAGCAGCCAAATGCTGCTGTTATTCTAGTAGCACTCCCACGGATTTAAATAGGGGTTAACAGGATACTAACCATAAAAAGAATTCAATTCCTTTCCACCTTTTTTGGAGATATCAGTGTAAGCACCTGTAGCAGCTCAAGTATAACCTCAGTGAGTCAAGAGAGCAAACTACCAGGGAAAAATAAATTATTGGGATGAGACAATTAAGGGAAAATATGGAACGGGGATTGCAGAGACAAAGCAGAAAGGAAGGAGTAGACTTGATTGTACAAAACCAAATAACATCAGAGATTATTAACTTGCCTCTTCAGAGTGATTGATGTGAGTGGAAAGAAAGAGAAAGGCAAAAGGACGCCTAAGGTAGGGACAAGAGGTAAATGAGTACAGGATGCTCAAATGAGGTGTGCACACAATAGTGACAGAGGAGTTATTAGACTGAGAACAAGACTTGTGAGAGGATTATCGGATTACATACACATCTGTACATACAATATATATGGGTTCATACACAGATAATCTGCTGGAACTAGGTCTTGGTCAATGGCTGATTACATGAGCTGTACTGCAAATAAGCAGACACCACTCCGTGGAGGTCCATAAAGAGGAAGCTCCCATTAAAGGATGAGTAGTTTCCAACAGCCTTTACTATTGATGATGCAGTTGTGAGGAGAGGTTCACTGTCTATACTGGTCTTCCATCTCACTGGACAAATGGATAAATGTAATTTTCTGCTTAGGCCATTCTCACTCAAGACTTAAATATACATTGAATTTTAAGGCCACACTCAATCTGACTGAGTCCCTGGAGAACTTTGTGAAAATTGTGAACAACGTATTTTTCACTACGCTGGCTATTTTGACAAATCCAAACCAAGTAATTTGATCTCCCTAAAATCAGGAATTTCTTTCCCATGGTTCATGGAAAACAACTGGAACACACCACATCCCCCTCCTCCTCCACTTTGGCTCCAATGTTCTGTTTTACTTGCGCTACTGATTGCTTTTATTTTAAAATAAGATGTCAGAACTATAGTAAACTTTACTAAAGTTAGCAAAATGAAGTAGTTATTCTTCTCAGAGTGTTCTTCCTCCCTGCCTCGTCCCCTAAGCTTCCATGTTTCAGTGAGAAAGATGATTTGGTGAAAGAAGAACTTTCCCAGTTCTGTTCTCAGATGCTTAAACATTTTGCTGGATAGTGCATGCAATCAGTTAATTAGTTAATCAATTGCTGCTTTTTATGTTTTCTCAATACGATGATGGTGTTTCTCCTGTGCCTGGATGTGTGTGGGCAGTATATTTGTGGCTCATCAGCTCTTACCCAGGCCCTGAGCAGGCACATCCTCGGGAGCACACTCACAGCCACCAGCTGCCAAGGGAGCCAGCGAGCTGGCACAGAGCCCCCGCTGTGGTGGAGGGTTTCACACAGCACACCTTGCCAGCCACAGATGCTCACTTGTCTTCTCTTTTCTTCTCCTGGTGACTGAGGGATGTAATTGAGAGCCGATGTGTACTTCTTAGCTACCCAGAGGTAGGAAAGGTCACCATTTCGAAAAGAGGTGACAAAAGCAATTTCAGCGAGGGAAAGATTGTAATCTACTGTGTGGTGTGAAGGACTGGGATGCTGCAGGCACTCTCAGCAATCACTGTCACAGCAGTCCTCCCCAGCTTACTCCCACCTGCTCAGCATCAAATTGCAGCATTATTAGAGCACCTTGAAGGTGGAGGTGGAAATTCTCAGCCCAGATCGCAGCTGCTTTGTGGCTGTTGATAGATTTGAGCAACGAAATGAGCCAAAACAAACTGGGGAAGCATTTGTAAAATGTATCCTACATTAATATGTACACCAGCTACAGACTGCATGCCCTTCAAGTCTTATTTAACCTTGCTTTGGAAAAACTCCCACTGATGTTGAAGACATTTTTGCCTGAGTGAGACCTGAGAAATGATTTGCAAATCCAGCTGTGTATGTAACACACCAACATGCTGTATAGCTTGAAGATGAAATCTGTAGTGGAAGGCCACCACTGTGCAGCTGACTGCTGGTGGAAAGCACCATCTGAAAATCATGAGGGTGTTATTTTCCACCGGAAGGACTTTTTCTCTCAACTATGGGAGAGACAACTATTTCCTATCAACAGATGTCTTGTTATTTTTTATGTCTTTTGACTGTTAAAGAATGATGGCGGAGGGAAAGGTACTTGCTCTATCAGTATCCTTACGTAATTTTCCAGAGGCATGCCTCTCTCAGTCACCTCAAGTTTCTGCTTCAAGGCAGTCACTGGTAGAATTCTGACACTGATCAGAATTATGTTTTCCAGACTCACACAGGGTGTCTGCTATGACATATGCATGCAACCATATGACGGAAGGTTGGCTGCTGCAACAAGAGATGTGTGTAATATAGGGAATAGGAGAAGTGTGAGGAAAGCTCTAAAGTAAGAGAAGGATGGGAGATGTATGATATTGAGCTCCTTCAGCCAAGGATAATGCCTAGCTTTTTCATGGCTTTTATCTCTAGATCTCAAAATACTGCAAAAAGGAGAGGTGAACATTGTTACCTGTATTTCAGAGATGGAGAACAGAGATGTAAGAAAGCAAAGTGATTCGTGTAGCACCTCTCAGCAGGGCAGTAGTGGAGCTGAGAAGAGAACGCAGGTCTCCTAAGCCCCCTCTCTGTGCAACATCATAAGGCCATATTGTACTCTTCCCATCACTGAGATGCTTTACAAATGTCTGCTAATCAGACCTTACCACCCACACCCAAGAGATGGTTAACCCCTGGTAGCTGCATTTTAAAACTGAAGAGTCTGGCAGATAATAGAAGTGACTTGTTCACAGCCACAAAAGGAGTCTGCTTCAGAGAGGAGCTCCAAATTTAGGTGTTCTTTGCTTCTTAGCCTCTAGTCAGAGTACTCTCTTACCTCTGCACGGAGGAACTCTGGGTATTTAAGCAGCTGTTTCACACTTCAAAAGAACATAAGACAGGCCTGCGTTTGTTTTTCCAGTAAGGAAGAGAACCAATGAGCAGAGATACATTGCTTTTGGTCACATGAGAAGACACAGCTACTCAGATAGTATTTGGCAGCCAAAAAGTAAATTACACGCACTTGAGTGTGATGGTCATGCTTGATTTTGAAGCGCAATAAATAATGATGAAAATAAAACAAATTCGATTTAACAAGTGAAGTCCTTCAGTAGAGGACTGTAATATGAGATAAAATGCTGAGCTTACAGACAGAATATATCCACATGATTCTGTTCACTGCCTCTCTATGAAAAGGGAAAAAAATTCCAGTAAGTTTCTTAATGCAGCTGACAGTGAGAGAGAAGAACCAAATATTCAGAAGAGCATAAAAAACAGAGATAATGACCACAGGTTCAAGAGTCCTTTCCATTACCTGAATGTAAAGAGGGTTCCCATGTCCAACATAGATAACAGCTCTGCTTTTGACTTGGGGAAGGAGAGGCGGTAGCGTAGGGTCTCAAAGGCAGGTACAATCAGAGCTTTCTTGGTGTTAGCTAGGTCTAGCTGGATGACAGACTTCCTGGCAAAGAGAAACAACAAATAAAAGCAGGAAAGTTTTCAACTGATCAAATCACTGGGCTTTTTAAAACAAAGTGCAGAGAACAGGCAGTTAGATACTGTAAATATAACTATGCCCCATATATTTTCCTACAGGTGCTTCATATTTTGTTCTGCTTTTGCTCTGCTGCTCTAAGAGCCATGAGAGAACAGAATTCCAAATGGGCTTGTGCATTTGACTGCTCAATGCTGCCGTGACAGAGACTGTTGGCAGCAGAGAAGAGCTGTACACTGGATGGACTGGGACGCCTCTCTTTTTCCGTCCTTTCGCTGCAGGTTGTCCACTGCAGAGACTGTTTTGTGTGTGTGTGTGTGTGCACATATGCATTTCACACAGCAAGGCTCTTTTCCAGGCAGGGGCCTTGGGATGGCTGTTGCAGCAGAGGAGCAGCTTAGCAACCTCTCATCCTGCCTGCCAGAGTTCAGTCTATTCTTTACTAACAAAATAAAACTCAAAGAAAAAGAAGTTACTTTTCCATCCCCCAACTGAATCTTACTATGCCTATCATTACCAGTAACTCTGTCTCAATTTTCCTTTCATTATCTCCATATTTCATACCAGAAATATGCCCCTCTCTCCCTGTCAAAGTCAGTTCCCCTTAACAGGATTCACTGTCCTGACTTTTATGTTACTGCAACAAGCAATCAAGGACAATGCAGACAAGCAGCAAACTCTCTACAGCCTTTTAAGTTGAAAGAATTGGGATCACTGTCCTAATAACACAAGGACCAAACAAACCATTTTTCTAGGCCCAGAATGCCTAGAATTCATTTATACTGCTGTCAGAGAAAAAGAAGATGAGCACAACTACTTTAATAAAATCTGAATTTTAGGGAATTCATACCACCCTATAGGCCTGTTCTATAAAAAGCAATCTGTTCTCAGCTCCTTACTGCAAAGTTTGCATTGTTTAAAGAGCCCCTGACACATTCCAGTTAACTTTTCACGACTGAAGGATTTTAACAGCATCTTATTGTAACTGGTTTTGTACTTTCTTCATTAGCTTCTCCCTCACCATCACTAAAGGCCAAGCCATCTGCATGTCAAGAGATGACTCCTTCACAATCAGCATTTGTGACCTGCCAGAGTCATTGAGCAGTGCCAGTATATAGTCTTTTTTGATGCTTTTTAAATGTTTCTTCCCTTTCACACTTCTCTGAGAGCAGGGGATACTAATATAGTTTCTTTTCCAAAATCTAAGGCTTTCTGGTCTCTGTGCAATCTATCAGCCTTCAGCAGCACAGCTTTGGGGATTCACTTCTAGGAAGGAACAGGTAATATTTGTAGTGATGCTCATCCTTTGGGCTCTGCAGGGAAACAGCAGCTTCCATTTATGGCTGTTACTATAACTTTGTTTTATGGAGAGCTCAAAAGGCCCAGGCAAAATTCAAGGCCTTGCTGTGCTTGGCACTGTCCAAGAGCAGGAAACAATACTGCCCACCAAAGTTTAGAGTCTGAGGCTGACCAAAGCTGAAGCAGGCACAGCTATCAAGCACAAGTAGCAGCAAAAACTGTCAGACAGAGCAACCTGTGTTGAAACTAGTGTTGAATGTGACTTCTCTAAGATATGGGATATAACCACAAAAATGCTGTCGATATGAGCAATCCTCTCTGCACACTCCCTGCTGCTCTGGTCACCTGCAAATTTCATGCAGTTGTCAATGACTGGCAACTATTGGAAGAAATAAATGATAGTACCTTCATGAAGAAATCAAAAGGCAGAGGGAACAAACCGATAGAAGAGCCTGAAATCACTTGCACTGTCAAAGGTCAACATGAAAAGTGAGGCAAGTGACAGAAAGAGAGTTCTGGAAACAAGATGCTTGACGTGCATACAGTCAAACACAGAGTACTGGTGGAGATACCTCCAGAAAGTGAAATAAAATAGCAGGATATTCTTTGCAGAAATATTTTCAAGAGATACGTGAGCATCTGAGGTGCATGTTGGTGGGGTGGGTGGACCTTGGTTGACACCAAGTGCCCACCAATCTGCTGTCAGCCCTCCTTCTCAGCGGGATAGGGGAGAGAAAATAAGATGAAAAACAACTTGTAAGTTGAGGTAAGGCAGTTTACTAAAGCAAAACTGAAAGACTGAGTGTTTCTCCTTCCCATCAAGTGATGTCAGGCCCCTTCCAGGGAAGCAGGACTTCAGCACACATAGTGGCTGCTCCAGAAGACAAACATTCTAAATAACCAGTGGAGCTGACATCATATGGTATGGATACTCCCTTCGTTCAATTTGGCTTAGCTGTATTAGTTGTGTTCCCTCCCAGGATCTTGCCCACTCCCACATGGGGGGCAGAATGATGGAGAGACAACACTGATGTTGTGCCAGCACTGCTCAGCAGTAGCCAAAACACTGGTGTGCTATAAGCACCTTTCCAGCTACCAGTGCACAGCACAGCACTGCGAGGGATGCTGTGGGGAGAGGAACCCCAGCTCAGACCAAGCAGTACAGGTGGTAGGGTCAAAGTGGAGGGGCTCTTCAAAACAGAGCTGGGAGCTGAGACACGCTCAGGCAAGAAGCTCAGCAGCACTGATCTCTGAGTAGAATCACCTGCCCCTGATGTGGATTTGGTGACATAAAAGACTGATGTAAAGAATGATGGCAGAAGGAAAGGTACTTGCTCCATCAGTATCCTTAGGTAATTTCCCAGAAGTGTGTCTCTTTTAGTCATCTCAAGTTTCAAGGCTGTCACTGGTAGAATTCTGATCAGAATTATGTTTCCCAGACTCGCACAGGCAGTCTGCTATGACGTGTGCATGCAAAACAAATGTAAAGGGAAGATGGAATCAGTGCTGACTTCCAGATGTTGAACCTGAGTGACAAAGGACAGCAGAGGCCATTTAAACTGTGATAATGGCAGGGAGGACTTGGTAGAGAAAAAAACACCTTATATTTTCTTCTAACTTGGCTGGTAGTCTACTCCTTGGACAACCAGCTGAAAATCTAACTTTTTCCCAGTGGAAGCAAATTTACCTTTTCATTTTCTGTGGGGTGACTTTTTCTCCTGTTTTGAGTGTAGGTGCTATTTGTTGGTTGGCTGGTTCTGTTACACTTTGAATAGGAAAATTTTCACTGTTATTGTTGCCAGATATGTGGAATATAATGTAGGGAATATGTCTGCTTATTTTGCAAGCTAGCAAAATACATGGGTACACCATGTAAGTCCTGCACTATCCTTATGAGGGCTGTTTTTTGGATTCAGTAGTATTGACCCAGTATCCACTTTCCTTTCTTGTCCTTTTCCCCCAAACACCAAAACAAGGATTTATGACTATGAAGAACTCTCTTTGCACTAGTGTTGGCCAGGAAACCATTTCCCAGGTATCTTTGTGTTCAGACCTGATGTGTGTCATTCTGACACAGTGAAGCTTGGGTTACATTTTAAATCTAATTAACCGTATTTTTCACAAAGCAGTGAAGAAATTAATCTTAAATTGCAAGTCTCCTCACAAGTTGAATGAACTCCAGCATGTTGATCTCAATCTCCTCATCTGCACAGTTCTTTTCAAAAATTAACACAGAATTCTCATCCTCATGGAAGTAGATAGTAATATCAATCCCATTTCTGGAGAAGAGAAGCTCAGACACAGAAAGGTTAGCAACCTAATCCTAAAGCACTGCACTCAGGGCAAAAAAAGGAAAAAAAAGAGAGTCCATTAACTCGAATTTGCTTCCACCATCAGGACATGTAAGTGGTTGGTTGGAGGTAACAAATATGGCAATCACTGAGCTTGTGGCAAGAATTGGAGAGTTGTCAACTCACTGTAAAATTCATTAGAATGCTCTTCCTCTCTGCAAAAGCAATGAATTCATAGACTACAAAGGCAACCAACAAAAAAAACCCAATAGGCACAATCTGAACTATCTCCCTTGCTGAGATGCTGAAAAATAAGCAGAACTACTTCACGACTCATGTTGTAGGGGACAGATATAAGGAAATTGGATGCCGGGTCCCAATTCATGCTCAGTGTGTCACTGGAAGCCAAGGGCACATTTTACTCAAATGTGTCAGGAAAGAACTTTAATGCTAGCTGTGACAACTGTAGATAAGCAGCCTGTCTAGCTGTTTTATGTTAGAAGTCACTGAAGGATGACCCAAACACCTTACTTGCAGCAACCAAAAGGAGCCTTTACCTCTGGGGCAATGACAAGATGACCTCAGTAACTACAATAAACAGGAAATCTTTGAATGATACATTTCTTTCCTTTTGTACTTCACAGAAGACTGAGGGAGGGCTAAAAGGGTGTTTGATGGAGATAAAAACATTGAAATGGTTTTACTTAGCAGCTGTGAAAAAGCTCAATTAGCACAAATTTAAGTGCAAAGCAACAGATAAATAAAGGGATAGGTAACCACCAGCTCCATCAGCTTCTCCTTCAAAACTGGTTGTAACCTTATATGATGTACAATGTATGACACCTTCAAAATATGTTGAAAATATTTTTCAAAATTCCCTTCTTTCTGAGAATACATTATCTGCAGAGACACAATATGCAATAGATGTAAATCAGCAAACTTTCAGTGAGAGGGACTTGCCTGGCTTATCCTGCCTGAAATACCACACTATTTCTATTGGTTTATGGTTGTTCTATCTGAGGAAATGAGGATGAAAATGTTTTACATCTCTCTAACAAACAATTTCTGCCATTTAGACAGATAGCACTAATCAGCTATTTGCAGAGGCAGTGGGGACAGCCAATGCAGAAACACACAGGGTATCCATATATAAAATAATCTCAATGCACCTCCCTGCTACTTTGCTTAGAAAAATCATTACTGAAAAACTAACAAAAGCCTCTAGTCCATATGCAAAAAAAAAAAAACAAACCAAACCAAAACCAAAAAAAACCCCAAAAAACCCCCCAAGCACTTTTTAAAGAGATGGTAGTAGCAGATAAGCAACTTTAATATTCCCAGGCAAGAGAGACTCACAGTCAGAGTTAAGGTGGTATGGGCTTTAAAAAAGGCTGGCAGGGTAACACGAAGTCTCAGATGCAGAAGCTCTCAGAGAGTATCTCTATTTTTTTCTGAAACATCACCAATGCACCATCATGGTGCATTTAGTTCTGCAATACAGCATCACCCTGTGAGAACTGTTTCTATGGTTGTAGTATCTCAAGGAAATGGTAGTACTTCATTCTGTCTTCTCTCCCCTCCTCTTCCTTTCATTGCTGGCTCCCATCCGTGCATTGTGAGGCAGCATGGAAGAACAAGCTCCTTCTTTAACACTAAATGCCAGGATTAGCAGCTGCCACCCTTACTGTGTCCAGCACCGATCTGAAGAAATGTACCAGTAAGCAACACTAACATGGAAGAACAGAGAAATGAAGAACAACTCTTCCTCCATGTATCTAGAGACAGCTAACGTGTGCAATGGACAGAATAATTTTGGAGTGCTCATAGCACAAGTTGAAAAGACTTCAAGAAAATAAGAAGGAAACAAGCTGACACAGTGTGCTAATAATTCAATGATACAACTGGAATTCAGCATTTTGAAAGCCACAGAATGATTTGAGTTGAAAGGCACCTCTAGAAGTCATCTAGCCCAACCTTCCTGCAGTGAGCAGGGACACCTTCAACTAGATCAGGTTGCTCAAAGCCCCACCCAGCCTGACCCTGAATGTTTGCAGGGATAGGGTACCCACCACCTGTCTGGGCAACCTGTACTGGTGTTTTGCCATTCTCATTGCAAGTAACTTACTCCTTGTATCTCATCTAAATCTACCCTCTTTTAGTTTAAAACCACTCCTTCTTGTTCTGTCTCAACAGGTCCTGCTAAAAAAGTTCATCCCCATCTTTCTTACAAGCCCCCTTTATGTACCAGAAGGACGTGATAAGGTCTCCCTGGAGTCTTCACTTCTCCAGGCTGAACAACCTCAACTTTCTGATCCCTTCCTCATACGAGAAGTACTCCACTCCTCTAAATAGTGAATTTGGCCCTGTACACGTCTGAGTTAAGCCTGGAACAAAGAAACCTTTCCATAAGTTTATGATATCAGAAGGCATATTTTCCTTTACACTCCCAAAGCCCCAGGCTTATGAACTGACAGGGAACACCTACAGGCAGGCCCTCACTGGAACACTTTGATCAACTTTTACCAAATTAGAACAGAGAGGAAAAGCAAAGCTGGTCAGGATAAAGGAACTGACATCCTCCTGTCTGGCCACAGGGTGTCCTCCTTGCTCTATGCTTTGGCCTCAGATGACCAGCCTCTGCAGGGGAAAAAGGTCTTTATTAAAAAAAAGATCAGTTAATGGATCAGAAGTCTGTAGTTTGCTCAGCCCAACCTGCTTGCATGCAGTATGATACAATATACACTCATGTTACTCTTCCCAATTTCCTTAGAACAATTATTTTGCCTTGACAGGTGCTGGCATTGCAGCCATATTTTTGAACTGGTTAGACTTATCACCCTATTTGCAAGATAAAGAACTGGATTAAGAGTGTGTCACACGGACAACAAGTTCAGTAATGCTCTGCATGTTCTTTCTGTCACGGACATTAAGAACCAGAGATGTTTAGAGAAACTGCCTGGTTCGCATCTATGCTAATAAACGATGCTCTTGGACATTTAATAATACTTAACCCAGCTCAATTTTCAAATTGGTTCTTCTGCATCTCTGTGGGAATTACTCTAATGGCTAACGAGGCTCACATTCAGACCTGGGTTTTTTCTTTCATAACCATTCTGCTTTTCTTTTCAGTTACAGTCCTTTACTGTACTCTAAAAATTCTTGTGCCTTGCTGGGCATTGTCACACCTCAAATATTTACAAGCTGCCATTCCCAGATCTGCTCAAACTGCTTTGTTTTGGGAGTGTGTGAGAAGGGTGGGGTGTTGAGAGGCTCAAATTACGGGTGACAGTGGGAATTCCCTCACTGTCCATTACCTGAGGTACTCGTAGAGTCCATACATGGGCAGGAAGTCAATGTCAGACAGAAACATGTATGGTGTGCTGATGTGCTTCATGGCCACATTCCTGAGCAGGTTCACAGGGTAGAACTGCCCCTCCTTGTACACGATGTGGTAGCCAACGTTGTGGCGGCTCATCAGGACCTCTGAGCCCTGAGCGTAGCGCAGGAACTGCTGGGCTTCTGCATCGGAAAGGTAGAGTGCCAGGCTGATGGGACCTTCCCAGTGCTTGCAGATGGCTTCAAGCATCTGGAGCCTGAAAGAGGAAGGGGGAGAGTAAGAAAAAGCTGTTTTGCTGTCTGGGGCTCTGTGCCTGGGTTCACCTGATCAAATGCAGATATCTGTCTCTATGTGAGACAGATTGGGAACACTTTATATGCAGGGGAAAAAAAAGCAGCAAATATTTCTACAGCATAATTCATTATTTAAGATGCTAAGTTGAGGTCTGCTCCTGGACAGATGGACTGCACAGTGGATACACCTATTTCACTGAATCCAATGTAGCCTAAGATGGCCCTAGATCAGATACACACATCCCCAACTCAGATACCTAAAACACCATCATTTTCTGTCTAAAGCTTTGATGCTGCAGGAAAACCCATACAGATAACAGGACTTATCTATGGGAGCTTCGAGCAGGGATCTGTCCATGTGGATCTACTTACAGGACAGCGGGCTCATAAACTTCAGCAGTCTAGTGCCCAATTCACATTCCAGGTCGAGCTATTCCCACAAAGTAACACACTGTAGTGCTCTTCAACAAGCTTGTGGAGAATGGAAGTGTACAGATCACTTTACCTCCTGTTTAGGGAAACCTTCCCCAAATTTTTGCAAGGCAGCTAGTCAGATCTTAAAGGCTCTTAGAAGAGAGAGGTCAAGGGCAAACTGACTTAGGTGAACATGTGCATTAACTAGAAGAAGGCTTACTAAGGACAAAGGACAAAAGGATGACACATCGATAGAAATGGGATTTACTATTTGTAGAGAGTTAAGAAGAGGAGGAAGGACCGATGTGGCATTACTATGGAATAGCAAATGAACATTTCAGACAAAACCACCATTGAAAGTACTAACCTGTGTATGTTTTTCTCAAATTTTATTAAATAATTTTTTAACAGGTTGTATTGATGCATATTTTTAAAAAATTCCAGTGGTTACAGTACTATTGATGAAAATGACAATGAAAGATTTCATATGCAAACGTAAATCAAACCCAACCTGGTCAAAATCACTTAAGCACTTTGGGTCATTTATTGCCTAGAGATTGAGATGTGTCACCCAAAAGTACAGCAAGGACCAATTACAAAGCCTCTTGATTTAATACGAAGGGAAACAACCTATGCAGCACAGCCAGATATTCTATTAAAAACTGGGAAGAGTAGATGATGCAAAATTATTATTTTCACTCCGTTCCAAATGAGCATTACTGAATTTTTCCTATTATATTAATACAAAGCACAAGAAAAGTTTTCTGCATTATCATAATCTGAGAAAATAATTTCCCCCTCCTACTATCTCCCTAAGATCTGCAAAATAAAGGAATGATATACTCATGCCAGTAAACACACAGTCTGACTTAACACTAATAGCTTTTTCCTGTGTTTCTGAATGATTGTGAATGATACCAAGATGATACAATAATTTTTTCTTAGATATGAGATATTACCTTACTAGTCTACACTTGGTACATCATTTTCTTTTTATCTGTTATTGAAACAAAGGCTATTATCAGCCTGAAACATACAGCTGAATTTGAAACACGAATCAATATAGAAATATCTAAAAGGTACATAAAAGGCCTAGACTTTTGATTACACAAATAATAAATAGGGAAAAAATACAGTTTTTTGACTTTTTCCAACATAGTGGAAATCTATGACTTAATCGGGAGACTCCAATCTGTCAGCACTCAAATTTAGGGCATCCTTTTAAAAATGGAAAACTTGCCAAGTAAAAAATGCAGCAAAATTCCTTTTAAGGACTCCACACAGTGGACAAATGGCATATATAACTTATTTAAACAGCACATCTGATAATGCAAAGCTTTTCATGATACTGAAGTGGAAACTGGGTTTTGGTGGTACAAGTTCCCAGCTGGACAACTTAGTACCCTGTTGAATACTCCATTTTACTGTGTTGTTCTCACTGACAGGCTCTACTTCCATAAATTTGACACAGGGACTGCTAGTGATCCACAATAATCTTCTCTCTGTAGGTCGACAAGTCCCCTTTGACTGCAAAACTTAGAATTATGAGTTTCTGAGCACAACGTGACCAACTTACTTTGGGGATTTTTAGCCGTCTTGAGGAATGTGTTCTCTTAAGGACTCTAGAGAAAATAAATGCTGTACTGCATAATAATAAAATCATAATTTAGTTAATTTTTTAAAGGCCTGTTCAGCTAAGTGAATTTTGCTGGAATTCAATTGTTCTGTGAGAGTCTTTATTTTTATTTTTCTTCTTAAGAATACTCAATAGATTTCCAACTCGTTCTCGCTCAGATTTCAAGCAGTGTATTGCTAATCATGTCTTTCCTTTTCCCCATTCTAACCTCACATTTTTCTAACTCCTACTCTGATTTCTGAACCCCAGGTAAATACTGAGCCTTGAAAAAGGCTGCCTAGCCAAAACATGTACATGAAAATCACAGTGAAGCAACCAAGCCATTACCTAAGGAAATGTCACATCAGAGCAAAAGATGACAATCACCCAACAATGAACAACACTGAATGAAGACTGTCTCAAAGCTTTCATCTAAAGACAATAATGTTAGCTCTCAGATTGCATCCCTCTCTTCCATTCCTCAAGCCTGTAGGACAGGCAAACCTAAGTCTGTCATGACAGTCGTGTTAATCTCACCTCCAACAGGACTGTGGGAGGTGCCGGGAGCTGGTTTTTTTTCTTTTCCTCATCTCTGATAATCATTTCAAAGAATAACTCAGGAATGTAGTGTACAGCACATTGTTTATGTACATGTCATATTACATCTGAGACACTATTCTTAAATGTCTATGGTTGTGCAGGAGGAGTTTATAAAAGTGGTTTAAAGAAGATAGAAAAAATAAGGCAGTAACTGAAAGATGTGAAAGAAAACAAAGCAGCTAAGCAGTTCTTTGGTATGATATTATTTATTGATTTTAGCTGAAAGAAAGTATTTCCAACTCAAATCAATAATTTATAGCAACACACCAGTGAACTAGGGAAGGTTTTTCCTGCACAGTACCAGGATGGCTGTTCTTCCTGAATAAAAATGTGTGGTTCTGTCTATCAATAAAAACATGTGCCCCAGTGAGGATCCAGAAAGGGAAACAGATGCTCAGACTTTGCATCAGTGCCAGTGAATCAGCACTGAGCCCCAGCTCATTCTTTTTAATTAAATTCTGGGGGGAAAAATATACCATGTGCACACACCGGCTTTACTAATTTACTGTGGCACTCACTCAGGGTCTGGCTTAATTTATTTCTTTAGTTTTTTACTCAAAGGTTTGTGAACACTTAAGAAATGTTTCCTCAATTAAAAATCAATAGAACAGACACTGATGTGCACAGCAAATCATAACACAATGTGCAGTGCTGAGGCACCAGTGGAACAGAACACCCCTCATTCATTTCTGTTTATTTTTAAAACATGCTGTAAATGTTTTGTTGATCTCAATTCCTGCAAGGCTCCTGGAAAACTGCTGACCTTCTAGTGGCGTAGTGGTGTTATTCACATGCCATGTTATATTCTGTATGTACTATGCTGAAGGAAATGGTCAGTTTCTGGAAAATACTCCAGGAGTTCTGCTTTGTTTTGTAACCCACTCTGATAGCAGTAACTACAAAGTTTGGACTAGATTTGAACTGAGAAGCTGGAGGAAAAAAAGAGAACTGACAACTACAAAATTTCACAAAGCTGGCTGATCCAGACTGCACTTTCAAGCTTCTGAGAAATGACAACTAATTGCAATGGTGGGAATCAGAAAGGTACAGGTGGAACTTGTCACGAAATGGAAATTCTTCCACAAATGAAATACCAATTAAATTCCACTTCACGTCAGAACTAAAAGCTGAAATGTTCTTCTGAGAATCAACATTTGGAAAAAAATGCAATGACTCTGCTCAGATGGAGATTTCTCATTTCATACCAGCATAATAAAAAAAAAGTATAACTTTCAACTTCTGAATTTGAAACTAGAATATTTAGTTTGGATTCTTACTGTAAGAAAAATCACTAATTGAAATCTTCTGCAAGGAAAATGCCAATGAAAGCAACACTAACTTCCTCTAGTGCAGAGAAACACATGCAAGAACTTGGGTCGGCTAAAACAGCTTGCCTAATTCTCCTACAAACATCTCTTGTTTTTTCTAAGTTGCTGCAAAACTCCATGAAGTAATAATGCCTGACAATCCAAACAAGGAACAACTCCTTCAGCTCCAGTATCCATCCTCTCATGAACTCTACTTGTGTAGAGAGTAGTACAGTGTGTGAACTGTACACATAACACCCAAGTTTCTATGGAAGTGCGTTTTTTCTCTCTCCAAAGTATTCCTTAGTTAGATTTCCCTGTGATCAAACACTGTCTGACGCTTCCCAATGAACAGGAGGTGTTCCCTACCTGTCCATGGACAGTTGTGCCACCAGTGTTACATCAGTGTTGTCTGAAGCAGGCTCGTACTCGTAATGGAGAAAATACAAATGAGTGCGATGGACGGTGAAGCGCTCCCGACGGAATTCATAGCATAGGTCATCCTCGTCCAGCTCAGATAGCTGCTTCTGGAGCTGCAAGGGAACAGTGGACATAAAAATCAGTTCCTTGTAATTATTTTAGCAAATCAGAGAGAGCCAGGAGGCTGGGAACTTGCAGAATGATGCAACGAGGAATGGAAGTGGAATATACAGAGTAGCGGGGTTTTCCTGAGCCTCTTGTTACTGCACAAGAGATTAGAAGGAAGGACTTGCAAGTAAATTCATAACTCAGAGAGGACATTGCATTATGATCTGTATATTCTATATATTACCTGTATTACATACTTTCCACATCCAGACTGGCCATGAAACAGTGAACTATCACAGATCGAATAATCATCAAGCTTCAGAGTCAATGCTCCAATGTGATGCATAATTTCATCCTTACTAGAAGCAGTGTTTCACACCAGTCACAGACATACTCCACTAGACAACACCCAGCAGCAGATTCAGCACTGAGAGATTCCCATTCTGCTGCCTCTGCTGGAGAACAGTAACTGCTGCTACCAGCATGGACAGACAGCTGGAAAAGTAATGTCTTTAACTGATAATTACTCCTTCTCTTGAGATTTATGTTCTTACCACTGCAGAGGTGCCAGAATTAAGCCTGAACTTTAAATGGGATTTATGCTTCTGGATATCTAGTTTGAGAAATCTGGAGGATGGCAGATAATTTTTTGGCTCCTCTGAAAACCAACCCCCTTCAAAGCCAAAATGGGCATCACAAAGCAATCCAATCCCAAGCCTCTTAAACGTGTGGCTTTAAGACAATGAAGTTTAGCTCTGGGCAAAGGTAGAAGTGAAATACTGACCAAATGTCTGTGCAGATGACCGATTCCACTCCTGAACTTATTATTTTGGGGGTTGTACTTCCAACTCAAACTATTCTATGATTATACTATTCTATGATTTTAAAGCCAAACATCTACCTAGGCTATTGGAAATGCATTAATTGAAAAAGAAAAAAACAGTCATACTTGCAGTAAAATGTTATGAAGATGAAAATGTTTTATGGTTTTAACATGTGAAATTGAGTTCAGTATCTATTGCTCTAAAATGCAGGTTACTAATAAAGGTATAGTTCTTACATTTAATTTCTTAAAAGCATCCTATAAGAAGAATAGTCAATTAGTAAAATATTCATCAGAAAATGAGAAAAATAGTCATTTTATAGGAATTTTACAGATTTTGACAAAAATCCCAGTGTACCTTAAAACTATTTCATTAAAAAGATTATTAACTTACAAACATT